>CM035166.1:52525838-52606356 GCA_020205615.1 Panax quinquefolius | reverse complement strand
TTAATATTTTATTAAATTTTCTACTTTGGTGTTCTAAGCATTTTCCTATAAATAGGTGCTTAGGTTAGAATTGAAAATCACACCGTAAACCAAGTTTTCTCTATATTATCGAGTTTATTCTTGTGAGTATTTTGAGTATACTTTGAGTATTGCTATACGGTGCAAGTTCGTTCAAATAAGTTATTCCAAATCAAAAGTAAGACGCTTTTTTTGAGGTAAGGGATAGTAAGGGATTTTAAGGGTTATTATGTTTTTAGTTTCAAAATTTTTCTGAACCTTCAAAAATTCTGAAAAATTTGAAATGATATTTTGATGAGTTTTAGATTGTGTGTCCAAAAATGGCGATTTTTGGATGTATAGATTAGAGTTATGGATTTTATGAGAAAAGACTATTTTAAAAGTAACTATTTATAACTCCTTGTGATTAACTCCAAAATTGATGAAATTTTTATTGGGAGTACATCTATATAATATCAGTATACCGTGTAAATTTCAGAATTTTTGGATAAAAGTATAATTTATGATAAATGTTTAAATATTCGGTGGTTTTGGCCATATGAAAAAATAGTAAATGAATTTTAAAAATTTTGAGAAAATATATATTCAATATGGGACTATATTATGCTAAATCCCAGAAAAGAAATATTTTTGAACTGATTTGGTATTTTTCATGAAAATGTTCTAGTTATGAGTAAATGAATTAAATATGTTATGTGAAGTAAGAAAATTGGAAAATATGATTTATTGGCTTTTGAGAATCATATATAGAGGTATATGCAGATTTTTTATGAGGGTTTTGGTTAATGATGATGAAATCTTATGAGTTTGGCATTTTAGATGATTAAATGCATTAATTATTAAAGTGTAAATAATTTAATTAAATTATTTATAAGTTTAAGAAATGATTAAAATATTATTATAATATTAATAATATTAGATTATGAGATTTCTAAGTGATTTATAACATTTGGATTAAGGTGTTATAAATATGGATATGAATTTTATTATGAAACTTTATCTTTTCGTGTCGAGGTTACTACGCACGATACGATACATACTATGACTATGTATTTAATACGGGTACTATTCACGACAAATTGGTTTCTTCTCCCACCAAATTATCGTTGATTTATGAATCTTACTCTTGAAATTAAAACCATGTTTTGATTATATTGTTTTTTATATAACATTCTTATAACCCTAATGATGATATTTCTCTCGACTTGAGTGTAAAGATGGGTAGATTATTGGTATGATCGTGACTATAGGTTCTCTTTGGCCAAGAGCAAAAAAGTTGAATTGTTGACCGGTATGATCATGACCATTGAATTTACAATTGAATATTTTTAGCTTAAGTGCAAGGTGAATTGATCAACATGGTTATAATTATTGTTATATAACTTCCAAAATGATTATGTATTTCTTTGATATATGAATATCTTTGGCTCTCGTAGTGCAAAGATGACTTGTTGTTGATGAATATCTTAAGCCCGTGAATGCAAAATGATTAATTATGATGAATATTTTTTTGCTCAGAATGCAAAGATGACTGTTGTTGAATATCTTTATTTCAGAAGTGCAAAAGATGAATTATTGATGAATATCTTTGGCTCAGTAATGCAAAGATGACTGTTGTTGAATATCTTTAGCCAGAGTGTAAAGATGAATCGTTGATGAATATCTTTGGCCCGTGGTGCAAAGATGAATTTATTAGTATGATTATGAACAGAACCGTGATTTGGTATAACCATGATATTTGATGTTTCGTAAAGACAGTGATGATGAAAATTATCTTCGTCCCCGGATGAGAAGAGGAATTTAGAATCACAATTATGATTATGAGTTATTCATATGATTGTGGAAAGAATTGTTGATTGATGTTACAGGATAAAATATTGTTGGTGGACTTTTAACGTGGAGAAGATAATAGATTTTATAGTCTATTCGACTCTTTAATGGATCGCTTCGTTCACCGCAACTATGGTTGAAAAGTTTTATCATCTACCATATGTTCTAAATCTCCGATTTATTATCGATGAAGACTATTGATAATTTATTTATCTTTAGTCATAATATTCTTTATCGAGCTAGTTGTGCTCACCCTTTTTTTTCACAATTTTCTGTAATAAAAAGTGTAATCGAAAGTGAAGCTGGGATGAAATCTGGGGATATAGTTGAGGGAATAGAATGGGTGGTTTATAGATGTTTAGTGTGTGAGGTGAGGTGATTTTAACTTGGAAGGGGTGTTTTGCCACTATCATACAAGATGTCTAATGACATACAACCTCGTGTTATCATAAGACATGGTTGTGCTCATCCACTTGCCGAGTATATTTATTTAAGCACTACCTATATAATCTTGGTGTTTGTTTGGAGTATAATACCAATTAGAGACAAGGAGATAATGATATGTCAAGAGAAGACTCACCATCGGGAAGAATATGATAGTAATCTTCTCGCTTTTTCTTTGGGGGTCTATTGGGTCAACCAAGGATAATTCGTGGCCATATGATATCTACCATAACCTAAAAGCACGGCCTCCCATGTACGAAGGTTTCTCGAGCACTTTCCCAAAGATTCTAATTTCTAAAACAGCTTTTGACTATACCTTTATGTAAGGTGTCATTGTGATCGTACGTACATACTTGGTATATATTTGTATCCAAACTCACAAAGATATGTGGTTGTTGTTGCACACGACAATTGTTGTAATAAAGTTGTAGTTGTTTTTCCGTATCATATATATATTCGCACTGAATGGGTCGATGGAATGGACCTATTTTGGGGGTCGCTACATTTTTATCGAGCTTAGGATATGATCTCCATGAGATCGGATTAGAACTAGAGGGAGATGAGTAAAATCTTCGCTAGTGTGTGTCCTACCTAGCTTATTTGTTTGTCGTCACCATAATATCGGATATTACGGATATGTTAATTTGTATGTTAACCCTTGTTAAATTAACCTTTAGAAATCTTTGAAGTCAGAACTATTCTACTGAATGATAATTTTATGAAATAAAAGTATTCAATTTTTTTAATTACTATTCATGAAATTTATTCATGAGTTATTATTCACGAAGACCTCTTATTACGAGTTCAATTTTATTTACTATTCACGATTTTCTTATTCACGAGTTACTTATTTATTCACGTATTCACGAGTTACTATTCATTTACTATTCATGAAGTTATTATTCATGAGTTTTATTCATTCACGATTAATTCATGAAGGCATTAATTTTTTTTTTTTTCGTAAAGAAGGCATTATTACTCAATAATTGTTACAATAATTATTGCTCAATATTTTATTTTATTGATTCAATAATTGCTACGTTGATATTTTATATTATTGTTGTTTCAATAATTGTCACGCACATGATTTTTTCCATTATCGAGAGCAATAATTCATATTATCTGAATAATATTATTGGATAACATTATTGGCAATGCCTAGAAAGTTCTCACTAAGGAGAGGTTGGTCACCTAATTGCTTGCGCAAGAAGGAGAAATTTTTATTGGAAAGCCCCTCTTCTCCCAGGAACCGCTTTGGTTGTTATTATTATTGTGATTATGTAATATTATTTGTGAATAATTAATTATTGATTTTTATGATGAGAAAAAATTTATTTTATGTGGATATAGATGGAGAAAATTTTTAAAAGTGACAATTGTTGAAAATTAATATTTTATCTTTTTCTCGATAAAATAATTCATTTAAATATATTATTTTAATAATATAATAATGGTGATATTTTTACAATGAATGTGGGATATATGAGTATATGAGGAGGAAGAAGAGTTTTTTGTTACAATAAATGTTTAAAACATGTTAAACATGTGTCAATTGGACCCCATTTCTTGATTGAAATTTGATTATAGCATTGTAAAAATCGTCCGCTTGTGGATTTCATCAATTTCTGTTTGGAATTTGGAAAAACTTTCTTCTGCAAAGTTGTAGAGAATTGAATTTCCTATAAAAACTCGCGAGATTCAAATTTTTTGATAAAAGGGCTATTTATTATGAATGAATTATTGAAGTTCAGAGTTAAAATAATTGATTTTTTTTTTGGAGTTTTAAATATTTTAAATATAAAAAAACGTTTTTTTATTTTTTTTTGTGTCAAGGTATGTGTGTGTGTGCTGGTTTTGAATGAAAAAAAAAGTGCTAAGGAAATTTGTAAAATATATATATTATTATTATTTTATTAAATTTTCTCTTTTTTTGGTGTTCTAAGTTTTTCCTATAAATAGGGTGCTTAGGTTAGAATTGAAAATCACACCGAAAAACAAGTTTTCTCTCTCTATTATCGAGCGTATTCTTGTGAGTATTTTGAGTATACTTTGAGTATTGCTATACTGGTGCAAGTTCGTTCGTTTATTATTCCAATCAAATCTTTTTTTTTTTGGTAAGGGGATAGTAAGGGATTTTAAGGGTTATTATGTTTTTTAGTTTTGTAAATTTTTCTGAACCTTCAAAATTCTGGAAAAATTTGAAATGATATTTTGATGAGTTTTGTAGATTGTGTCCAAAAATGGCGATTTTTGGATGTATAGATTAGAGTTATGGATTTTATGAGAAAAGACTATTTTAAAAAAGTACTATTTATAACTCCTTGTGATTAACTCCAAAATTGATGAAATTTTTATTGGGAGTACATCTATATAATATCAGTATACCGTGTAAATTTCAGAATTTTTGGATAAAAGTATAATTTATGATAAATGTTTAAATATTCGGTGGTTTTGGCCATATGAAAAATAGTAAATGAATTTTTAAAATTTTGAGAAAAATATATATTCAATATGGGACTATATTATGCTAAATCCCAGAAAAAGAATATTTTTTTGAACTGATTTGGTATTTTTCATGAAAATATTCTAGTTATGAGTAAATGAATTAAATATGTTATGTGAAGTAAGAAAAAATGGAAAATATGATTTTATTGGCTTGAGAATCATATATATAGGTATATGCAGATTTTTTGATGAGGGTTTTGGTTAATGATGATGAAATCTTATGAGTTTTGCATTTTTTAGATGATTAAATGCATTAATTATTAAAGTGTAAATAATTTAATTAAATTATTTATAAGTTTAAGAAATGATTAAAATATTATTATAATATTAATAATATTAGATTATGAGATTTCTAAGTGATTTATAACATTTGGATTAAGGTGTTATAAATATGGATATGAATTTTATTATGAAACTTTATCTTTTAGTTATCGAGATTACTTATGCACGTATACGGTACTATATGTATTTAATATCGGGTACTATTCACGACAAATTGGTTTCTTCTTCGACCAAATTATCGTTGATTTATGAATCTTACTCTTGAAATTAAAACCATGTTTTGATTATATTGTTTTTATATAACATTCTTATAACCCTAATGATAATATTTTTCTTTTGACTTGAGTGTAAAGATGGGTAGATTATTGGTATGATCGTGACTATAGGTTCTCTTTGGCCATGGTGCAAAAGTTGAATTGTTGAATTGGTATATCATGACCACCATTGAATTTACAATTGAATATTTTTAGCTTAAGTGCAAAGGTGAATTGATCAACATGGTTATAATTATTGTTATATAACTTCCTAAATGATTATGTATTTCTTTGATATATGAATATCTTTTTGGCTCGTAAAGTGCAAAAGATGACTTTGTTGATGAATATCTTTGCTTTGTGAGTGCAAAGATGAATTATTGATGAATATCTTTTGCTCAGAATGCAAAGATGACTTTGTTGAATATCTTTATCTTTGCTCATAATGCAAAGATGAATTATTGATGAATATCTTTGGCTCGTAATGCAAAGATGACTGTTGTTGAATATCTTTGCAAAAGATGAATTATTGATGAATATCTTTGGCTCGTGTAAAGATGAATGTTGATGAATATCTTTGGCCCGTGGTGTAAATGAGATGAATATTTTGCCCGTAGTAGTATGATTTATGATATGATTATGAACGAACCTGTGATTTGGTATAACCATGATATTTGATGTTTGATGTTTCGTAAAGACAAAGTGATGAAAATTATCTTCGTCTCCGGATGAGAAGAGGAATTTAGAATCACAATTATGATTATGAGTTATTCATATGATTGTGGAAAGGAAATTGTTGATTGATGTTACGGGGATAAAATATTGTTGGTGGACTTTTAACGTGGAAAGATAATAGATTTTATAGTCTATTTGACTCTTTTAATGGATTGCTTTCGTTCATTTTGCAACTATGGTTGAAAAAGTTTTATCATCTACCATATGTTCTAAATCTCGATTTATTATTGATGAAGACTATTGATAATTTATTTATCTTTAGTCATAATATTCTTTATCGAGCTAGTTGTGCTCACCCTTTTTGTTTCACAATTCCTTTCGTGTAATAAAAGTGTAGTTTGGGTTGGTGGGGATAACAAGGGAATAGAATCTGGTCTATAGTTGTTGAGGTTCTCCCTAAAGAGTATGAAAATAATTTTATTGAGGGCTTTAGTGTGTTGTATTTTATACATCATTTAATAGTTATTTTGGTGAATTAAATAGGGTGAAGTGAACCCAACTTTGGAAGGTGTTTTGTCACTATCATCATACAAGATGTCTAATGACATACAAACTCGTGTTATCATAAGACATGGTTGTGCTCATCCACTTCTTTGAGTATATTTACAAGCACTACCTATATATATCTTGGTGTTTGTTTGGAGTATAATACCCAATTAGAGACAAGTGGAGATAATGATATGTCAAGAGAAGACTCACCATTGGGAAGAATATGATAGTAATCTTCTCGTTTTTTTTCTTTGGGGTCTATTAGGTCAACCAAGGATAATTACGTGGCATATGATATCTACCATAACCTAAAAGCATGGCCTCCCATATGACGAAGGTTTCCTTGAGCACTTCCCAAAGATTCTAATTTCTAAAAAAAGCTTTTGACTATACCTTTATGTAAGGTGTCATTGTGACGTCTTCTACATTGGTATATATTTGTATCCAAACTCACAAAGATATGTGTTGTTGTATTTTTGCACGACAATTGTTGTAATAAAGTTGTAGTTGTTTTCGTACCATATATTTGGCGACTCGGAAATGGGTTGGATGGAATGGACCTATTTTTTGGGGCGTACATTTGGTATCGTAGCTTAGGGATATGATCTCTTAGGGATATGATCTCGGGGATTAGAACTAGGAGGGAGATGAGTAAATCCTTCGCTAGTGTGTCCTACCTAAGCTTATTTGTTGGTCGTCACCATAATATCGGGATATTATGTGATATGTTAATTTGTTAAATTAACCCTTGTTTTGAAGTCGTATTCTAGAATGATATCCTCAAATACGGGGAGATGATGAGCAATGGAGAAATCATGATGAGGGAGATAGAATCAAATGAAAACAAGGTATTCTCAACTCTTTGAAATACTGTGCGTAAATTTAGGGACGAAATTTCATAAGGAGGAGATTGTAAGACCCCGAATTTTATGAAATAAAAGTATTCAATTTTTTTAATTACTATTCATTTTTTATTCATTACTATTCACGATTCTATTATTCACGAAAGTTACTATTCATGAGTTATTATATTTACTATTCACGAGTTACTTATTCACGAGTTACTATTCATAAATAAGTTACTATTCACGAATACTATTCAAATTATGAAGATAATTTTTTTTTTTTTTTACGTAAGAAGGCATTACTCATAATTGTTACGATAATTCTTTATTCAATATTTTATTTTATTGATTCAATAATTGCTTTCGTTGATATTTTATATTATTGTTGTTTCAATAATTGTCACGACATGATATTTTCCATTATCGAACAATAATTCATATTATCTGAATAATATTATTGGATAACATTATTGGCAATGCCTAGAAAGTTTACATCTAGGAGAGGTTTGGTCACTAATTGCATTGGCGCCAAGAGAGAAATTCTTATTGGAAAGCCCCTCTTTCTGAGGAACTACTGGTTGTCAATATTGTGATTATGTAATATTATTTTATTTGTGAATAATTAATTATTGATTTTTATGATGAGAAAAAATTTATTTTATGTGGATATAGATGGAGAAAATTTTTTAAAGTGACAATTGTTGAAAATTAAATATTTTATCTTTTTTTATCGATAAAATAATTCATTTAAATATATTATTTTAATAATATATAATATAATAATGATATTTTTTTTAATGAATGTGGGATATATGAGTATATGAGGAGGAAGAGAGTTTTTGTTTACAATAAATGTTTAAAACATATTTTTGTGTTGGTGGACCCCATTTCTTGATTTGAAATTTGATTATAGCTTTAAAAAATCGCTCGTTTGTGGATTTCGGTCAATTTCTGTTTGGAATTTGGAAAAACTTTCTTCTGCAAAGTTGTAGAGAATTGAATTTCCTATAAAAACTCTTGAGATTCAATTTTTTCTGATAAAAGGCTATTTATTATGAATTATTGAAGTTTTATTGAAGTTAAAATAATTGATTTTTTTTTTTAAATATTTTTAAAAAAAAAAACGTTTTTTTTTTTTTTTTCATTTTTGTGTGATTTGTTGTGTGATTGGTGAGTTGAAAAAAAAAAAAAAAGGTGAGGAAATTTTATATATATATATAATATTATATTAAATAAATTTTACTTTTGGTGTTCTAAGCATTTTCCTATAATAAATAGGTGCTTAGGTTAGAATTGAAAATCACACCGTAAACTGAGTTTTTTCTCTATATTATCGATATATTCTTGTGAGTATTTTTTGAGTATACTTTGAGTATTGCTATACTATGCAAGTTGCGAGTTAGTTCGTTATTTATTCCAATCGTAAGTATCTTTTTTTTTTTGAGGTAAGGGATAGTAAGGGATTTTTTAAGGGTTATTATGTTTTTTTTTTTTTTAATTGAGTTTGAAATTTTTGAACCTTCAAAAAAATCTGGAAAAATTTGAAATGATATTTTGATGAGTTTTTAGAGATTGTGTCCAAAATGGCGATTTTTGGATGTATAGATTAGGAGTTATGGATTTTATGAGAAAAGACTATTTTAAAAGTAACAACCTTTATAACTCCTTGTGATTAACTCCAAAATTGATGAAATTTTTATTGGGAGTACATCTATATAATATCAGTATATACCGTAAATTTCAAAATTTTTGGATAAAAGTATAATTTATGATAAATGTTTAAATATTCGGTGGTTTTGCCATATGATATGAAAAATAGTAAATGAATTTTTAAAATTTTGAGAAAATATATATATTCATGGGACTATATTATGCTAAATCCCAGAAAAAAAAATATTTTTGAACTGATTTGGTATTTTTCATGAAAATATTCTAGTTATGAGTAAATGAATTAAATATGTTATGTGAAGTAAGAAAATTGGAAAATATGATTTATTGGCTTGAGAATCATATATGAGGTATATCTGATTTTTATGAGGGTTTTGGTTATTGATGATGAAATCTTATGAGTTTGGCATTTTATGATGATTAAATGCATTAATTATTAAAGTGTAAATAATTTAATTAAATTATTTATAAGTTTAAGAAATGATTAAAATATTATTATAATATTAATAATATTAGATTATGAGATTTCTAAGTGATTTATAACATTTGGATTAAGGTGTTATAAATATGGATATGAATTTTATTATGAAACTTTATCTTTTTTTTATATCGAGATTACTATATGCACGTATCTGCACGGTATTATGTATGAATACGAGTACTTATTCACGACAAATTGGTTTCTTCTTTGACCAAATTATCGTTGATTTATGAATCTTACTCTTGAAATTAAAACCATGTTTTGATTATATTGTTTTTATATAACATTCTTATAACCCTATGATGATATTTTTCTCTTTGACTTGAGTGTAAAGATGGGTAGATTATTGGTATGATCGTGACTATAGGTTCTCTTTGGCCGATGGTGCAAAAAAGTTGAATTGTTGATTTGGTATGATCATGACCATTGAATTTACAATTGAATATTTTTAGCTTAAGTGCAAAGGTGAATTGATCAACATGGTTATAATTATTGTTATATAACTTCAAATGATTATGTATTTCTTTGATATATATGAATATCTTTGGCTTATAAATATTGTTGATGAATTTTATTTGTAGTGCAAAGATGATGATGAATATCTTTGCTTTGTGTGAAAGATGACTTGTTGATGAATATCTTTGCTGAGTGCAAAGATGAATTATTGATGAATATCTTTTGCTCGTAATGCAAAGATGACTTTTGTTGAATATCTATCTTTGCTTTGTAGTGCAAAGATGAATTATTGATGAATATCTTTGGCTCGTAATGCAAAGATGACTGTTGTTGAATATCTTTAGCTTTGTAGTGTAAAGATGAATTGTTGATGAATATCTTTGGCCGTGTGTGTGCAATGAATTTATTAGTATGATTATGAATGAACTGTGATTTGGTATAACCATGATATTTGATGTTTTCGTAAAAGACAATTGATGAAAAATTATCTTAAATCTGGATGAGAAGAGAGAATTTAGAATCTACATTTATGATTATGAGTTATTCATATGATTGTGGAAAGGAATGAATTGTTGATTGATGTTACGAGGATAAAATATTGTTGGTGGACTTTTAACGTGGAGAAGATAATAGATTTTATAGTCTATTTGACTCTTTTAATGGATTGCTTTCGTTCATTTGCAACTATATGGTTGAAAAGTTTTATCATCTACCATATGTTCTAAATCTACGATTTATTATTGATGAAGACTATTGATAATTTATTTATCTTTAGTCATAATATTCTTTCTTGAGCTAGTTGTGCTCACCCTTTTGTTTCACAATTCCTTTCGTAAATAAAAGTGTAGGCGGGGTTGAAGGGGGATAACAAGGGAATAGAATGGTGGTCTATAGTTGTTGAGGTTCTCTCCAAAAAGAGTATGAAAATAATTTTATTGAGGAGGGTGTGTTTGTTTTTTATCATCATTTAATAGTTATTTTTGGTGAATTAAATAAAATGTGAAATAGCGAACCCAACTTTGGAAGGGTGTTTTATCACTCATATCATACAAGATGTCTAATGACATACAAACTCGTGTTATCATAAGACATGGTTGTGCTCATCCACTTCTTTGAGTATATTTACAAGCACTACCTATATAATCTTGGTGTTTGTTTGGAGTATAATACCCAATTAGAGAGCAGATGGAGATAATGATATGTCGAGAGACTCTCCCATTGGGAAGAATATGATAGTAATCTTCTCGTTTTTCTTTTTGGGGTCTATTAGGTCAACCAAGGATAATTATTACGTGGCCATATGATATCTACCATAACCTAAAAGCATGGCCTCCCATATACGAAGGTTTCCTTGAGCACTTCCCAAAGATTCTAATTTCTAAAAGCAGTTTTTTGACTATACCTTTATGTAAGGTGTCATTGTGACGTCTTCTACGGTTGGTATATATTTGTATCAAAACTCACAAATATATGTGTTGTTGTATTTTGCACGACAATTGTTGTAATAAAGTTGTAGTTGTTTTTTTACCATATATATATTTGGACTATTTTTTAGAATGGGTTGGATGGAATGGACCTATTTTGGGGACTTACATTTGGATATCGAGCTTTAGGATATGATATGATCTCTGGCGGAGATCGGGATTAGAACTAGGAGGGAGAGATGAGTAAATCCTTCGCTAGTGTGTCTACCTAAGCTTATTTGTTGGTCGGTCGTCGTATATCGGGATATTATGTGATATGTTAATTTGTTAAATTAACCCTTGTTTTGAAGTTTGTATTCTAATGATATCCAAATACGGAGATGAGCAATGGAGAAATCATGATGATGAGGAGATAGAATCTGAAAATGAAAACAAGGTATTCTCAACTCTTTGAAATACAGTAACGTAAAAATTTCATAAGGGAGATTAAATTTCATAAGGAGGGAGATTTTAAGACCCGAATTTTATGAAATAAAAGTATTCAATTTTTTTAATTAATTATTTATATTCATTATTTTATTATTTTTTAAGTTCTTATTATTCTTATTCATTATTTATTATTATTCACGATTACTATTCATTATTCAGTTCTTATTCATGAGTTACTATTCACGAGTTATTATTCACGAGTTACTATTTACGATACTATTCATGAATTAATTTTTTTTTAAATAAGGCATTACTCGATAATTATTACGATAATTACTTCAATAATTATATTACGATATTTTATTTTATTTTATTGATTCAATAATTGCTACGTTGATATTTTATATTATTGTTGTTTGAATAATTGTCACGGCATGATTTTTTCATTATCGAGACAATAATTCATATTATCTGAATAATATTATTGGATAACATTATTGGCAATGCCTAGAAAGTTACATCTAAGGAGAGGTTTGGTCACCTAATTGCTTGCTAGATGATGAGAGAAATTCTTATTGGAAAGCCCCTCTTTCTGAGAACCGCTTTTGTTGTTATTTGTGATTATGTATATTATTATTTGTGAATAATTAATTATTGATTTTTATGATGATGAGAAAAATTTATTTTATGTGGATATAGATGGAGAAAATTTTTAATGTGACAATTGTTGAAAATTAATATTTTATCTTTTTACGATAAAATAATTCATTTAAATATATTATTTTAATAATATATAATATAATAATGGTGATATTTTTATAATGAATGTGGGATATATGAGTATATGAGGAGGAAGAGTATTTTTGTTACAATAAATGTTTAAAACATGTTAAACATGTGGAATTGTGGACCCATTTCTTGGAAAAAAATTTGATTATAGCACAAAAAATCGTCCGTTTTTGTGGATTTCGGTCAATTTACTGTTTGGAATTTGGAAAAACTTTCTTCTGCAAAGTTGTAGAGAATTGAATTTCCTATAAAAACTCATGATTTCAATTTTTTGATAAAAAGGCTATTTATTATGAATTATTGAAGTTAGAAGTTCAAAAATAATTGATTTTTGGAAGTTTAAATAAATTTAATAAAAAAAACGTTTTTTTTTTTTTTTTTTTAGGTGAAATGTGCTGTGTGTGTGGTGAGATTTTGAAAGAAAAAAAAAGTGGGCGTTGGAATTTTGTATTATATATATATTATTTTATTAAATTTTACTTTTTTGGTGTTAAGTATTTTTTATATAAATAGGGTGCTTGGGTTAAATTGAAAATCACACCGAAACTGAGTTTTCTCTCTCTCTATTATCGAGCGTATTCTTGTGAGTATTTTGAGTATACTTTGAGTATTGCTATATACGATGCAAGTTAGTTCGGTATTATTCGAATCGATTCGAAATCTTTGCTTTTTTTGAGGTAAGGGATAGTAAAAAGGATTTTTTAAGGGTTATTATGTTTTTAGTTTCAAAATTTTTGAACCTTCAAAAATTCTGGAAAAATTTGAAATGATATTTTGATGAGTTTTGTAGATTGTGTCCAAAAATGGCGATTTTTGGATGTATAGATTAGAGAGTTATGGATTTTATGAGAAAAGACTATTTTTAAAAGTAACTATTTATAACTCCTTGTGATTAACTCCAAAATTGATGAAATTTTTATTGGGAGTACATCTATATAATATCAGTATATACGTATAAATTTTCAGAATTTTTGGATAAAAGTATAATTTATGATAAATGTTTAAATATTCGGTGGTTTTGGCATATGAAAAAAATAGTAAATGAATTTTTAAATTTTGAGAAAAAATATATATTCAATATGGGACTATATTATGCTAAATCCCAGAAAAGAAATATTTTTGGAACTGATTTGGTATTTTTCATGAAAATATTCTAGTTATGAGTAAATGAATTAAATATGTTATGTGAAGTAAGAAAATTGGAAAATATGATTTTATGGCTTGAGAATCATATATATAGGTATATATGATTTTTTTGATGAGGGTTTTTGGTTATTGGTGATGAAATCTTATGAGTTTGGCATTTTATGATGATTAAATGCATTAATTAGTAAAGTGTAAATAATTTAATTAAATTGTTTATAAGTTTAAGAAATGATTAAAATATTATTATAATATTAATAATATTAGATTATGAGATTTCTAAGTGATTTATAACATTTGGATTAAGGTGTTATAAATATGGATATGAATTTTATTATGAAACTTTATCTTTTAGGTAGTATAGAGGAGTTTTATGCACGTATACTATATATTACTATATGTATGATAATACGAGTACTATTCACGACAAATTGGTTTCTTCTTTGACCAAATTATCGTTGATTTATGAATCTTACTCTTGAAATTAAAACCATGTTTTGATTATATTGTTTTTTTTATATAACATTCTTATAACCCTAATGATGATATTTCTCTTTGACTTGAGTGTAAAGATGGGTAGATTATTGGTATGATCGTGACTATAGGTTCTCTTTGGCGATGGTGCAAAAGTTGAATTGTTGATGGTATGATCATGACCATTGAATTTACAATTGAATATTTTTAGCTTAAGTGCAAGGTGAATTGATCAACATGGTTATAATTATTGTTATATAACTTCAAATGATTATGTATTTCTTTGATATATGAATATCTTTGGCTTTGATTATGATGACTTTTTGATGAATATCTTTGGTTGATGAATGATTTTTTGCTATCTTGGTGCAAAAAGATGACTTATTGAATATCTTTGCTTTATATGCAAAGATGAATTATTGATGAATATCTTTGCTCGTAATGCAAAGATGACTTTGTTGTTGAATATCTTTGCTTTGTGTGTGCAAATGAATTATTGATGATATCTATCTTTGGCTCGTAATGCAAAGATGACTGTTGTTGAATATCTTTGCTTTGTAGTGTAAAGATGAATGATTGATGAATATCTTTGGCCGTGGTGCAAAGATGAATTTATTAGTATGATTATGAACATGAGCGTGATTTGGTATAACCATGATATTTGATGTTTCGAGTATGTTAAAAGAGACAATTGATGAAAAAATATCTTAAATCTTGGATGAGAAGAGAATTTAGAATCACAATTATGATTATTAGAAGTTATTATGATATGATTGTTGATTGAAATTGAAAAGGCTGTTGATTGATGTTACGAGGATAAAAAATATTGTTGGTGGACTTTTAACGTGGAGAAGATAATAGATTTTATAGTCTATTTGACTCTTTTAATGGATTGCTTTCGTTCATTTTGCATGCAACTATGGTTGAAAAAAGTTTTATCATCTACCATATGTTCTAAATCTACGATTTATTCTTGAAGAAGATTGATAATTTATTTATCTTCTTTAGTCATAATATATATTCTTTTCTTGAGCTAGTTGTGCTCACCCTTTTGTTTCACAATTCCTTTTCGGGTAATAAAAGTGTAGTTTGGGTTGAAGGGGATAACAAGGGAATAGAATAGGTGGTGGTCTATAGTTGTTGAGGTTCTCCCTAAAAGAGTATGAAAATAATTTTATTGAGGACTTTAGTGTGTTGTATTTTATATCATTTAATAGTTATTTTTTGTGAATTAAATAGGGTGAGGAAACCCAACTTTGGAAGGGTGTTTTGTCACTATCATACAAGATGTCTAATGACATACAAACTCGTGTTATCATAAGACATGGTTGTGCTCATCCACTTCTTTGAGTATATTTACAAGCACTACTATATAATCTTGGTGTTTGTTTGTTTGGAGTATAATACCCAATTAGAGGCAGTGGAGATAATGATATGTCGAGAGAAGACTCACCATTGGGAAGAATATGATAGTAATCTTCTCGTTTTTCTTTGGGGTCTATTAGGTGACCAAGGATAATTAATTCGTGGCCATATATGATATCTACCATAACCTAAAAAAAGCATGGCCTCCCATATATGAAGGTTTCCTTGAGCACTTCCCAAAAATTCTAATTTCTAAAAGCAGTTTTTGACTATACCTTTGTCATTGTGTCATCATTGTGATGTCTTATATTTGGTATATATTTGTATCAAACTCACAACATATGTGTTGTTGTGTATTTTGCATTTTGACAATTGTTGTAATAAAGTTGTAGTTGTTTTTTATTGTTATATTTATTGATTCGAAATGGGTTGGATGGGTTGGATTGGATTTGATGGACCTATTTTGGGGTCGTTACATTTATGGTATCGAGCTTAGGGATATGATTCTCTAGATGGGAGATCGGGATTAGAACTAGGGAGGAGAGATGAGATAAATCCTTCAGGAGAGGAGTGTGTCTACCTAAACTTTGTTTGTTGCTTGGGTCGATCATATCGGATATTATGATGATATATTAATTATTAAATTAACCCTTGTTTTGTCGTATTTAGAATGATTTTAAATATAATAAGATGATGTTAATGGAAAATCGATGAAGAATGGATGAGAAGAAAGATATAGAATTTCTTTATTATTTTATTTTATTTTATTGATTCGATAATTGCTACGTTGATATTTTATATTATTGTTGTTTTTGATAATTGTCACGTATGATATTTTTTTCCATTATCGAGACAATAATTCATATTATCTGAATAATATTATTGGATAACATTATTGGCAATGTCTAGAAAGTTACATCTACAGGAGAGGTTTGGTCACTAATTGCTTGCGATGAGAGAAATCTTTATTGGAAAGCCCCTCTTTCTGAGGAGGCTGCTGGTTTGTCGATATTGTGATTATATGTAATATTATTTGTGAATAATTAATTATTGATTTTTATGATGAGAAAAATATTTATTTTATGTGGATATAGATGGAGAAAATTTTTTAAATGACAATTGTTGAAAATTAATATTTTATCTTTTTACGATAAAATAATTCATTTAAATATATTATTTTAATAATATATTAATAATATATATTTTATAATGATGTGGGATATATGAGTATATGAGGAGGAAGAGTATAGTTTTTTATTTTTTTAAATGTTTAAAACATATTTTTTAATGTGTGTTTATGTGGACCCCATTTATTTGGTGAAATTTGATTATTAGCATTTTGAAAAATCGTTGTTTGTGGATTTGGTCAATTTTGTTTTGGAATTTGGAAAAACTTTCTTACTAAAAGTTGTAGAAATTGAATTTCCTATAAAAACTCACGAGATTCAATTTTTTTGATAAAAAGGCTATTTATTATGAATTATTGAAGTTATTGAAGTTAGAAATAATTGAATTTTTGATTTTTTTTTTTTTTTGGTTTAAATTAATTTAAATAAAAAAAAAACGTTTTTTTTTTTTTTTTGTTATGGTGTGTTGGCTGAAGTTGAGATTGTTGAAAAAAAAAAGGTAAAAATGGAATAATATAATATATATTAATATTATATTAAATTTTACTTTTTGGTGTTAAAGCGTTTTCTATATAAATAATATCTTTAGGTTAGAATTGAAAATCACAAATCAAACTGAAGTTTTCTCTCTCTATTATCGAGCGTATTCTTGTGTAGTATTTTGAGTATACTTTGAGTATTGCTATATTGATGCTAGTTTAGTTCGGTTCGTATTCGAATCGTCGATCTTCGATAATCTTTTTTTTTGAGGTAAGGGATAGTAAAGGATTTTTTAGGGTTATTATGTTTTTTTTAGTTTTTTAGTTTGAAATTTTCTGAACCTTCAAAAATTCTGGAAAAATTTGAAATGATATTTTGATGAGTTTTGTAGATTGTGTCCAAAAATGGCGATTTTTGGATGTATAGATTAGGAGTTATGGATTTTATGAGAAAAGACTATTTTTTAAAAGTAACTATTTATAACTCCTTGTGATTAACTCCAAAATTGATGAAATTTTTATTGGGAGTACATCTATATAATATCATCATATACCGTATAAATTTTCAAAATTTTTGGATAAAAGTATAATTTATGATAAATGTTTAAATATTAAATTGGTTTTGGCCATATGAAAAAAAAGTAAATGAATTTTTAAAATTTTGAGAAAAATATATATTCAATATGGGACTATATTATTACTAAATCCCAGAAAAAATAATATTTTTGGAACTGATTTGGTATTTTTCATGAAAATATTCTAGTTATGAGTAAATGAATTAAATATGTTATGTGAAGTAAGAAAATTGGAAAAATATGATTTTATGGCTTGAGAATCATATATAGGTATATATATGATTTTTTTGAGGGGTTTTGGTTATTGGTGATGAAATCTTATGAGTTTGGCATTTTATGATGATTAAATGCATTAATTAATAAAAAGTGTAAACAATTTAATTAAATTGTTTATAAGTTTTAAGAAATGATTAAAATATTATTATAATATTAATAATATTAGATTATGAGATTTCTAAGTGATTTATAACATTTGGATTAAGGTGTTATAAATATGGATATGAATTTTATTATGAAACTTTATCTTTTAGTTTATTATAGAGGTTCTTATTATGCTTGCGCATATCACGGTATATATATGTATGAATCGAATACTCTATATTATTCACGACAAAAATGGTTTCTTCTTTGACCAAATTATCGTTGATTTATGAATCTTACTCTTGAAATTAAAACCATGTTTTGATTATATTGTTTTATATATATATATTCTTATAACCCTAATGATGATATTTCTCTTTGACTTGAGTGTAAAGATGGGTAGATTATTGGTATGATCGTGACCATAGGTTCTCTTTGGCGATGGTGCAAAAAAAGTTGAATTGTTGGTTGGTATGATCATGACCATTGAATTTACAATTGAATATTTTTTTTTAGCTTAAGTGCAAAGGTGAATTGATCAACATGGTTATAATTATTGTTATATAACCACGAAATGATTATGTATTTCTTTGATATATGAATATCTTTGGCTCGTATATGATGATGAATATGACTTTGTTGATGAATATCTTATCTTTTGATGTGTGCAAATGATTGTTGATGAATATCTTTTGCTCGTGATGATGAAGATGAATTGATGATGAATATCTTTGCTTTTTTAATGCAAAGATGAATTTGTGATGAATATCTTTGGCTTTGTAATTTGAATGATTTGTTGAAGATGATTTTTGAATATCTTTGGCTTTGTGATGAATTATTTGATGAATATCTTTGGCTCGTGCAAAGATGACTGTTGTTGAATATCTTTGCTTTGTAGTGTAAAGATGATGCTGTTGATGAATATCTTTGGCCGGTGTGCAGATGAATTTATTAGTATGATTATGATTATTATGAGCATGAGCTGTGATTTGGTATAACCATGATATTTGATGTTTCGGTAAAGACAAATGATGAAAAAATTATCTTAAATCTTGGATGAGAAGAGAATTTAGAATCACAATTATGATTATGAGTTATTATTATGATTGTGGAAAGGAAAAGAATGATTGATGATGATGTGATAAAATAACATTGTTGGTGGACTTTTAACGGATGGAAGAAGATAATAGACTTTATATAGTCTATTTGACTCTTTTAATGGATTGCTTTCGTTCATTTTCAACTATGGTTGAAAAGTTTTATCATCTACCATATGTTCTAAATCTACGATTTATTCTTGATGAAGACTATTGATAATTTATTTATCTTTAGTCATAATATTCTTTCTTGAGCTAGTTGTGCTCACCCTTTTTTGTTCACAATTCCTTTTCGGGTAATAAAAAAGTGTAGTTTGGGTTGGGTTGGCCGGGGATAACAAGGGAATAGAGCGGTGAATGGTCTATAGTTGTTGAGGTTCTCCTAAAGAGTATGAAATAATTTTATTGAGGGCTTTAGGTGATTTTATACATCATTTAATAGTTATTTTTTTTGTGAATTAAATAGGGTGACTTTGGAAGGGTGTTTTGTCACTATCATACAAGATGTCTAATGACATACTGACTGACGTGTTATCATAATAAGACATGGTTGTGCTCATCCACTTCTTTGAGTATATTTACAAGCACTACTATATAATCTTGGTGTTTGTTTGGAGTATAATACCCAATTAGAGGCAGATGGAGATAATGATATGTCGAGAGAAGACTCACCATTGGGAAGAATATGATAGTAATCTTCTTCGTTTTTTTTTTTTGGGTCTATTAGATTGACGAGGATAATTACGTGGCCATATGATATCTACCCATAACCTAAAAGCATGGCCCTCCCATGTATACGAAGGTTTCATGAGCACTTCCCAAAGATTCTAATTTCTAAAAGCAGGTTTTGACTATACCTTTATGTAAGGTGTCATTGTGACGTGTCTTTGTGATTGGTATATATTTATATATTATTTATCAAACTCTCACATATGTGTTGTGTTGTATTTTTTACGCGACAATTGTTGTAATAAAGTTGTAGTTGTTTTTAAATACCATATATTTGGCGACTTGGATGGATGGGTTGGATGGAATGGACCTATTTTGGGTGATGGATGGACTATTTTTTGGTTATATTGATATATCGAGCTTAGGGATATCGATTAGGATATGATCTCTGGCGGAGATCGGGATTAGAACTAGGAGGAGAGATGAGTAAATCCTTATTTAGTGTGTCTACCTAAAAGCTTATTTGTTGGTCGATCGTAATATCGGGATATTATGTGATATGATAATTTGTTAAATTAACCCTTGTTTTGAAAATTTGTATTCTAGAATGATATCTGAAATACGGAGAGATGAGCGATGGAGAAATCATGATGACGGGGAGATAGAATGCGAAATGAAAACAAGGTATTCTCAACTCTTTGAAATACCGAATGCGTAAATTTTGGGGCGAAATTTCATAAGGAGGAGAGATTGTAAGACCGAATTTTATAAAATTTTCAATTTTTTTTAAATTTTAAAGTATTCAATTTTTTTTAATTACTATTATTCATTATTTTTTATTCATTCATTTCTATTCATTCTTATTCTTATTCATTCGATTCTTCATTAATGATTTATTATTCACGATTATTATTTATTCACTATTTAAAATTATTTTTTTAAGCATGATAATTTTTTTTTTTTCGTAAGGCATTACTCGATAATTATTACGATAATTCTTTATTCGATATTTTATTTTATTGATTGATAATTAATTGCTACGTTGATATTTTATATTATTGTTGTTTGATAATTGTCATTATATCTGATATTTTCCATTATCGAACAATAATTCATATTATCTGAATAATATTATTGGATAACATTATTGGCAATGCCTAGAAAGTTACTCTCTAAGGAGAGAGGTTGATCACTAATAATTGCGCATGATGAGAGAAATTCTTATTGGAAAGCCCCTCTTTCTTGAGGAGCCCTGCAGTTTGTTATATTGTGATTATGTAATATTATTTGTGAATAATTAATTATTGATTTTTATGATGAGAAAAATATTTATTTTATGTGGATATAGATGGAAAAATTTTTAAATATTATAATTGTTGAAAATTAATATTTTATCTTTTTACGATAAAATAATTCATTTAAATATATTATTTTAATAATATATATATAATAATTAATATATATTTATATATTATAATATATAATATATGATATATATGAGGAGGAATGATATATATTTTTATATTTTGATAAATGTTTAAAACATTTTTTTTTGTGTTTATTGGACCCCATTTCTTGATGAAAAATTTGATTATATAAATTTGTAAAATCGTATATTATATTGTGGATTTGATTTGATTTTGGTCAATTTACATTTGGAATTTGGAAAAACTTACGCAAAAGTTGTAGAGAAATTGAATTTTCCTATAAAAAAACATGAGATTCAATTTTTTGATAAAAAAGGCTATTTATTATGAATTATTGAAGTTATTGAAGTTAAAAATAATTGATTTTTTTTTGGAAGTTTTAAATTTTTTATTTTAAAAATTTTTTTTTTTTTTTTGTTTTTTTTTTGTTTGTGTTGGTGTGAGATGTTTTGATGGTCAAATTTGGTGAATGGGCTGGGGATTATAATAATATATATAATATATTTTTAAATTTTAATTTTACGCTGGTTTACTAGCGTTTTCTATATAAATAGGGTCTTGGGTTAGAATTGAAAATCACAATTACACGAAGTTTTCTCTCTCTATATTATCGGCGTATTCTTGTGAGTATTTTGAGTATATTTTGAGTATTGCTTTATCTATTGTTTTGAGTTAGATTCGATTAGATTCGTTTTATTCGTTAAATCTTTTCTTTTGAGGTAAGGATAAGGGATAGTAAGGATTTTAAGGTTATTATGTTTTTAGTTTTTGAATTTTTTCTGAACCTTCAAAATTCTGGAAAAATTTGAAATGATATTTTGATGAGTTTTGTAGATTGTGTCCAAAAATGGCGATTTTTGATGTATAGATAGAGTTATGGATTTTATGAGAAAAAAAGATTTTAAAAAAACTAGTTATAACTCCTTGTGATTTACTCTCCAAATTGATGAAAAATTTTATTGGGAGTACATCTATATAATATCAGTATATATAATATAAATTTCAAATTTTTGGATAAAAGTATAATTTATGATAAATGTTTAAATATTTAAATTGGTTTTGGTTTATGAAAAAAAATAGTAAATGAATTTTTTTTAAAATTTAGAGAAAATATATATTCAATATGGGACTATATTATACTAAATCCCAGAAAAAAAAATATTTTTTGGAACTTTGATTTGGTATTTTCATGAAAATATTCTAGTTATGAGTAAATGAATTAAATATATTATGTGAAGTAAGAAAAAAAATGGAAAATATGATTTTATGGCTTGAGAATAATCATATATGAGGTATATCTGATTTTTTTGATGAGGGTTTTGGTTATTGGTGATGAAATCTTATGAGTTTGGCATTTTATGATGATTAAATGCATTAATTAGTAAAGTGTAAAAAAATTTAATTAAATTGTTTATAAGTTTTAAAAATGATTAAAATATTATTATAATATTAATAATATTAGATTATATTAGATTTCTAAGTGATTTATAACATTTGGATTAAGGTGTTATAAATATGGATATGAATTTTATTATGAAACTTTATCTTTTTTTTATCGAGGAGTTTTTATACTAGCGTTATATGGTTACTATGTACTAATCTGATGAGAACTATCTTCATTCGACAAATTGGTTTCTTCTTTGACCAAATTATCGTTGATTTATGAATCTTACTCTTGAAATTAAAACCATGTTTTGATTATATTGTTTTTTTTATAACATTCTTATAACCCTAATGATGATATTTCTCTTTGACTTGAGTGTAAAGATGGGTAGATTGGGTGATTATTGGTATGATCGTGACCATAGGTTCTCTTTGGCGATGGTGCAAAAGTTGAATTGTTGGTTGGTATGATCATGACCATTGAATTGAATTGAATATTTTTAGCTTAAGTGCAAATTTGAATTGATCAACATAGTTATAATTATTGTTATATATACCATAAATGATTATGTATTTTTTGATATATATGATATCTTTGATATATGCTTTGGCTCGTGATGAAAGATGATTGATGATATCTTGTGCTGAATGATGACTTGATGAATATCTTTTGCTTTGTATATGAATTATTGATGAATATCTTTGATGAATATGACTTGTTGTTGAATATCTTTGCTTTGTGGTGATGAATTATTGATGAATATCTTTTTTGCTCGTAATCTGAAAATGATGACTGTTGTTGAATATCTTTGCTTTGTAGTGCAAAGATGAATTATTGATGAATATCTTTGGCTCGTAATCTGAAGAACTGTTGTTGTTGAATATCTTTGCTTTGTAGTGTAAAGATGAGCTGTGATGAATATCTTTGGCCGTGGTGCAAAGATGAATTTATTAGTATGATTATGAGCATGAGCGTGATTTGGTATAACCATATATATTTGATGTTTGATGTTTTTGATAAAGGCGGTGATGAAAAAATATCTTAAATCTCGGATGAGAAGAGAATTTAGAATTAGAATTATGATTATGAGTTATTATATGATGATGATTGTGGAAAGGAATTGATTGATTGATGTTGATGAGGATAAAAAATTGTTGGTGGACTTTTTTAACGTGGAGAAGATAATAGACTTTATAGTCTATTTGACTCTTTTAATGGATTGCTCGTTTCATTTGCTGCACTATGGTTGAAAAAAAGTTTATCATCTACCATATGTTCTAAATCTACGATTTATTCTTGATGAAGACTATTGATAATTTATTTATCTTTAGTCTAATATTCTTAATTTCTTCTTGTTGTGCTCACCCTTTTTGTTTCACAATTCCTTTCGGGTAATAAAAAAAATTTGGTGGGTTGGGGGGGGATAAGGGAATAGAGCGAGGAATATAGTTGTTGAGGTTCTCCCAAAAGAGTATGAAAATAATTTTATTGAGGACTTTAGTGTGTTGTATTTTATACATCATTTTTATAGTTATTTTTGGTGAATTAAATTAAATGGGTGAAAGCGAACCCAACTTTGGAAGGGTGTTTTGTCACTATCATCTGAAGATGTCTAATGACATACTGACTTCGTGTTATCATAAGAATGGTTGTGGTTGTGCTCATCCACTTCTTGAGTATATTTACAAAGCTTACTATATAATCTTGGTGTTTGTTTGGAGTATAATACCCATTTAGAGGCGATGGAGATAATGATATGTCGAGAGACTCACCATTGGGAAGAATATGATAGTAATCTTCTTCGTTTTTCTTTTTTGGGGTCTATTTAGATTGACGAGGATAATTACGTGGCCATATGATATCTACCCACCTAAAAGCATGGCCTCCCATGTATGAAGGTTTCCTTGAGCACTTCCCAAAGATTCTAATTTCTAAAAGCAGGTTTTTGACTATACCTTTATGTAAGGTGTCATTGTGTCGTCTTCACATTGTTGTTGTATATATTTATTGTCAAACTCACATTTTTTGTATATATATTTGTTGTTGTTGTATTTTGTATTGTTGTTGTAAAGTTGTAATTGTTTTTTAAGTAATATTTTGTTGGTGACTTTTCGTTTTGGGTTGGATGGAATGGACTATTTTGGGGGATTTGATTTTGAATGGAGCTTATTTGGATGGATTGGAGATTTTGATTTGGATTAGATTACTGGAGGAGAGATGAGGGATATGATCTCTGGCGGAGATCGGATTAGAACTAGGAGGGAGAGATGAGAGTAAATCCTTAGTGAGTGTGTCTACCTAAAGCTTTGGTTGGTCGTATATATCGGGATATATATATGTGATATATTAATTTAAATTAACCCTTTTTTTTGTTTTTAGAATGATATCTAAAATGATATACGAAATACGAGAGATGAGCGATGGAGAAATCATGATGATGGGGAGATAGAATGCGAAATGAAAACAAAAGTATTCTCACTCTTTGAAATACCGAATACGTAAATTCGATTGATTTAAAATTCGAGAATTTCATAATTTCATAAAAAGGAAGAATTTCTTAATAAGAATTAATTTTATGAAATAAAAGTATTCAATTTTTATTTTTAATTTTTAATTAATTTTTTTATTTTATTCATTATTATTATTCATTAGAATATTATTATTTGAGATTCTTATTATTCACGATTCTTATTCACGATTCTACTATTCACGATTTACTTATTCACGAATCTTTTTATTATTCTTTTCTTCATTTTTGATATCTTATTATTTTTATTCATTCAAGATTACTTATTACATTTTATTAAATTTTTTTTTTATTTTTTTTTTTAAAGCATTACTCGATAATTATTACGATAATTCTTTTTCGATATTTTTTTTATTGATTCGATAATTGCTTTCGTTGATATTTTATATTATTGTTGTTTGATAATTGTCATTACGACGATATTTTTTTTCATTATCGAAGCAATAATTCATATTATCTGAATAATATTATTGGATAACATTATTGGCAATGTCTAGAAAGTTACATCTAAGGAGAGGTTTGGTCACTAATTGCTTGCGCGCCGATGAGAGAAATTCTTATTGGAAAGCCCCTCTTTCTGAGGCTGCTGGTTGTTAATATTGTGATTATGTAATATTATTTGTGAATAATTAATTATTGATTTTTATGATGAGAAAAATATTTATTTTATGTGGATATAGATGGAGAAAATTTTTAAAATGATGATTGTTGAAAATTAATATTTTATCTTTTTTTTAAAATAATTATTTAAATATATTATTTTAATAATATATTAATTATATTATATTTTTTATAATAATGTGGATATATATGATATGATATATGAGGATATGAGGAAGAGGATTTTTTTGTGAAATAAATGTTTAAAACATGTTTTGTGTGTGTTGGTGGACCCCATTTCTTGGTGAAATTTGATTATAGCATTATAAATCGTCCGTTTGTGGATTTGGTTTGGTTTTACATTTTGGAATTTGGAAAAACTTTTGAAAAAACTTTTAAAGTTGTAGAAAATTGAATTTCCTATAAAAAAAACTTCATATAATTTGAAATTTTTTTTTTTAAAAGGCTATTTATTATGAATTATTGAAGTTACGAAGTTAATTAATTAATTGATTTTTGAAAGTTTTAAATAATTTTTTTAATTTTTTTAAAAATTTTTTTTGTAAAAAATTTTGAAATTTTTGTTTTTTTGTGTTGGTGTTGTTGATGTTGTGGATGGTTTGAATGGTGTGAAATGTGTGCTTTGGAATATATATATATATATTAATATTATATTTTTTTACTTTTTTTTGGTGTTACTAGCGTTTTCTATAAATAGGGTCTTGGGTTAGAATTGAAAATCACACGAAAAGCTGAAGTTTTCTCTCTATATATTATCGGCGTATTCTTGTGAGTATTTTGAGTATACTTTGAGTATTGCTATATCTGCAAGTTAGATTAGATTATTCGTTATTCGATTCGATCGAATCTTTTCTTTTTTTTAAGGGATAAGGGATAAAAAGGATTTTAAGGGTTATTATGTTTTTTATGTTTTAGTTTTGAAATTTTTCTGAACCTTCAAAAAATCTGGAAAAATTTGAAATGATATTTTGATGAGTTTTGTAGATTGTGTCCAAAAATGGCGATTTTGGATGTATAGATTAGGAGTTATGGATTTTATGAGAAAAAAGACTATTTTAAAAGTAACTTATTTATAACTCCTTGTGATTAACTCCAAAATTGATGAAATTTTTATTGGGAGTACATCTATATAATATCAGTATATCTACATATAAATTTTCAAATTTTTGGATAAAAGTATAATTTATGATAAATGTTTAAATATTAAATTGGTTTTTTGGCCATATGAAAAAAAGTAAATGAATTTTTTTTAAAATTTGAGAAAAATATATATTCAATATGGGACTATGTTATACTAAAATCCCAGAAAAAAAATATTTTTGGAACTGATTTGGTATTTTTCAAAATATTCTAGTTATGAGTAAATGAATTAAATATGTTATGTGAAGTAAGAAAATTGGAAAATATGATTTTATGGCTTGAGAATCATATATATGAGGTATATCTGATTTTTTTTGATGAGGGTTTTGGTTATTGGTGATGAAATCTTATGAGTTTGGCATTTTATGATGATTAAATGCATTAATTATTAAAGTGTAAACAATTTAATTAAATTGTTTATAAGTTTAAAATGATTAAAATATTATTAATATTAATAATATTATTATATTATATTATTTATTAAGTGATTTATAACATTTGGATTAAGGTGTTATAAATATGGATATGAATTTTATTATGAAACTTTATCTTTTATTTAATTATCTTAGGTTACTTTACTTATGATATCTATACTATGTCTAATACGAATACGAATCTTATTCACACGACAAATTGGTTTCTTCTTTGACCAAATTATCGTTGATTTATGAATCTTACTCTTGAAATTAAAACCATGTTTTGATTATATTGTTTTTTATATAATTTATAACCTAATGATGATATTTCTTTTGACTTGAGTGTAAAGATGGGTAGATTATTGGTATGATCGTGATGATGGTGGGTAGATTATTGGTAGATGGTGCATGTAGTGAATTGTTGGTTGATTATGATGATGATTGAATTTTGTTTGAATTGATTTTTTAGCTTAATTGAAAGTGAATTGATCAATTTTATGAATATAATTATTGTTATTATAACTTACGAAAATGATTATGTATTTATTTGATATTGTTAATATATTTGAATATATGATGATGATTTTTGATATATGATATCTTTGCTTTTCTTAGTGCAAAATGATTGTTGATGAATATCTTTTGCTTTTGCTGTGTGAAGATGAAGATGAATGATGATGATATCTTTGAATATCTTTTGTGTGTGCAAAGATGAATTAATGATGAATATCTTTGAATTGAATATCTTTGTTGAATATCTTTGCTTTGTGTGATGAATTATTGATGATGAATGACTGTTGATGAATATCTTTGCTTTGTATGCAAAATGATTATTGAATATCTATCTTTGGCTCGTAATGCTGAAGATGACTTTGTTGAATATCTTTGCTTTGTAGTGTAAAGATGAGCTGTTGATGAATATCTTTGGCGCGTGATGCAAAGATGAATTTATTAATATGATTATGATGCAGGCGTGATTTGGTATAACCATGATATTTGATGTTTGATGTAAAGCGTAAAGATGAAAATTATCTTAAATCTGGATGAGAAGAGAATTTAGAATCTGAATTATGATTATAGAATCACAATTATGATTATGAGTTATTCATATGATTGTGGAAAAAGTTGATTGATTGATTACGAGGATAAAAAAATTGTTGGTGGACTTTTAACGTGGAAGAAGATAATAGACTTTATAGTCTATTTGACTCTTTTAATGGATTGCTCGTTCATTGAACTATGGTTGGTGGTTGAAAAGTTTTATCATCTACCATATGTTCTAAATCTACGATTTATTCTTGATGAAGACTATTGATAATTTATTTATCTTTAGTTTAATATTCTTCTTGAGCTAGTTGTGCTCACCCCCTTTTGTTTCACAATTCCTTTCGAGTAATAAAAGTGTAGGCTTTGGGTTGGCGGGGGAACAAGGGAATAATAGCGGTGGTTACATAGTTGTTGAGGTTCTCCCAAAAGTATGGAAATAAAATAATTTTTTTATTGAGGACTTTAGTGTGTTGTATTTTATACATCATTTAATAGTTATTTTGGTGAATTGAAAATTAAATGAAGGGAACCCAACTTTGGAAGGGTGTTTTGTCACTATCATATGAGATGTCTAATGACATACTGACAACCTTCGTGTTATCATAATAAGATGGTTGTGGTTGTGCATCCACTTCTTTGAGTATATATTATTTACACTACTATATATATAATCTGTGTTTTGTTTGGAGTATAATACCCAATTAGAGGCGATGGAGATAATGATATGTCGAGAAGACTCACCATTTGGAAGAATATGATAGTAATCTTCTCGTTTTTTCTTTGGGGTCTATTAGATTGACCAAGGATAATTACGTGGCCATATGATATCTACCGTAACCTAAAAAAATGGCCTCCCATATATGAAAGGTTTCCTTGAGCACTTCCCAAAGATTCTAATTTCTAAAAGCAGGTTTTGACTATACCTTTATGTAAGGTGTCATTGTGACGTGTTTCTCTGATTGGTATATATTTATTTGTATCAAACTCAAACATATATGTTGTTGTTGTTGTAACAATTGTTGTAATAAAGTTGTAGTAGTTTTTAAGTTTTTATATTTTTATATTTGGCGACTGGGTTGGGTTGGATGGATGGAAGGATTGTTTGGATTTGGGTTTGGTGACTTCATTGTTGGAATAAAGTTGATTATTTGGTATATTTGATTATGGGGGACCTGATTGGATGGGGTTGATTGATTCGAGTTTGATTGATTTGTCGAGCTTAGGGATATGATCTCTGGCTTAGGGATATGATCTCTGGCGGAGATCGGGATTAGAACTAGGAGGAGAGATGAGTAAATCCTTATTAGTGTGTGTACTAAGCTTATTTGTTTGTTGATCGTATATCGGGATATTATGTGATATATTATTTGTTAAATTAACCCTTTTTTGAAAATTAATTAGAATGATATATAAAATACGGGAGATGAGCGATGGAGAAATGATGATGATGATGGGAGATAGAATGAAATGAAAACAAGGTATTCTCGACTCTTTGAAATGAAAGAGATGCGAAATTTCTAATGAAATTTCATAAGGAGGAGATTGTAAGACCGAATTTTTGAAAAATAAAATTCAATTTTTTAAATTAATTAATTTTTAAAAGGAATAAAAAGTTTAAGGAGATTTTTATATAATTTTTTTAAAATAAAAGAGATTTATAAAATATTCATTATTATTTTTTATTATTTTTTTATTCTTTATTTATTATTCATTTATTCACTATTCATTTCTTATTCACGATTCTTCTTTATTTCATTCTTATTCTATTCATTTAGTACTATTAGTAATAATTAATGTAATTTTTTTTTTTTTTTTTTGTAAAAGGCATTACTCGATAATTACGATAATTCTTTTCGATATTTTATTTTATTTTCTTTTATAATTTTTATTACGTTGATATTTTATATTATTTTATTGTTTGATAATTTGATGTGATATTTTATATTATTTTGTTATTTTCATTATATATTTTTTTCCATTATCGAGATAATAATTCATATTATCTGAATAATATTATTGGATAACATTATTGGCAATGCCTAGAAAGTTACATCTAGGGAGAGGTTTGGTCACTAATTGCTTGCGCGCCGATGAGAGAAATTCTTATTGGAAAGCCCCTCTTTCTTTTGAGCTGCTGCACTGGTTGTCAATATTGTGATTATGTATATTATTATTATGAATAATTAATTATTGATTTTTTTATGATGAGAAAAATATTTATTTTATGATGATATAGATTTATGATGGATTTTTAATGTTTAAATTGTTGAAAATTGATATTTTTCTTTTTTACGATAAAATAATTCATTTAAATATATTATTTTAATAATATATTAATGGTGATATTTTTATGAATGTGGGATATATGAGTATATGAGGAGGAAGAGTATTTTTTTTTAATTAAAATGTTTTAAAACATGTTTTTGTGTGTGTGGACCCATTTGTTTTGGTTGAAATTTTGATTATAGCACAATAAAATCGTCCGTTTTGTGGATTTGTTCATTTTTTTTTTGGAATTTGGAAAAACTTTTCTTCAAAGTTGTAGAAATTGAATTTCCTATAAAAATTCATAAAATTCAAATTTTTTTTTTAAAAGGGCTATTTATTATGAATTATTGAAGTTAAAGAAGTTAAAATAATTATTATTTTTTTTTTTTTAAATTAATTTTTTTTTTTAAAAAACGTTTTTTTTTTTTTTTTTTTTTTTTTTGTGTGTGTGGTGAATGTGGCTGATGGTTTTTTGAAAAATAAAAAAGTGCTTTGGAATTTTAATATATATATATTAATATTTTATTAAATTTTTTACTTTGGTGTTACAGCGTTTTCTATAAATAGGGTGCTTGGGTTAGAATTGAAAATCACACGAAAAGAAGTTTTCTCTCTCTATATTATCGGCGTATTCTTGTGAGTATTTTGAGTATACTTTGAGTATTGCTATTATATGGTGCAAGTTAGATTTCGATTATTCGTTATTCGAAATCTTTCTTTTTTTTTTAAGGGATAGTAAGGGATTTTAAGGGTTATTATGTTTTTAGTTTTGTAAATTTTTTGAACCTTCAAAAATTCTGGAAAAATTTGAAATGATATTTTGATGAGTTTTGTAGATTGTGTCCAAAAATGGCGATTTTTGGATGTATATAGAGAGAGTGGATTTTTGAGAAAAAACTATTTTAAAAAAGTAACTATTTATAACTCCTTGTGATTAACTCCAAAATTGATGAAATTTTTATTGGGAGTACATCTATATAATATCAGTATACCGTGTAAATTTCAAAATTTTTGGATAAAAGTATAATTTATGATAAATGTTTAAATATTAAATTGGTTTTGGCCATATGAAAAATAGTAAATGAATTTTTAAAATTTTGAGAAAAATATATATTCAATATGGGACTATGTTATACTAAATCCCAGAAAAAAATATTTTTGGAACTGATTTGGTATTTTTTTCATGAAAATATTCTAGTTATGAGTAAATGAATTAAATATGTTATGTGAAGTAAGAAAATTGGAAAATATGATTTTATGGCTTGAGAATCATATATATAGGTATATCTGATTTTTGATGAGGGTTTTTGGTTATTGGTGATGAAATCTTATGAGTTTGGCATTTTATGATGATTAAATGCATTAATTAATTAAAGTGTAAAACAATTTAATTAAATTGTTTATAAGTTTAAAAATGATTAAAATATTATTATAATATTAATAATATTAGATTATGAGATTTCTAAGTGATTTATAACATTTATAATTAAGGTGGTGTTATAAATATGGATATGAATTTTATTATGAAACTTTATCTTTTAGGTATTAGGAGTTTTATGCTTGCGTATATCACGGTACTATGTATGAATCTGAGAGTCTATTCACGACAAAATTGGTTTCTTCTTTGACCAAATTATCGTTGATTTATGAATCTTACTCTTGAAATTAAAACCATGTTTTGATTATATTGTTTTTTATATAACATTCTTATAACCCTAATGATGATATTTCTCTTTGACTTGAGTGTAAAGATGGGTAGATTATTGGTATGATCGTGACTATATGGTTCTCTTTTTGGCGATGATGCAAAAAAGTTGAATTGTTGGTTGGTATGATCATGACCATTGAATTTACAATTGAATATTTTTTTGCTTAAGTGTTTGAAAGGTGAATTGATCGACATGGTTATAATTATTGTTATATAACTTCGAAAATGATTATGTATTTCTTTGATATATGAATATATTATATATATTATGATTGATATTTCTTTGATGATGAATATCTTTGGCGTGGTGCAAAGATGAATGATGATGAATATCTTTGCTTTTGAAAGATGACTTGTTGATGAATATCTTTGCTTTGTAGTGCAAGATGAATTATTGATGAATATCTTTTTGCTAATGTGAAGATGAAGATGAATATCTTTTGATGAATTATCTTTTGCTTTGTAATGTGATGATTGTTGAATATCTTTGCTTTGTAGTGCGAATGAATTATTGATGAATATCTTTGGCTCGTAATGCTGAAGATGACTTGTTGTTGAATATCTTTTGCTTTGTAGTGTGTAAGATGAGCTGTTGATGAATATCTTTGGCGTGGTGCATGGAAGTGCAAATGAATTTATTAGTATGATTATGAGCAGGAGCTGTGATTTGGTATAACCATGATATTTGATGTTTGATGTAAAGAGGTTGATGAAAATTATCTTATCTTCTCTTTGGATGAGAAGAGAATTTAGAATCACAATTATGATTATGAGTTATTATTATATGATTGTGGAAAGGAATTGTTGATTGATGTTACGGATTGATAATAAATAAAATTGTTGGTGGACTTTTAACACGTGGAAGAAGATAATAGACTTTTATAGTCTATTTGACTCTTTTAATGGATTGCTCGTTCATTTTTGACTACTATGGTTGAAAAGTTTTATCATCTACCATATGTTCTAAATCTACGATTTATTCTTGATGAAGACTATTGATAATTTATTTATCTTTAGTCATAATATTCTTTCTTGAGCTAGTTGTGCTCACCCTTTTTTTTTCAATTCCTTTCGGGTAATAAAAAAAGTATAGGCTGGGTTGGCCGGGGGGGATAACAAGGGAATAGAGCGGTGGTCTATAGTTGTTGAGGAGGTCCACAAGTATGAAAATAATTTTATTGAGGGCTTTAGTGTGTTGTATTTTATACATCATTTAATAGTTATTTTGGTGAATTAAATAGGGTGAGGCGAACCCAACTTTGGAAGGGTGTTTTGTCACTATCATACAAGATGTCTAATGACATACTGAAACTTCGTGTTATCATAAGACATGGTTGTGCTCATCCACTTCTTCTTGTATATTTACAAGCACTACTATATAATCTTGGTGTTTGTTTGGAGTATAATACCCATTAGAGGCGAGTGGAGATAATGATATGTCGAGAGACTCACTCACCATTGAATATGATAGTAATCTTCTCGTTTTTTTCTTTAGGGGTCTATTAGGTTGACCAGGGATAATTACGTGGCCATATGATATCTACTACCAACCTAAAAGCATGGCCTCCCATATATGAAGGTTTCCTTGAGCACTTCCCAAAGATTCTAATTTCTAAAAGCAGTTTTTTGACTATACCTTTATGTAAGGTGTCATTGTGACGTCTTCACTTGGTATATATTTGTATCATGACATATATATATATATTTATATCTCACATATATTGTGTTGTTTTTTTTGCCGACAATTGTTGTAATAAAGTTAAAGTTGTTTTTTTTTATATATATTTGCGACTTCGAAAATGGGTTGGATGGAATGGAATAGCAAGACCGAAGTAAGAATGTATGATAAGGATATTTAATTTTATGAAATAAAAGTATTTGAATTTTTTTAATTACTATTCATAAATATTATTAAGCGATTCTATTATTCATGATTCTATTCATATTATTCATTTCAGATTACTATTCATAGTTTTATTTATTCACGATTATTATTCGATTCTTATTCACGAAATTCTATTTCAATTATTAAATGAAGCATGATTTTTTTTTCGTGAAGGCATTACTTCGATAATTATTACGATAATTCTTTTTCGATATTTTATTTTATTGATTGATAATTGCTACGTTGATATTTTTATTATTATTGTTTGATTTGATAATTGTCACGTTACGATATTTTCCATTATCGAACATAATTCATCATATTATCTGAATAATATTATTGGATAACATTATTGGCAATGTCTAGAAAGTTACTGTCTGAGGAGAGGTTTGGTCACTTAATTGCGCGCCGCGAAGAGAGAAATTCTTATTGGAAAGCCCTCTTTCTGGCTGCACAGTTTGTCGATATTGTGATTATGTAATATTATTTGTGAATAATTAATTATTGATTTTTATGATGAGAAAAATATTTTTTTTATGTGGATATAGATGGAGAAAATTTTAATGTGACAATTGTTGAAAATTAAAATTTTATCTTTTTACGATAAAATAATTCATTTAAATATATTATTATATTTTAATAATATAATAATGGTGATATTTTTACAATGAATGTGGGATATATGAGTATATGAGGAGGAAGAGTATTTTTGTTGCAATAAATGTTTAAAACATGTTAAACATGTTGGTGGACCCCATTTATTGGTGAAATTTGATTATAGCACAATAAAATCGTTGGTTTTGTGGATTTGGTCAATTTACATTTGGAATTTGGAAAAACTTTCTTCTGCAAAGTTGTAGAGAATTGAATTTCCTATAAAAACTCATGAGATTCAAATTTTTCGATAAAAGGGCTATTTATTATGAATTATTGAAGTTCGGAAAATCGAAATAATTGATTTTTGGAGTTTTAATTATTTTTTTAATTAACGTTTTTTATTTTTTTAAGTTTTGTTAAGGTGAGATACTTGTGTGGAAGTGAAGTTTGAAAAAAAAAAGTGGGCTTAGGAATTTTTATATATATATATATTAATAATTTATTAAATTTTACGCTTTTTGGTGTTACAAGCATTTTCTATAAATAGGGTGCTTAGGTTAGAATTGAAAATCACACGAAAAGCTGAAGTTTTCTCTCTCTATATTATCGGCGTATTCTTGTGAGTATTTTGAGTATACTATACTTTGAGTATTGCTATACTATTGCAAGTTCGTTTCGGATCAAAGATTCGGCGTATTCGAATCAATAAAATCTCTTTTTTGAGGTAAGGGATAGTAAAGGATTTTAAGGTTATTATGTTTTAGTTTCAAAATTTTTCTGAACCTTCAAAAATTTCTGGAAAAATTTGAAATGATATTTTGATGAGTTTTATATTAGATGTCCAAAATGGCCAAAATTTGATTTTGGGATGTATAGATTAGGAGTTATGGATTTTATGAGAAAAGACTATTTTTAAAGTAACTATTTATAACTCCTTGTGATTAACTCCAAAATTGATGAAAATTCAAATACAACTTACTAATATAAGCGTAATGTATGCAATCTGACATAAAGCGTGAGTTTGAATACAAATATTGTCTACTAGATATTATACAAACTCAAAAGGAGTCCTCATTACAACTATTATCACACTATTTCACGAGAATAGTGAGGACTACTAATGCTATCCTCGGACCATTACTTTGTTCCCAGGACTAAGTCCCGGTATGTTCTCATTTCACGAAGAAAAAACGGTGAAAGAAAAGGTGAGCTCAACTAGCCCGATGAAATATTATGACTAAGATAATGCGAATAAATTATCATTAGCCTTCAAAGCGATGTTAAGCGATAAAATACAATAGACAAACTGAGGTTTAAGCTGCGGTGAGAATAAGCAATCCATTAAAAATTCAGTAGAGAATAAAATCTACTATCTTTTAGGTTTTAAAAGGTTTTCATCAATTTTTATCGTGAGACTCGACAATAAATAAACCACCACATCTAATCATCCACGTACCACGGTCGAGGATTTTCATCAAATTATCAATGGTCATGACTATCTTAGAATCACCCACGGTCATAATCATACCAAAAACTATCCATCAACGCATTACGAGGCCCTTTGAGGACTTTGTCACATCATTTATATCAAGTCGTGATTATCTTAATGATCCTGGTCATAATCATACTAAGTTCATCTATGCATGCGTAAGCGAAGATAACATAATATAACATGAGGATGATGACAATGACATAATAATTCAATAAAACAAGTTCAAGAATTATTTAATCCATGAATTATTAACGTCCAATTGTCGACATGATCTTTGTTTTAATGAGTAAAATTCAAGAATGATCGGAAGAATATTTCCATGAAAAGATCTTTGGATGAAACGCAAATATCGAGGATATTCTAGGATATTCTACTAATTTCATGGATATAAAGAAGTCAAAGTTTTAACCAACCATGGGTATAATAAAGAATGGAATAACAAAAGAAATCACCGTGCGTATGCGGTGATACTTAAAACGAGGTTATTCAACATAATAATAATAATAATAGCGGAACCCGGTCGGTGTGAAATTCACGATGGGATGTTCAACGAAATAATAAAGATGGAACCGGATCCGGGTGTAAAACACACGATAGGATATTCAACGAGAATAAAAGATTTTAACCGGTCGGTGTAAAACACACGAGCAGGATGTTCAGCAATAATAATAAAAAGCGGAACCGGTCGGTGTAAAAAACACAGCGAGGATGTTCAGCGAGAATAATAGAAGAATGTCACCAAGTATAGGGTAGGGTAAATCAGCGTATCTGAGTTATTCAACGAGAATAATAAGCAATGGAATAACATAAGAATTTCACCAAGTATAGGGTATGCTCGTTCTGAGGTTATGTATAGGGTATGCCACTTTTACGAGTTATTCCAACGAATAATAATGAATGGAATAACGAAGTTCTCTTCGAAGAAGAATAATAACACCCACTTACTAGTAAAGAAGAATATAGAAGTAGTAAGTAGCGAATACTCTTCTTCTTTCTATAATTTTTCTCTCTATAGCTTCTCTCTATAATTTCTCTCTCTAGAGTTTCAATGAATTAAATAAGAAAATAATGAAGGAATGAGCTTATTTTATAGGAAAATGGAATGCGTAGTAATTAATCCATGAGCGGTCCAGTTGATTTACTTTAATCGACGGTCCATATTTAAAGAAAAATCTTTTAAATAAAATATAATATATTCTATTTATATAAAAACATTTTACTATGCAAACACTTATGCAATACTATGCAAAACACATGCAAAACACTATATGAACACTATGCGTAATAAAATATAATATATTACTATTTATAGAATAACTTTAATAAAGTATTCTATTTTATATAAAAAAGATGTTTACATTTTATTACGTTAATAATCTGAATAAAACAAAAGCGTCATTATCGCATTATAATAATTCATATTATTAATAAACAATAATGGAATCAAAGTGGTGACTTCTCACATAAGCATCGATAATCAATCTGGTGTCTTCTTATGCGACCACCGCATTATTCTTTGTACTTTTACTCTTAGGTAGTTCAGCGGTATCAACGGTAAAACTTCCGCCGTTATTTCAATAAAATATTTTTTTGTCGTTTTCTCGATCAAATGATAATTACATTATGGGTCCACCAATGATTGAGTAGTTATCGAATATTCCTGCTAAACCAGAATATTCCCAGAGCCAATCGAATATAATATAACCACTTGCATACTTTTGCAAAATTTATAAATACTACCCACAACTATAATATTATCTCAAATTCACACCATAATATTAAAAATTATTTTGACAAAATTTAAATCTTTATTGATAAAATCACGGGGTCTCACAATCTCCCCTCCTTATGGAATTTAAGCCCTCGAAATTAGAGTGCGATACTGGTATGATAAAGAGATGAGGATACCTTGAATACCTTTATCGTTTAAAACATTAAATTCATCTTTGAAATCAGGCCAAAGATATTCATTAACAATTCATCTTTGCACTTCTGAAGCCAAAGATATACAAGCTTGTAAAACCAATAATCTTTGAGACTTGACAATAGTATCACGACCACGAATTATCCATACACTCTCTTGCTAAGGATATTAGTGTTTTTCAATCTGATCGTGATTATCTTAGAAATAATCCTTGGTCATAATCATACCAAGTCTATCGATGCACTACTGACGAAGATGACTTTTACCACATCCATGAATTAATATTTCATTCTTTGAGACTCATTTCGATAATTAATCCATATCATCGAATCATCCACTTTCTACGGGCCGAGAGGATATTCATTAGTATCACGACCACAAATTATCCATACACTACTGCGAAGATAATATTCACGACCACAAATTATCCATACTACGAAAAGATAATTGTGTATTCACATCCGACCATTATCCATATATTAGTATCGTACCACAAATATCCATTTGTAATTGTGTATTCATATTATCCAAATTATCCAGTCCATAATCGTATCATATATCATTCCATGCACTACGAAGATAATTGTGTATTCATTAGTATCAACCACAAATTATCCATACACTACGGACGAAGATAATTGTGTATTCAATAATTAATCCATCATCAAAATTATCCATCATTCTATTTCTGCGAGATAATCATCCATACACTTTCTGACGAAGATAATATTATTCATTATCATTATCCATGACCACAAATTATCCATGCACTACGGCCAAAGATAATTGTGTATTCATTTATCTGTTATGATTATCTAAGACAATCCACTGTCATAATCATACCAAGTCCATCTATGCACTACATTACGCCACGAGATGACTTTCAACGTAATATAAACGTGAGGATAATGATATAAAGAATCAATCAAATGAGATAAAGGATAAATATTAAACATTTATAATATAATTTATCCGATTCAAGAATATCCCCATGTTATCAATCATTTAATAATCTCATAATCTAATATCATTAATATTATAACAATATTTTAATCACTTCTTAAATTTATAAACAATTTATCTCGATTGTTTACGCTTTACCATATAATGCATTTAATCATTCAAAAATGCCATACTCATAAGATATCATCACCAATTATCAAATCCCTCATCAAAAAATATGCATATACTACTATATAGGATTCTCTAGCCATAAAATCCTATTTTCAACTTTGTTACTTCACATAACATATTTAACTCATATGTTAAGTAACTAAACTATTTTCATGAAAATACCAAATCAGTCCCAAAAATATTTCTTTTCTGGGATTTAGCATAATATAGTCCCATAATGAAAATATATTTTTCTCGAATTTTTAAAATTCATTTACTATTTTTCAAAAATCAATTTCTAATTAATTCCTTAAGAAATTAGCTACCTCAAGTTTAACTCCAAAAATTCCCAAATCTTGGCAGGACCTTACACATGTTAACGTGAGCTTCAGGTTTAAATTTCATGGTCATCGGAGTTATAGAACTCGGTTATAGCGTTTTTAAATCGGAAAAACCTAAATATTGAAATAGTCATAACTTGCTCATTTTAAGTCGAGAATGAGCTCATTTTTGGACAGGAGGTACTTTATACCATATACTTTCATGTCCCAAAAGGCCAGAATTTTTCTCATAATTTAAGTGGCCGAAACAGCCTCTCTAAAATCATGGGCAGAAGCTTTTTCGGTTTTTACAGCTTTGCACTCCTTTGCTAAAATCAGTCCACACAAAATCTACAACACCTTTTCCAGTAATTCCACTTGGATTAGTTAGGTAACTCATAGATCTAACTCTAGGACTTGACCACATCAAAATTCAAAATATAATAGGAGATATGGTCAATTGAATTTCATATTACGTTTTTCACCAAAATCGATTTTCAACTCTTTGTGATTTCTAAGAAACTTTCATGTTTTTTACATACTAACCAACATAACTCATCATAAAACTTACTAATACTTCATATACCCATGATTTTCATTAGTCCAATGCTTTTATTATGACTTTCATCATAAACCACGTAAACCAGTTCATTTTAGTTGAAGAAATATTTGAGGGTTTAAGAAATGGGTTTTTATCTTTGAATTCAATACAAAATTCGATTTCACGCTCTAGGGTAGGCTAGAAATCTTCAAGAATCGTCAAGAAATTTATTAATGATAGAAATATCATTCAAAAGCTGTTACTCTCGTCCAAGACTTGGATAGTCGTCACATTGATACCAAGCTGTGACTTCTATCCCTTAACACAGATAGCACCTCACAATGATACCTATAAACTTGCCATCTTCATTCACGATGTAAGCCTCTGAAAATTCGGCTTGGTGCATTCCACACAAGGAAGTCAACAACGAAAGGTTCGGGGCTCTTTTCTTATGGCTTGATATAACAATGATTAACTTTAGGGTTTGGTTACTTTGAATTAGGTATAACGGGTTGGTTATGAATATAAAAGCTAACAACCTTACGAAAAGCATGATGAGTAGTTAACCAATTGATTCCTAAAATCACATCAAAGGCAAATATTTTCAAAAGATAAGATCGACGGATTAGCGTGAAAGTGTTTATTTGAATCAACAAGATTTAAAAATAGTAAGCGGTATGAAGGCTCCTACTAACGAAGTTTCAACCAATAAGTCAAAGTCTAACTTCTTGGTCAAATTTAAGCGTTGAACACAACTAGAGAAATAAAAGAATGGGTAGAACTTGTATCTTATAAAGGTATAGACTTATGATTAATTTATAATTAACTTACCCGTGCTAACCCGTTCGGTTTTACTTTTGAGAAGTCGTGAAAATCTCTTCTTAAACCACACGCTTTGCTTTGTTTTCCTCATCGCTATCCACCTTTGGTGCCACACCTTGACTTCTTTCTTCACATTCTTGACAAAATTAGCTAAATGACCTTTCTCTTCTTGAAATTTCCAATTCTATTATCTTTATGCCGTGATTACCCATTAAGATGTTGAAATCTGTTCTACCATTCTTTCATTCCCTTTGTGATAATTTCCCCGATGGTTATCATTGTTGATCCAACGTCTTTTTTCTACACTATCAAAGCGTTTGTGATTATTATCGTGTTTCTTTCGTGATTGTTTACCTTTTGTTTGGTTTGATTTTTACATTCTCGATGTGCTTTAATATTGCTTATCTCGGCATTTTTGTTCGAGATGTCATTCTCAAACATTTTGAATCCTTTTGTTCCTCAGGGGTTAATTAACATTCTTTCAGCTCACGTTAAATTATCTAAGTTTTGATCTAAATTTCTTAAAATTAAATACCAAATAAATTTAGGTAGGTCATACTAGCGAAGAATTCCCGTCTCTCCCCTCTAGTTCTTATCTCACATCTTAGCAGGATTATCGTATCCTAAGCTCACGATACCATTGTGAATATTTTCCATATTTCCAACACCACACAACGCCCCAAATTAGGTATATTATCCCATCTTGGGTCGCCACTTACATGGTACATAAATTCAAATACAACTTACTATCCCTAAGCGTAGATATGCAATCGACATAAAGCGTGAGTTTGAATACAAATATTGTCTACTAGATATTATACAAACTCAAAGGTTTGAATACAAATATCATTACAACTATTATCACACTATTTCACGAAATAGTGAGGACTACTAATGCTATCCTCTGGACCATTACTTTGTTCCCCGAGCTAAATCCCGGCTATGTTCTCATTTCACGAAGAAAACGGTGAAAGAAAGGGTGAGCTCAACTAGCCCGATGAAATATTATGACTAAGATAATGCGAGAATAAATTATCATTAGCCTTGACGATGTTAAAGCGATAAAATACAATAGACAACCGGTTTAAGCTGCGGTGGAATAAGCAATCCATTAAAAAGAGTCAAGTAGAGAATAAAATCTACTATCTTTTAGGTTTTAAAAGGTTTTCATCAATTTTTATCATTTGAGACTCGACAATAAATAAACCACCACATCTAATCATCCACATTACCACGGCGGTCGAGGATTTTCATCAAATTATCAATGGTCATGACTATCTAAGAATCACCCCCAGTCATAATCATACCAAAACTATCCATCAACGCATTCTGAGACCCTTGAGGACTTTTGTCACATCATTTATATCAAGTCGTGATTATCTTAGAATGATCCACAGTCATAATCATACTAAGTTCATCTATGCTTGCGTAAGCGAAGATAACATAATATAACATGAGGATGATGACAATGACATAATAATTCAATAAAACAAGTTCAAGAATTATTTAATCCATGAATTATTAACGTCCAAATTGTCGACATGATCTTTGTTTTGTAGAGTAAAATTCAAGAATGATCGGAAGAATATTTCCATGAAAAGATCTTTGGATGAAACGCAAATATCGAGGATATTCTACTAATTTCATGGAGTATAGAAGTCAAAGTTTTAACCAATTGGGTATAATAAAGAATGGAATAACAAAAGAAATCACCATGCATGCGGTGCTTAGCATAGGCGAGTTATTCAACGAATAATAATAATAACGGAACGGTCGGTGAAATTCACGCAAGCGGGATGTTCAACGAGAATAATAAAGATGGAACCGGATCCGGTGTAAAACACACGATAGGATATTCAGCGAGAATGATAAAAGCGGAACCCGAGTCCGGTGTAAAACACACAGACGGGATGTTCAGCGGAATAATAAAAAATGGAACCGGTCCGAATTGTAAAACACACGAGCGGGATGTTCAAACGAGAATAATAAAGAAGAATGTCACCAAGTATAGGGTAAACCAGCGTATCTGAGTTATTCAAACGAATAATAAGCAATGGAATAACATAAGGATTTCACCAAGTATAGGGTATCTGCGTATCTGAGGTTATGTATAGGGTATGCCACTTTTACGAGTTATTCAATGAATAATAATGAATGGAATAACGAAGTTCTCTTCAAGAAGAAAGAATAACACCCCTTCTACCGTAAAAATACTGAATATAAGTAGTGAAGTAGCGAGAATACTCTTCTTCTTTCTATAATTTTCTCTCTATAAACTTCTCTCTATAATTTCTCTCTAGAGTTTTGATGAATTAAGTAAGAAAATAATGAAGGAATGAGCTTATTTATAGGAAAATGGAATGCATAGTAACTAATCCATGAGCGGTCCAGTTGATTTACTTTAATCGGCGGTCCATATTTAAAGAAAAATCTTTTAAATAAAATATAATATATTCTATTTATATAAAAACATTTTACTATGCAAACACTTTATGCAATACTATAAAACAAACATTATATAAACACATATATGCATATAATATATAATAAAATATAATATATTCTATTTATAGAATAACTTTAATAAAGTATTCTATTTTTATATAAAAGATGTTTTACATTTTATTATTAAATAATAATAATGAATAAAACAAAAGCGTCATTATCATTATAATAATTCATATTATTAATCGACGATAATGGAATCAAAGTTATTGACTTCTCACATAAGCATCAATAATCAATACCGGTGTGCTCTTATGCAACCACTAATAAACGTATTCTTATACTTTTACTACCGAGGTAGTTCAACAATTCAACGGTAAAACTTCCGTAAAATTATTTCAATAAAATATTTTGTCGTTTCTCAATCCGATAATAATTACGATATTACCATTGATTTGAGTCAGTAGTTATGCGAATATTCCTGCTAAACCGAATATTCCCGACCAATCGAATATAATATAACCACTTTATACTTTTGCAAAATTTATAAATATTACCCACAACTATATATATTATCTCAAATATAAATATTAAAAATATAATATCAATAAAATGATATGTATACTTGGATGTATAGATTGATTATGGAATAAATTTCAAATTTTTGGATAAAAGTATAATTTTGATGATAAATGTTTAAATATTCGGTTGGTTTTGGCCATATGAAAAATAGTAAATGAATTTTTAAAATTTTTGAGAAAAATATATATTCAATATGGGACTATATTATACTAAATCCCAGAAAAAAATATTTTTGGAACTGATTTGGTATTTTTCATGAAAATATTCTAGTTATGAGTAAATGAATTAAATATGTTATGTGAAGTAAGAAAATTGGAAAATATGATTTTATGGCTTGAGAATCATATATATGAGGTATATCTGATTTTTTGATGAGGGTTTTGGTTATTGGTGATGAAATCTTATGAGTTTGGCATTTTATGATGATTAAATGCATTAATTAGTAAAGTGTAAACAATTTAATTAAATTGTTTATAAGTTTTAGAAATGATTAAAATATTATTGTAATATTAATAATATTAGATTATGAGATTTCTAAGTGATTTATAACATTTGGATTAAGGTGTTATAAATATGGATATGAATTTTATTATGAAACTTTATCTTTTTAGGTATAGGAGTTCTTATGCGCATATACTCTGATACTATGTATGAATAATCGAAGTCTTATTCACGACAAATTGGTTTCTTCTTTGACCAAATTATCGTTGATTTATGAATCTTACTCTTGAAATTAAAACCATGTTTTGATTATATTGTTTTTATATAACATTCTTATAACCCTAATGATGATATTTCTCTTTGACTTGAGTGTAAAGATGGGTAGATTATTGGTATGATCGTGACTATAGGTTCTCTTTGGCGATGGTGCAAAAGTTGAATTGTTGGTTGGTATGATCATGACCATTGAATTTACAATTGAATATTTTTAGCTTAAGTGCAAAGGTGAATTGATCGACATGGTTATAATTATTGTTATATAACTTACGAAATGATTATGTATTTCTTTGATATATGAATATCTTTGGCTCGTTGTGCAAAGATGACTTGTTGATGAATATCTTAGCTTTGTAGTGCAAAGATGAATTATTGATGAATATCTTTGGCTCGTAATGCTGAAGATGACTTGTTGAATGAATATCTTTGCTTTGTAGTGCAAGATGAATTATTGATGAATATCTTTTGCTCGTAATGCAGAGATGACTGTTGTTGAATATCTTTAGCTTTGTGTGTGCAAAGATGAATTATTGATGAATATCTTTGGCTCGTGTCTGAAGATGACTGTTGTTGAATATCTTTGCTTTGTGGTGTAAAGATGAGCTGTTGATGAATATCTTTGGCCCGTGGTGCAAAGATGAATTTATTAGTATGATTATGAGCAGAGGCGTGATTTGGTATAACCATGATATTTGATGTTTCGGTAAAGGCGGTGATGAAAATTATCTTAATCTGGATGAGAAGAGAATTTAGAATCACAATTATGATTATGAGTTATTCATATGATTGTGGAAAAGGCTGTTGATTGATGTTACGGGATAAAATATTGTTGGTGGACTTTTAACGTGGAAAGATAATAGACTTTATAGTCTATTTGACTCTTTTAATGGATTGCTTTTGTTCATTTCATTTGCAACTATGGTTGAAAAGTTTTATCATCTACCATATGTTCTAAATCTACGATTTATTCTTGATGAAGACTATTGATAATTTATTTATCTTTAGTCATAATATTCTTTCTTGAGCTAGTTGTGCTCACCCTTTTGTTTCACAATTCCTTTCGGGTAATAAAAAGTGTATATTTGGGTTGGGCGGGGATAATAAGGGGGAATAGAGCGGTGGTCTATAGTTGTTGAGGTTCTCCACAAGAGTATGAAAATAATTTTATTGAGGGCTTTAGTGTGTTGTATTTTATATACATCATTTAATAGTTATTTTTGGTGAATTAAATAGGGTGAAAGCGAACCCAACTTTGGAAGGTGTGTTTTGTCACTTATCATACAAGATGTCTAATGACATACAAACTTCGTGTTATCATAAGACATGGTTGTGCTCATCCACTTCTTGAGTATATTTACAAGCACTACTATATAATCTTGGTGTTTGTTTGGAGTATAATACCCAATTGAGAGGCGAGTGGAGATAATGATATGTCGAAGAAGACTCACCATTTGGGAAGAATATGATAGTAATCTTCTCGTTTTTCTTTGGGGTCTATTAGGTTGACGAGGATAATTACGTGGCCATATGATATCTACCATAACCTAAAAGCATGGCCTCCCATATATGAAGGTTTCCTTGAGCACTTCCCAAAGATTCTAATTTCTAAAAGCAGTTTTGACTATACCTTTATATAATAAGGTGTCATTGTGACGTCTTCTTCTGGTTGGTATATATTTGTATCAAACTCACAACATATATGTTGTTGTTTTTTTGCATGACAATTGTTGTAATAAAGTTGTAGTTGTTTTTTCGTACCATATATTTGGCGACTTCGAGAATGGGTTGGATGGAATGGACCTATTTTGGGGGATAGATTACATTTGTATCGAGCTTAGGGATATGATCTCTGGCGGAGATCGGGATTAGAACTAGGAGGAGAGATGAGTAAATCCTTATTTAGTGTGTCCTACTACTACTAAGCTTATTTGTTGGTCGATCGTAATATCGGGATATTATGTGATATATTAATTTGTTAAATTAACCCTTGTTTTGAAGTTTGTATTCTAGAATGATATCTGAAATACGGGAGATGAGCAATGATGAGAAATCATGATGACGGGGAGATAGAATCGAAATGAAAACAAGGTATTCTCAACTCTTTGAAATACCGTGCGTAAATTTGGGGGACGAAATTTCATAAGGAGGGAGATTGTAAGACCGAATTTTATGAAATAAAAGTATTCAATTTTTTTAATTACTATTAATGAGTTCTTATTTTATTCTTTATTATTCACGAGTTTTTATTCACGAGTTCTTATTCACGATTCACGATTTCTTATTCACGAGTTCTTATTCACGATTACTATTCATGAAGCATGATAATTTTTTTTTTTTTATGAAAGGCATTACTCGATAATTATTACGATAATTCTTTATTCGATATTTTTTTTATTTTTTGATTGATAATTGCTACGTTGTTGATATTTTATATTATTGTTGTTTGATAATTGTCATCATGTATGATATTTTCCATTATCGAGACAATAATTCATATTATCTGAATAATATTATTGGATAACATTATTGGCAATGCCTAGAAAGTTACATCTAGGAGAGGTTTGGTCACTAATTGCTTGGCGATGATGAGAAAAATCTTATTGGAAAGCCCTCTTTCTGAGGAGCTGCTGGTTGTCGATATTGTGATTATGTAATATTATTTGTGAATAATTAATTATTGATTTTTATGATGAGAAAAATATTTATTTTATGTGGATATAGATGGAAAAAAAATTTTTAAAGTGACAATTGTTGAAAATTAATATTTTATCTTTTTACGATAAATAAAATAATTCATTTAAATATATTATTTTTTAATAATATAATAATGGTGATATTTTACAACATGAATGTGGGATATATGAGTATATGAGGAGGAAGAATATTTTTTGTTACAATAAATGTTTAAAACATGTTAAACATGTCGGTGGACCCCATTTATTGGTTTGAAATTTGATTATAGCTTTAAAAATCGTCCGTTTTGTGGATTTGGGTCAATTTTTTTTTTGAATTTGGAAAAACTTTCTTACGCAAAGTTGTAGAAATTGAATTTCCTATAAAAACTCATGAGATTCAATTTTTTGATAAAAGGCTATTTATTATGAATTATTGAAGTTACGAAGTTAAAATAATTGATTTTTTGAAGTTTTAAATTAATTTTTTAAAAAAAACGTTTTTTTTTTTTTGTTGTGAGATTAATGTGTGTGGCTGAAGTGATTTTTTTGTCTAAAAAAGTGGGCTAGGAATTTTTATATATATATATATTAATATTTATTAAATTTTACGCTTTGGTGTTACAAGTATTTTCTATAAATAGGGTCTTGGGTTAGAATTGAAAATCACACGAAAAGCTGAAGTTTTCTCTCTCTATTATCGGCGTATTCTTGTGAGTATTTTGAGTATACTTTGAGTATTGCTATACTGGTGCAAGTTAGATTCGGTATTATTCGGTCGAAATCTTTTTTCTTTTTGAGGTAAGGGATAGTAAAGGGATTTTAAGGGTTATTATGTTTTTAGTTTTGAAATTTTTCTGACCTTCAAAAATTCTGGAAAAATTTGAAATGATATTTTGATGAGTTTTGTAGATTGTGTCCAAAAATGGCGATTTTTGGATGTATAGATTAGAGTTATGGATTTTATGAGAAAAAACTATTTTAAAAGTAACTATTTATAACTCCTTGTGATTAACTCCAAAATTGATGAAATTTTTATTGGGAGTACATCTATATAATATCAGTATATACGTGTAAATTTCAAATTTTTGGATAAAAGTATATAATTTATGATAAATGTTTAAATATTAGGTGGTTTTGGCCATATGAAAAATAGTAAATGAATTTTAAAATTTTGAGAAAAATATATATTCAATATGGGACTATATTATACTAAATCCCAGAAAAAAATATTTTTGGAACTGATTTGGTATTTTTCATGAAAATATTCTAGTTATGAGTAAATGAATTAAATATGTTATGTGAAGTAAGAAAATTGGAAAATATGATTTTATGGCTTGAGAATCATATATAGAGGTATATCTGATTTTTTGATGAGGGTTTTGGTTATTGGTGATGAAATCTTATGAGTTTGGCATTTTATGATGATTAAATGCATTAATTAGTAAAGTGTAAACAATTTAATTAAATTGTTTATAAGTTTTAAAATGATTAAAATATTATTATAATATTAATAATATTAGATTATGAGATTTCTAAGTGATTTATAACATTTGGATTAAGGTGTTATAAATATGGATATGAATTTTATTATGAAACTTTATCTTTTTAGTTAATAGGAGTTCTTATGCTGCGTATCACGGTACTATGTCTGAATACGAAGTCTTATTCACGACAAATTGGTTTCTTCTTTGACCAAATTATCGTTGATTTATGAATCTTACTCTTGAAATTAAAACCATGTTTTGATTATATTGTTTTTATATAACATTCTTATAACCCAATGATGATATTTCTCTTTGACTTGAGTGTAAAGATGGGTAGATTATTGGTATGATCGTGACTATAGGTTCTCTTTGGGCGATGGTGCAAAAGTTGAATTGTTGGTTGGTATGATCATGACCATTGAATTTACAATTGAATATTTTTAGCTTAAGTGCAAAGGTGAATTGATCAACATGGTTATAATTATTGTTATATAACTTACGAAATGATTATGTATTTCTTTGATATATGAATATCTTTGGCTCGTTAGTGCAAAGATGACTTGTTGATGAATATCTTAGCTTTTGTAGTGCAAAGATGAATTATTGATGAATATCTTGATTATCTTTGTAATGCAAGATGAATTATTGATGAATATCTTTTGCTTGTCTGAAAAGATGACTTTGTTGAATATCTTTTTGCTTTGTAGTGCAAAGATGAATTATTGATGAATATCTTTGGCTTGTAATGCAAAGATGACTTGTTGTTGAATATCTTTGCTTTGTAGTGTAAAGATGAGCTGTTGATGAATATCTTTGGCCGTGGTGCAAGATGAATTTATTAATATGATTATGAGCGAGAGCTGTGATTTGGTATAACCATGATATTTGATGTTTGGGTAAAGGCGGTGATGAAAATTATCTTAAATCTGGATGAGAAGAGAATTTAGAATCACAATTATGATTATGAGTTATTCATATGATTGTGGAAAGGCTTGTTGATTGATGTTCTGACGAGGATAAAATATTGTTGGTGGACTTTTAACGTGGAGAAGATAATAGACTTTATAGTCTATTTGACTCTTTTAATGGATTGCTCGTTCATTTATGACTATGGTTGAAAAGTTTTATCATCTACCATATGTTCTAAATCTACGATTTATTCTTGATGAAGAAGACTATTGATAATTTATTTATCTTTAGTCATAATATTCTTTCTTGAGCTAGTTGTGCTCACCCTTTTTGTTTCACAATTCCTTTCGGGTAATAAAAGTGTAGGCATTTGGCCGGGGATAACAAGGGAATAGAGCGGTGGTCTATAGTTGTTGAGTTCTCCTAAAAAGGTATGAAAATAATTTTATTGAGGGCTTTAGTGTGTTGTATTTTATACATCATTTAATAGTTGAGGTGAATTAAATAGGGTGAATTTAACTTTGGAAGGTGTTTTGTCACTATCATACAAGATGTCTAATGACATCTGAACTTCGTGTTATCATAAAGACATGGTTGTGCTCATCCACTTCTTGAGTATATTTACAAGCACTACTATATAATCTTGGTGTTTGTTTGGAGTATAATACCCAATTAGAGGCGGTGGAGATAATGATATGTCGAGAGAAGACTCACCATTGGGAAGAATATGATAGTAATCTTCTCGTTTTTCTTTGGGTCTATTAGATTGACCAGGATAATTACGTGGCCATATGATATCTACCGTAACCTAAAAGCATGGCCTCCCGTATATGAAGGTTTCCTTGAGCACTTCCCAAAGATTCTAATTTCTAAAAGCAGTTTTGACTATACCTTTATGTAAGGTGTCATTGTGACGTGTTCTGATTGGTATATATTTGTATCAAACTCACATCATATATTTGTATCAAAACTCACGTGTATGTGTTGTTGTATTTTATTTTGACAATTGTTAATAAATAAAGTTGTAGTTGTTTTTTATACCATACCATATTTGGCGGCGACTCGAGAATGGGTTGGATGGAATGGACCTATGGGTACTATTTGGTCAATTCCACGGGATTTGGTGTTCAAATTTCAAAATAAATATCATCTATCTATCTACCCATAATAAAATGCAAACCATGCAATAGATAGAAATAATAATAAATCTCCCACCCCAAATGGGGTTACATCAACTACATAATAAATATCATCTGATCCAGTTACTCTAAACCTTAAACATAATAATCTCCCCTTATGGAATCATAAAAAATTAAGTCTTAAACAACATCATTAACTTAAGTCTTAACATCTAAATACATCATCAAATAAAATAACAAGTCTTCAACACTTGCTAACTTTGCCCTTGCCTTTACTAGTGGAAGGTTCGTCAGTTCTTTAGTTCTTAAGCGCAATGTTATTATTAAGCAAGTGAGCACTAATGCCCACAAGTATAATAATGAAATAACAGTATAATAACATGCGAGTAAATCAAAGACATCTGAATAAAAGCTCAACTTTTGAATCAAGAATGAATAACAAGAAACAAAAGAATTCTGAGGGTCATAAGACCTTGAACTATGTCCTAGGTTATCAAGGGTTATACTTGAAACCTTTAACAGTCATAAGACTATGGACCTTTCTACTCGTACTTAGGGGGATCAGCCCTTAGTACAATACTGTGCACAATATCTTAACGCTAACGCATAAGTAAATCCCTTTGCAGGGTTGTTCATCTCAGTTTGACATTCGAGTCCGCACCAAAGGAAGTTTGGTTTGGACAATTCATCAAGGGTTCGAAAATTTAGAACGCTCATCAACTATGGACTAGTCGAATCAATAAGGGTTCGCTAGTCTAATAAGGTTCAATAATAATGATATTCAAATTGAATAATAATCTCAGGAAGTATACAATAGGACAATTATTGTATAACTGAATCATGCTTTGAAAAGATAATCAATCTTTAATATAACATTTGAACATGAATAATAATAATGATAATTTACTCGAGGTAATTAATAAACTTGAACAATAATGACAAGTAGGGTTAGGAAACTTGCCTCGTCGCGTAAATTAAACGATTACTACTTTCGTTACACCACAAATCCTACACACATACCATATATGTATTCACGACATTCATTAGTTACATTTTCACTTAATTATTTAATATAAACTCCACTTTATTTAACAAATCATTACCCTTCTAATTTAATTACTTAATTAAATTAGAATATTTTCATTCTCTTTACTATTATTACACTCGAATAAATTATTTCATAATAATTTCCATCGAATATTTAATTTATTCCATAATATCTCAATTAAAATATTTAATTTATTTTATAAATATTTTAATAATAATTTTCATCGAATATTTATTTTATTCCATAATATCTCAATTAAAATATTTAATTTATTTTATAAATATTTTAATAATAATTTTCATCGAATATTTATTTTATTCCATAATATCTCAATTAAAATATTTAATTTATTTTATAAATATTTTAATAATAATTTTCATCGAATATTTATTTTATTTCATAAATATCTCAATTAAAATATTTAATTTATTTATATAAATATTTTAATAATAATTTTCATCAAATATTTATTTATTATTATTATTATTTTTTTTATTTATTTTATTTATTTATTTTTTATTGTATGTAATTTAATTTAGTTTAGTAACGCTTTAAGCAGCGGGTTACCTGAGCTCATTTTCTCTGCGCATACTTACGATTCTGCGATTCTGGATTCATTGAACATAACAAGGCCAAATTAGGCCAAAATCAATCACACGTAAAATTATACATGAATATGGCCATAACTTCCAATTAGTTATTTTTTTACAATTTTAGACTTACCCAATCATTGTAATACATATATAATCATTACTTAACCCATCTAGCATGATTTTTAACAAGTTACAACACATAATTTGCAAAATCAACACATTTACTTTCACTGTTCTTGATGTTCTTGAAGGTTTTGAAAATAAAACATGAAAATTGTCACTACGGATTCGTTATAACACCAAATCCGTTTATTTAAACTTTGGTCTCTTCGTATCAACATGCATAACATCATACGAGTGTAAATTTTACGAAAACATTTATGTTTGACATACTAAAATCATGTATAAGGCCTTAAGGCCAAAACCCAAACTCTGTAATTTTGTAGAAATCATATACGATGTAATACTATGAAACTGATGATATGGAATCATGCAATATATATATAAAAAATGTGTTATCTACTCTTATTATTACATATATCCATATAATAGCACAATTTCTCAATTACGAGAGACATATGAGAGGTTTGAAAGCCAAAACTATGAAACCCATTTTATGAAAACTAAATCGTAAAATAGAATTTGGGAAGGAGGAGATTACCACAGAGGATATAATTAGTAGGCTTAGTTTCCTCACTCTCAATTCTCTTTCACAGTATCTTAATTCTTCTTGGAAATTCTCAGACTCTCTCTGAATATTTCTTAGACTTAGGCAAAAATGAAAAAAAGAAAAAGAAGACGTCGTATATAATGATCGAGATAATCGAAGCGAGTGAGTGGTCGATTTAGCCCAATCATGGGTTAACTGCACCAACTCCTCTTAGGGCCTTGTTTGGCTAGCTTCAAAAGACTTAATCTCATTTAATTAAATAAAACCTTTATCATATAGTTTAATTAATGTCACACTCCTTTATAAAATAAACTCATATCTTATTTAATTTATTATAAATAAAATATAATAATTTCTCATAAATTCACATAGTCACATAATTAAATAACTCATTAATAAATAATGTCAAATTATTAATTCTCTAATTAATAATTAAATTAATTAAAATACCAATATGCTTATTAAATATTTCTTTTAATACAATAAGCTCACATAATCACATACTTTGATAATAAAACTCTACATTAATTTAATAAATGTAACACATATAATTAAATTAATCTACCACAATGCTAATCAAAAAATTAATTATTTGGTTGACCCTAACCCAGAGACCCCAAAGAAAAACGAGAAGATTACTATCATATTCTTCCCAATGGTAAGTCTTCTCTTGACATATCATTATCTCCACTTGTCTCTAATTGAGAATTATACTTCAAACAAACACCAAGATTATATAGGTAGTGCTCGTATATATACTCATCAAGTGGATGAGCACATCTCTATCTTATGATGATACGAGGTTGTATGTCATTAGACATCTTGTATGATAGTGACAAAACACCCTTCCAACGTTGGGTTCGCCTCACCCTCAAATATAATACTATAATTCATACCGCTTCTATTCCCCTATTATCCCCAATCGACCCAGCTACACTTTTATTACACGAAAGGAATTGTGAAGCAAAAGAGTGATCACAACTAGCTTCGATAAAAAATATCATGACTAAAGATAATTAAATTATCAATAGCCTTCATCGATAATAAATCGGAGATTTAGAACATATAGTAGATGATAAAATTTTTCAACCATAGTTGCGCGTGAACGAAGCGATCCATTAGAAGAGTCGAATAGACCATAAAGTTTATTATCTTCTCCATGTTAAAAATTCACCAACAATGTTTTATCCACAGTAACATCACTCAGCAGTTCCTTTCCACAATCATATGAATAACTTCATAATCATAATTGTGATTCTAAATTCCTCTTCTCATCCGGGACGAAGATAATTTTTATATAACCTATCTTCACAAAACATCAAAGATCATGGTTATACCAAATCACATTTCTGTTCATAATCATATCGATAAATTCATCTTTTTCACTACGGGCCAAAGATATTCATCAACAGACCATCTTTGCACTACGACCAAAGATATTCAACAACATGTCATCTTTTTGCACTACTGGGCCAAAGATATTCATCAACAAACCATCTTTTTGCCTACAGGGCCAAAGATATTCCTCAACAGATTCATATTTGCTCATATTTTGCACTACACGAAATATGTTCATTAACAGATTCATATTTGCACTTCTGGGCCAAATATATTAATATCTCGAAAGAAATATATAATCATTTGAAATTTATATAAACAATAATTATAACCATGTTGATTATTTCACCTTTGCACTTAAGCTAAAGATATTCAATTATAAATTCAATGGTCATGATCATACCGATCACAATTCAACTTTTCACTCTTGGCTAAGAGAACCCTAGTCATGATCATACCAATAATCTACCCATCTTTATACTCAAGTGAAAGAGAATTTCAACATCAGGGTTATAAAAATGTTATATATGATAATAAAAATAATATGATCAACAACTGCACTTAATCTCAAGAGCAATATTCTTAAATCAACGATAATTTGGTCGAAAAAAGAAACCAACTTTGTAAGTGAATAGTACTATGAATAGTAACTCGTGAATAGTAACTCGTGAATAGTAACTCATGAATAGTAACTTCGTAAATAGTAACCCCAAACTCAAAAAAGGTAGAAATTCCACAATAAAATCCATACCAATATTTCGGTATAATGATATTGAAAGAATAACATTTCTTAAACTTATAAACAATTTATTTTAATTGTTTACACTTTACTAAATAATGCATTTAATCATCCTAAAATGCCAAACTCATAAGTATTCATCACCAATAACCAAAACCCTCATCAAAAATATGCATATACCTCATATAGGATTATCAAGCCATAAAATCCTATCTTCCAATTTTCTTCCTTCACATAACATATTTAATTCATTTATTCATAACTAGTCCATTTTCATAAAAAATATCAAATCAGTTCTAAAAATATTTCTTTTCTTGATTTAGCATAATATAGTCCCATAGTGAACATATATTTTTCTCAGAATTTTTAAAATTCATTTACTATTTTTAATATGGCCAAAACAGCGAATATTTAGACATTTATCATAAATTGTACTTTTATCCAAAATTCCAAAATTCACAGTACTACTTATATTATATAGATGTATTCCCAATAAAAATTTCATCAATTTTAGAGTTAACCACAAGGAATTATAAGCGGTTACTTTTAAAATAGTCTTTTCTCATAAAATTCATAACTCTTAATCTATACATCCAAAATCACCATTTTGGACACAATCAATAAAAATTCATCAAAATATCATTTCAAATTTTTCTAGAATTTTTTGAAGGTCAGAAAAAATTACGAAACTGAAAAACATAATAACCACTTAAAATTCCTTTACTATCCATTACCTCAAAAGAAAAAGAGACTTACGATTGGATATCGGATATGATGCTAAAAAAACTTGCAGACGATGAATATCAACTCACTAAGTATCTAAATACTCACAAAATACACTCGATAATCTAGAGAGAAAATAGAAAAACTTATGAATTACGGTGTGATTTTCAATTCTAACTTAGCCCTCTATTTATAGGAAAATGCTAGCATCGCCAAGCGAGACTTGACTGCTTTACGATGGCTTTACACTATTACTATCTCACCCACCAAAATAAAATTCAGCACATCTCCCCAACAACCAAGAGTGGGGCCCACTCAATTCTAGAATTTTCCACCAAAATCTAATTTTTTTAATAAATCGATTCACCTCTTAAAATTCATAACAAATTATCGCTCATTTTAACGGTTCAAAATTTGTGAACATATACTCAACTTATATATGTATAACATATCCAAAAATTACAACGATCCAACGGTCGGATTAAATATTATAACTCACATGATATAAATCGTAAAACACACCAATTTGATCTTTTAATACCTCTAATCAAAAAATACGATAAAATACCTCAAAATTTAATTCCTTCATTTATAAACACATAAATAAATCCATTATTTATATCCACATCAAATAAATATTTCCTTATCATATAAATCAATAATTAATTATTCATAAATAATATTACGAAATCACAATAATGACAACCGGCGCCTCCGGAAAAAGGGGCTTTCTTGATAAGGATTTCTCCTTCTTGGCGCTTTCTTGTGAATTAGGTGTGACCCCCCAAAATAGGTCCATTCCATCCAACCCATTCTCGAGTTAGCCAAATACATGATACGAAAACACAACTACTGACTTTATTATCACAACAATAAATATAGCTGTGAGTTTAAATACAAATATTATCTTCTGTAACAATATTTATACTCAAATAAATCCTCATCACATTTATTGATATTTATTTTACAATAATGGTGAGGACTACTAAACAACTCTCTCTAGAACCTTCATTCCATACCCCAGAGCTAGTACTATCATTACATTCTCGCCTCACGAGAAGAAAAATGGAACAACAAGGAAAAGGGTGAGCTCAACTAGCCCGATAAAGAATGTTATGACTAAGATAATATACAACAAATTATCGTTAGTCTCCAACGAGGAAAAAATCGATAGAATACAATAGACAACACAAGTTTCGGATCAATATTCGCGGTGAAATAATAATTCATAGAAGAGTTACGTAGAGAATGAAATCTACTATAATCTATGAATTTAACGATCCATCATTAATATTTTATCCTGTAACATCAATCAATATTCATCTCAAATCAAATATTCATCTTTTTGCACTCTGGGCCAAAGATATTCATCAATCGGTCATGTTCATCTCAACATCTGTTCATCTTTGCACTAAAAGGCCAAAGATATTCATCGATCGGTCATGTTCATTTAAACACTGCTCATCTTTTTTACTACTGAGGCCAAAGATATTCTTGAGAAATCATTCATCTTTGCACTACTACTGGCCAAAGATATTCAATAATATCATCATTTAAGGCGAGGATGATGAAAAATATTTTTAAAGAAAGCGAATCGATTGAAACAAAATGACAAATATTATGGATTAGTACTTTAAACAATCCAAGTTCAAAAATACTTCATAAATAATAATCATAGTGAAGTAAAATTCAAGAATGATCAAAACATGGATACAATCAAAGCTAGTATCCGAATAGATATTTTAGACGAAAAGAAAAATTTTCATTTTTCTATGAATAGTCTTAGTATTCGTGAATAATAGTCTTAGTATCGTGAATAAAGGTCTTGAGTATCGTGAATAGTAACTCAGAACACCCAAAGATAGAAATTCCACAAAAAACATCTTCACGCTTCATGAATAGTACTCGTGAATAGTAACTCGTGAATAGTAACTCATGAATAGTAACTCGTGAATAGTAACTCATGAATAGTAACCCCGACATGAAAAAGTTCCAAATTTGATAAAAAGTACCAACCAATATTTGAAAGATAACGATATTGAAGAATTAATATCATTTGAGAAGAAAATAACATCCCTTACCTCAAAGAAATCGATTATTTGGGAAGGAAAGGTCTGGAAGTGATCTTTGAATGAAACTTGTCTTGAATAATGACTCTCAAAGTATCTAAATACTCACAAAATACGCTCGATAATATAGAGAGAGAGAAAAACTTTGTTTACGGTGTGATTTTCAATTCTAACTTAGCCCTCTATTTATAGGAAAATGTTAGCCGTACCGAGCAGACTTTGACCTGCTACACGATGGCTTTACTCTTTACTATTGCCACCCACCACATTTGAAATAAAATTCAAAGACATTTTTCACCAACCACAAGTGGGGCCCACTCAATTCTAGAATTTTCCACCAAAATCAATTATAAACCTAATTTACGAATCGACACCCTCTTAAAATTCACAACAAATCATTCGTGCATTTTTAACGGTTCAAAATTTGTGGACATATACTCAACTTATGTATGTATAACATAACCAAAAATTACCACAATCCAACGGTCGGATTAAATATTATAACACACACAATAAAGTCAGAATAACACACTGATTTGATCTTTTAATACCTTCATTAATAACCATCTCATCATTAATTCATTAATAACCACATAAATCCATCATTTATATTCATATAAAATAAATATTTCCTTATCATATGAATCAATAATTAATTATTCACAAATAATATTACGAATCACATTTATAATGACCAGTCGTTCCTCGGGAAAGGGGGCTTTCCAATAAGGATCTCTCCTTCTTGGCAGCGAATTAGGTGACCAAACCTCTCCTTGAATGCAGAACTTTCTAGACATTGCCAATAATGTTATCTAATAATATTATTCAAATAATATGAATTATTGATCGATAATGGAAAATCTTGTGTGCGATGACAATTATTGAACAACAATAATATAAAATATCAACGCAGCAATTATTGAATCAATAAAATAAAATATTGAGCGATAACTCATGTGAAAATTATTGAGTAAAGGCCTTCTTACGTAAGAATCAATAATTCAACAATCTGCGATGCAATAATACTCTTTCTTTGTGCTGACCCACGCGTATTCATCGTATTTTAACCATAGGGTATTCAACGATCTTAACGGTAACAACTACGTAGTTATTTTTAACCAACTTATATTTATGCGTTTTCTTCATCCAATCGCTTTTTCAGTTATGGGGCCCACATGGGCTTTATTGCCGTCGTCGAATATTCCAAGAAAGATGCGAATATTCCACGACCAAACGAATATTCCAAACAACAATAAATATTTTATAACCACTTGCTTATTTTGAAATATTTAGTATTTTACCCATAACTATCCACATTAATCAAATCCACCCTTACTATTTCAAAATAATAAATAAAGGAAATTCCTTTTATTTAAAAAAAAAATTTGAGGGTCTTACATGGGTGACCAAACCTCTCTTTGATGAGAACTTTCTAGACATTGCCAATAATGTTATCTAATAATATTATTCCAAATAATCTGAATTCTTGATCGATAAAGGAGATCTTTGCGATGATTTATAATTGAAACAACAATAATATAAAATATCAATGCAACAATTATTTAATCGATAAAATAAAATATTGAGCGATAATTCTTGTGATAATTATTGAGTAGTGCCTTCTTACGTAAGGATCAATAATTCAACAATCTTTGTGCAATCTGGTATCTTCTTTGTGCAACAAAGCGTATTACTTTACTTTAACCACCGGTATTTCAACGATGTTAGCATTGCGGTAATAACTACGTCGTTATTCAATTTTATCATTTTCTTCATTCGATCATTATCCGTTATGGGGCCCAAAATTGGTCATACCGTAGTACGAATATTCCCAAGCGGAAAGAATATTCCACCGACAAAATGAATATTTTATAACCACTTGCTTATTTTGCAAAATTTTTTATATATCACCCTTAACTTTAATTTTTATCAATATAACCATTTACTGAATAGTAATTATAAGAAAAATTTAATACTTTTATTTCATAAAATTCAGGGTCTTACATTAGAGCGATTATTATAGAGAGAAATTATAGAAAGAAGAAGGGAAGTCTGCTACCTCACTATTCCAGTATCCAGTTTTTCTAAAGGTAGGGAGTATTATTTCTTTCTTATCCATGAAGAGAACTTCTGTTATTCCATTCTTTATTATTACATTGGAATAACTTTTGTATCTGTGACTACCTATACTTGGTGAAATTCTTGATTGTTCCATTTTTATCATTCTGTTGGAACATCCTGTCATGAGTTCTCTGGCAGGACTGGTTCCGCTTTTATTATTATTTGGAATATATCCTGCATGCGTTTCGTTTACGGCGGACTGATTCCGTCTTTATTATTCTCATTGGAATATCATATGCATGCGTTTTCTGGCGGACTGATTCCGCTTTTATTATTACATTGGAATATCCCACATGCATGCGTTTACGCCTGAACTCGATTCCGTTGTTTATTATTCTGTTAGAATAACTTTTGCATGCGCGGATCTATCGTATGCTGGTGATTTCTTTTGTTATTCCATTCCTTATTATACTTAGTTGGTTAAAGTTTTGACTTATACTCCATGAAATTAGTTGAATATCCTTGATATTTGCGCTTCATCCATTATCTTTTCATGGAAATATTTTTCTGAGCATTCTTGAATTTTACTCTACAAAGCAGTATCATGTTGACAATTTGGACGTTATTAGTTCCTGGATAAATTAATTCTTGAACTTGTTTTATTGAATTTTATATCATTGTCATCATCCTCATGTTTATATTTTGTTGAAAGTCGTCTGTGGCCTATAGTGCATAGATGGACTTGGTATGATTATGACAAGGGATTATTCGATGTAATCATGACCGTAATGTTACAAATGATGTGGAAAAACTCCTCATTTGCCCGTAGAGCATTGATGGACAGTTGTTGGCATGATCATGACCATTATTGAATACACAAATATTCTTGGCCCGTAGTGCATGGATAATTGTGGTCGTGATACTAAAGAATATCCTTGGCCGTAGTGGAGGGGTGATTCGATGATGTGGATTATTTATTAAGCTGAGTTCCAGTGATAAAAGTAATGAAAAACCTTCTAAATCATAAAAGATAGTAGATTTTATTCTCTACTTGACTCTTTTAATGGATTGCTTGTTCCGTTGCAGTTAAACTTGATGGTTGTTATATTATATCAGTTTAACAGTGTTGAAGGCTACCGATAATATATTCTGCATTATCTTAGTCATAATATTTCCTACTGGGCTAGTTGAGCTCACGCTTTTACTTTCATTGTTCTCTTCAGGAAATGAGAACGTAGCAGGGACTAGTCGGGGAACGGAGTGACGGACTAGATGATAGCATTAGTAGTCCTCACTATTCAGTGAAATAGTGGAAAATAAATGTAATAATATTGAATTTGAGTTTTGTATATTGTCTAGACGACAATATTTGTATTAAAACTCACAGCTTATGTTTTGTCGTACTTTATCTGACGGTTGTATAATTAAGTTATATTTGTATTACGTACCATGTATTTGTGACTCGAAATAGGTGATTATACCTATTTTGGGGGCGTCACTACTATGATGGTGCCAACTTGGATCAAACAATATTTATAAACAAGATGGATGTAACGAAAGTTTTTGATAACGGAGTTTCAACAGATAAGTCAAAGTCTAATTTTCTCCGGAGTCAAGTTTAAACGTTGAGTATAAGCAGGAGAGATAAATGAATGGGTAGAACCGGTATCTAATAAGGTATAAACTTCGTAAGAATTTATAATTAACTAACCCGTGATAACCGTTCGGGTTCCTCGCATTCTAACTAGTCACGAAAAACTTCTTCCGTAAATCGTTGACTTTAACTTTTATGGGATAGCCTTTTGAGTCACCATCCCCGCTGGATTGGGTTTCGCTACCGTACAATCTCGAAGCGATATGACCTTCTTTTCCACAATTATAATATACCTTGGAAGGCTGTGAACAATTTGGACTTATGTGTCCCTCTTCTTCGCATCTGTAGCATCTAACTAGTGGTCTTTCTCCTCCTCTAAAATTTGTTCTGGTGTTGGTGCTGACGTCTTCCCGTCATTGTTAAATCTTCTCTTCTTAAAATTTCAACTTGAGTTATTTCTTCTATTATCTTGGCCATGATTACCACCGAAGTGGTTACCATTTCTGGCATGATAATTTCCTCCACGATGGTTATCATTGTTCGCTTAACTGTCATGCCGATGCGATTATCATCGAGTTGTTGGTCATTATTCTTCAATTGAGCCGACTCATTATCGCGCTCGATAAGCGAGCCCTATTCACAACATCAAAATATAAACAAAGTTTGTGAGAAATGAGGTATTGACGTATTTTGGGTTTCAAACCTCGCGAAACATTCGTGTCATTCTCTCTCATATCAACCAAATAGGATGCAAATCGGGACAACTCGGTAAACTTAGTTTACGTCTTTGCGACACGTTCATATTGTTTTGCTCCGACGATGAACTCTACCTCCTTCATGTGACAAATACTTTGGGAAAGTACTTGTCGTTGAACAATTCTTGAAACTTCTCCCAAGACATCTTCGGTCACGGTAGTGAGTGCGCTTTCTTCTTGATTCCCACCATAATCGCCTCTCTTGTAACATGAAAGTGGCGAAAGGAACCTTTTTCTCCTCTGAGCATCCCAAGACATCAAATATCTTTGTGATTTGATTTATCCACGTCTCTGCTGTAAGTGGTTCTGGCCTTTCCCAAAAACTCTGGCGGTCCTAACTCCTTGAACTGCTTAGTGGTGACCATCCGTGAGTTGCCAGTGTTTCCACTTGTATTTTGAATAGTAGTCTTTCTCGTTTGGTTTTGCATGAATTCTAGAAAGTTCCTAAACATACCATCGTTAAATCATCTGCTCGATGGGTGTTGTTCACGGGAGGAACATTGCCACGACTGTTACCGCGTTCTCCTCGTTGGTGAACAAAGTTGTCTCCACGGTCTCATTTACTCCACTGTTAACATTCTTAGTCGACATTCTTAAATACTGCCATAAAATAAGGGTTAATTAAACAAATTAACAAATCACATAATACCCCTATATTATGACCAACCAACAAATAAGCTTAGGTAGGACACACTAGCGAAGGATTTACTCGTTCTCCCCCTCTGAGTTCTATTCCCCATCTCCATGGAGATCATATCCTAAGCTACGATACCAACCGTGGCGCCCCCAAAATAGGTATACATCACCCATTCTAAGTCGCCAAATACATGAGTACGAAACAACTACAACTTTATTAATACAATTGTCGTGCAAAAATACGACAACACATAAAAATGTGAGTTTAAATACAAATATTGTCTTCTAGACAATATCCACACTCAAATAAGTCCTCATTACAATTATTGATACACTATTTTACAAAATAGTGAGGACTACTAAAACAACTGTCTTGAACCATTACTCCACACCCCACGACTAGTTCATTATATTCTCGTCTCTCACGAGAAGAAAAATGGAACAAAAAGGAAAATGGTGAGCTCAACTAGCCCGATAAATATATTATGACTAAGATAATGTACAACAAATTATCCTTAGTCTTCAACGAGAAAAAATATGATAGAATACAATAGACAACAAGTTTTAGATCAACAATCTGCGGTGAAACAACAATTCATTAGAAGAGTTAAGTAGAGAATGAAATCTACTATCATCTATGAATTTAAAAGTCCATCATCGATATTTTATCCTGTAACATCAATATCAATCAATATACATCATAAATCAAATATTCATCTTTGCACTATCTGCCAAAGATATTCACGATTAGCATCATTGTTATATTCATCTAAACACTGTTCATCTTTGCACTACTGGCCAAATATATTCATCATAAAATCATTCATCTTTGCACTACGGGTCAAAGATATTCAATTATATCATCATTTAGGGGTGAGGATGATGAAAAATATTTTAAAAAAATGAATCCAAAGAAACAAAAGAACAAATATTAAGGATTAAGTACTTTAAACAATCCAAGTTCAAAAATACTTCATAAATAACCGTAGTGGAGTAAAATTCAAGAATGAAGACCAAAACATAGATCCAATCAAAGATAGGAATCATAATGAGATGATCTTGGACACGAAAAAAAAAATTTAATTTTTACGTGAATAGTGTCGTGATAAATGAATAGTCTTGTATCGTAATAATAATGTAGTCATGTATCGTGAATAGTCTTTATATCGTGAATAGTAACTCAAACACTAAAAGATAGAAATTTCACAAAAAAAATCATCATGCTTCATGAATAGTACTCGTGAATAGTAACTTCAATAGTAACTTTCGTGAATAGTAACTCGTGAATAGTAACTCATGAATAGTAACCCGACATGAAAAAAGTTTCAAATTTGATAAAAATTTCCAACCAATATTTGGCATAATGATATTGAAGAAATAATATCATTTTCAAAAAAAATAACATCCCTTACCTCGCAAAAAGCAGATGACTTACATTTGAATACTGGATATAGTCTTTGAAAGAACTTGCACCGTATATAGCAATACTCAAAGTACTAAAATACTCACAAAATACGCTCGATATTATAGAGAGAGAAAGAGAGAAAACTTTAGTTTACGGTGTGATTTTCAATTCTAACCTAAGCACCTATTTATAGGAAATTGCTTAGAACACAAAAAGCGAAAAATTTAATATAATAATATTATATATAAACAAATTTCCTACGCCCACTTTCTTGAATCTGAATTCAATGACTTCACATCACATGCAAGACCCACAATTAATGAAAAAAAACGTTTTTCATATAAAAATAATTAAAACTTCAAAAATCAATTATTTGAACTTGAACTTCAATAATTCATAATAAATAGCCTTTTATCGAAAATTTGAATCTTGCAAATTTTTATAGGAAATTCAATTCTCTACAACTTTGCGAGAAGAAAGTTTTTCCAAATTCCAAACAGAAATTGACCAAAAATCCACATACGAGACGATTTTACAAAATTATAATCAAATTTCGGTCGAAAAATGGGTCCACCAACATGTTTAACATGTTTTAAACAACTTTTGCAACAAAAATACTTTTCCTCCTCATATACTCATATATCCCACATTCATTGTAAAAATATCACCATTATTATATTATAATAATATAATAAAATATTATTTTATCGAAAAAGATAAAATATCAATTTTTAACAATTGTCACTTTAAAAATTTTCTCCATCTATATCCACATAAAATCAATATTTTCTCATCATATAAATAAATAATTAATTATTCACAAATAATATTATAGAATCACAATCTCGTGTGACTAGGTAGTTCCCGAGAAAGAGGGGCTTTCGATAAGAATTTCTCCTTCTTGGCGCGATTAGGTGACCAAACCTCTCCTTAGATGCGAAACTTTCTAGACATTGCCAATAATGTTATCTAATAATATTATTCGGATAATATGAATTATTGCTTCGATAATGGAAAATCTTGTGTAGTGACAATTATTGAAATAACGATAATATAAAATATCAACGTAGAAATTATTGAATCAATAAAATAAAATCTTGAGCGATAATTACTTGTAATAATTATTGAGTAGTGCCTTCTTACGTAAGAATCAATAATTGGTGCAATACTGGTATTATCTCTTTGTCTGACAACGCGTATTATTCTTGTGTTTTAACCATAGGGTATTCCAACGAGTATTAATTGGTAACAAACTACGCCGTTATTTATAAACAACTTATACTTGTCGCTTTTCTTCATCCAATCGCTTTCCGTTATGGGGCCCACACAATTTGCTCGCTACTAAATGCGAATATTCTCCTCGGCGTAAAGAATATTCCACGACCAAACGAATATTCTCCAAAACAATGAGTATTTTATAACCACTTGCTTATTTGAAATATTTTACCCATAACTAACCACATTAATCAAATCATTCTCCGAAAATGATAAATGAGTAAATTTTATTTATTAATAATTTGTGGTCTTACATCAATTATCAAATAATTTTTTCATTCAGATTCTTATTTAAAATATTTAGATTCATTCATTTTTATCAAACACCCCTTAATTCCTAACCTCATTAATCAAATATTAATGTCACTTTTTTAAATATGAGTCTCAATAAAAATATTAATAAAATGACCGTTTGGAACATGTTTATTTAGTCCGGATGATTTGGTGGACACGGATGATCCTTGTTCTTAAGGTCTTTATCGCCTACCACGATTGGTTTGCTAAAGGTTTGAGACGATATACCTCCAAAATATATGTCGAAGCCTTGGTGAATTATTTGTTATAGCAATTCACGTAAAATTCCAATAGAATACTACTTTGTAGTAGTTGTTTATTTGTAGAAATATTAGAGAAGATAGAAAAATACATGTGCAAAATCTTATATGTAAACTTATAATATATATGTATATATATATATATATATATATATATATATATATAAGATGAGATATATGCATATAATATATATTGCACCTTATTTTATACTTTTGTGACTTATTATATGTCATAGTTGAGTTTGATAAAACTCACTTGTAGACATAATTTAAGTATAAAAGGTGTAACTTAATGTCCTATATGCGGAGAATAAGAGAGAATTTCATTTGATTTGTGTAAAAATTATTTGATTTGTGTCTATAGTGAGACATTCAATAAAGTGCAAAATTGTTTAATAAAACTATTTTTCCTAGTCTCATTTAATAGACAGGACTACTAGTACAAATATTGTAGTCTAATCTTATTTTGGAACAAAAGAAAATAGTGAGAAATATTCATATTCTATTTAACTAGTAATTATTACTAATATGTAACTTATATATTTAGTACTAATAAGTGTAGTTAAATATAATTTAATAGTTATAATATGTAACTTATAATATATATGCATGTATATATGTATATGTTGATACACACACACACACACATAAGATGAGATATATGCATAAGTTTACATATATGATTTTGCATATATATTTTCTATTTTCTCCATATTTCAACAAACAAACAACTACTACTACAAAGCGTTGTTCTATTGGAATTTTATGTGAATTGTTATTACGGATAATTTACCAAGGCTTGACATATATAATGGAGATATATCGCCTAAAACCCTTAGCAAATCAATCGTGGTAGGGCAATAAAGGCCTTAAGGATGAGATCACCCGTGTCAAATTTTTTACAACGATTTCGACACTACTAACTATGATTCTAACACTATAAATACAAAGTTATACCAAAATTATCGTGTATCACATTATTTTCTAGCACTAAAGCTTAATACCTCAATTGTTAACTTTTTCAAATATTACATATGCGGAGGAGGATTGGTTAACTTTTTCATAAGAGAGGTAAATGATGCAGCTTTTTAAAGTTACTATTTCCATTTAATCTTGAATAATAATACTACTATCACATAAAAATATTATATAATGTTCACATATACACACACATGCATACTTTGGACTCCTCTTAACATGTGGGGCCCGCAGTATACATGTGTGTATGTGAGCATTATGTGATCCTTTATGTTATGGTAGTATTGTTTTTACCATAATGAATACTTTCATTTTAGTTTTTTTTAATTATTATTAAAAATAAAATCGAGGATATTTAATGTTATTCAAGTGGATTTGGTGATGTTTGTTTGTGTTTGAATGTCTTTTAATTCATCTTCAATTAAGATTTTAAAGACTTTTTTTTAAGTGACAAACTTTTGTAGAATTTGTGGATTTTAATGACTTTTAAAGATTTTATTAAAATGACTTTTATAGACTCCATAAAATAAGTAACAAACTTTTATAAACTTTTTATCAAGATTGTGATAGACTTTTGTATACTTCTAATATATAAAATTAAAAATTATTAGATTTAAGATTAAAATTTTGTCACACAATTAAATTATTTATTATATATTTTTAGTGCATATATTATAAATAATAATCCACCGCTTATGATAACAACTTTAGAAAATATATTATACAAAAATTTCATGTTTTGACAATATTATTTTATCTAAGCATTAGAATACATATATATTATACTCCTCCGTCCCCAAATTAATTGCTTTCGGTTTTGACTTTTTAAGTCAAATTGACTATTTTAGAATTAATAATTAAGCATATATAAATATATTTCTAAAATTATAAAAATTAGGATTAGTAATAAATTGTATATACTTTTTTTTGGTTATAATCTCTTCACCTATATTTTAACAAAAATAGTAAAAAGATTAGTTTTGAAAATGGTTAATTTGACTTTAAAAAGTCAAAACTGAGCAATTAATTTGGGACGGAGGGAGTAATATATTTATTACATGGCTTCTGATTATTCAATTATTGGGTCCATGATTTCATTTTTTTTCTTCGCAGAAAATGAAATTCACACTCTTGTGTGAGCGTGTGATTCAATACCATATTGATTGCTTTACTACTATCCACACTCCTTTTACCAAATCATGGAGTATAATTACTAATAAGACAAAAGCTTTAAATATATATACATACATAATCTTCATAATTGATCTGAGAGTTTTATGATTTTATCTCACCTTTATTAAACAAAATTCTTTCGTCTTTGTAATGGAAGCTTTTGAATATAGCTTTCTCTTACCAATTCTTGTGCTTTTTTTTCCTCTTTTCACGATTACACGTAACGCGAAATGATTAGGTCTTTAGTTATTTGTTTACTTATTAATATATCTTGCAATTTTTTCTTAATTATAATATGATTTAATTTTATCCACATATAAATTAAATCCAATTAATTTTAAGGCTCAAATTTTACCAAATTAATTTATCCATCACATATTAATACTTATTAGTCCATATAAAATAAATAACTAAATTTGACCCGATAAAAGACAAAGTTCAATTAATTATTTAAAATATAAATTTAAATGTTATTTATTAATTTTATTTTATTTCTTTATTATTATTTTTTTTAAGAGTATTACACTGCTAATTTGTATTTACAACGCAAATTTACGGGTTCCTATTCTTGGCGATCCGTGTGACTCCCCAAAATAGGTATACATCACCTATTTTGAGTCGCCAAATACATGATCTGAAATACAAATACAATCTTTAATATACAACAAAAGAGTCATGAGTTTCAATACAAATCATCTTCTAGAAAATATTCACTCTCGTAATAAGTCCTCATTACATTTATTATCACACTATTTAATGTAATAGTGAGGACTACTAATACTATCATCGATCCATTACTCCGCTTCCCAACTCGTCCCAAATTTATATTCTCATTTCAAAGAGAACAAAGAAAAGAAAGGGTGAGCTCAACTAGCCTAGTAAGAAATATTATGACTAAGATAATGCAGAATAAATTATCATCAGTCTTCAACAATGTTAAACTGATAAAATAAAATAGACATCAAGTTTAACTGCAGCGGATCAAGCAATCCATTAAAAGAGTCAAGTAGAGAATAAAATATACTATCTTTTATGATTTAAAAGGTTTTTCATTACTATTATCGCTGGGACTCAGCTTAATAAATAATCTACATCATCCCTGCACTACGGCCAAGGATATTCATTAGTGTCACGACCACAAATTATCCATGCACTATGGGCCAAGGATATTCGTGTATTCATCAATGGTCATGATCATGCCAACAACTGTCCATCAATGCACTACGGGCCAATGAGGACTTTTACCACATTATTTGTAACATTACGGTAATGATTACATAATAATAATCCATGGTCATAATCATACCAAGTCCATCTATGCACTACAGAGCCCCACAGATTTACTTTCAACAAAATATAAACATGAGGATGATGACAATGATATAAGAATTCAATAAAACAAGTTCAAGAATTAATTTATCCAGAACTAATAACGTCCAAATTGTCAACATGATCTTTGCTTTGTAGAGTAAAATTCAAGAATGCTCGTAAGAATATTTTCATGAAAAGATATTTGGATGAAGCGCAAAAATATCAAGGATATTCCACTAATTTCATGGAACATAGAAGTCAAAACTTTAACCAACCGAGTATAATAAGGAATGGAATAACAAAAGAAATCACCAAGCATGCATGATAGACCATCAAGCACAGGCAAAGTTATTCCAACATAATAATTAATTCGGAACTAGTCCCATACAAGCACGCATGACGGATATTTTAACAAAATAATAAAGAATTTAATCGGTCCGTGTAAAATACACAGACGGATATTCCAATGAATAATAATAAAGACAGAATCGTGTTCATGCATAAAAAAAGCATTGAATCGGGATATTCCAATAGAATAATAACGAATGGAATAATGTAAGAATTTCACAAAGTATAGGGTAGCTCGGCGTATCTGAGTTATTCCAACCTGAATAATAAATAATGGAATAATGTAAGTTCTCTTCATGAATACAAAAGAAATAATACCTCTTCTAGTAAAAAGAAACCTGGATATAAGAATAGGAAAGTAGCGAATACTTTTCTATAGTTTTTCTATAATTTCTCTCTATAGTTTCTCTCTAGAGTTTCAAAGTGAATTAAGTAAAAATGATGAAGAATGAGCTTATATTTATAGGAGAATGGAAGTGCACTATTCGTAGAGGCGAAAATAATTTACTGATTCATTTTCAAAATAGGTATACATCACCCATTCTCGAGTTGTCAATACATGGTACGTAAACAACTACAACTTTATTATTACAACAAGAAATCTGTGAGTTTGAATACAAATATTATCTTCTGATAATATCTATACTCAAATAAATCCTCATCACATTTATCGATACATTATTTTACAAAAATGGTGAGGACTACTAAACAATCCTTTTCTAAAACCTTCATTCCATACCCCGACTGCATTTCGCTATATTCTCGCCTCCCGAGAAAAAAATGAACAAAAAGGAAAAGGGTGAGCTCAACTAGCTCAAGAAGAATATTATTATGACTAAGATAATATACAACAAATTATCGTTAGTCTTCAACAGGAAAAATCTAATAGAATACAATAGACAACAAATTTTAAATCAATATTCGCAATGGAAATAATAATTCATTAGAAGAGTTAAGTAGAGAATGCAAACTACTATCTTCTATGTATGAATTTAAAAGTTCATCGCTCATCTTTTATCCTCGTAACATCAATCAATATACATCCGAATCAAATATTCATCTTTGCACTACAAAAGCCAAAGATATTCATCACCGGTCATGTTCATTTAAACACTGCTCATCTTTGCACTACGCCAAAGATATTCTTCAGAAATCATTCATCTTTGCACTACAGTGCCAAAGATATTCTTAAGAAATCATTCATCTTTGCACTACAAAAGCAAAGATATTCCATAATATCATCATTTAAGACCGAGGATGATGAAAATATTTTTTTTTTAAAGAAACGAATCCAAAGGAAACAAAATGACAAGGATTAAGGATTAAGGATTCAGATTTTGTTTTATCCACGTCAAAAAATACCTCAAAAATAATCATAGTGGTGTAAAATTCAAGAATGATCAAAACATGGATACAATCAAAGCTAGTATCCGTATTAGATATTTTGACAAAAAGAAGAAATTTTATTTTTCTATGAATAAGATCAGATACGTGAATAAGTCAGATATATGAATGAATAAAGGTCGATACGTGAATAAGAATCCGACACCAAAAGATAGAAATTCCACAAAAACATCTTCACGCTTCATGAAATAGTACTTTAATAAGAATCGTGAATAAGAATCATTAATAAGAATCGTGAATAAGAAACTCATGAATAAGAACCCATGAATAGTAACCCCATATGAAAAAAGTTCCAAATTTGATAAAAACTTCAGATCAATATTTCAAAGATAATGATATCAAGAAATAATATCATTACGAAAAAAAAAATAATATCCCTTACCTCGAAAGATCAAGATTTCTAAATTAAATACCGGATATATAGTAAAGATGAAGGAACTTGCACCGCCTAACAATACTCAAAGTATACTCAAAATACTCACAAGAATACGCCGATAATATAGAGAGAGAAAACTTCAGCTTCGTGTGATTTTCAATTCTAACCCAAGACCCTATTTATAGAAATCGCTAGAACACCAAAGCGTAAAAAATTAATAAAATATATATATATATATAAATTTTTCATACGCACCCTTAGAATCTGATTCAAAGAACATTTTCACATGATGTGAGCACACCTTCTAGAAAAAAAGAAAAAAAACGTTTTTCATAAAATAAAATAATTAAAACTTCCAAAATCAATTATTTCGAGAGCTCGTAACTTCAATAATTCATAATAAATAGCCCTTTCATCAGAAAATTCAATCTCAAGTGAGTTTTTATAGGAAATTCAATTTCTACAACTTTGCAGAAGAAAGTTTTTCCAAATTCCAAATGTAAATCGACCAAATCCACAAACCAAGCGATTTTACAAAGCTATAATCAAATTTCACCAATAAATGGGGTCCACCGACATGTTTAATATGTTTTAAACATTTATTGCAACAAAAATACTCTTCCTCCTCAGATACTCATATATCCCACATTCATTGTAAAATATCACCATTATTATATTATTAAAATAATATATTTAAATGAATTATTTTATCGTAAAAAGATAAAATTTTAATTTTCAACAATTGTCACATTAAAATTTTTCTCCATCTATATCCACATAAAATCAATATTTTCCTCATCATATAAATCAATAATTAATTATTCACAAATAATATTACGTAATCACAATATCGACAACCAGCGCCTCCTGAGAAAGAGGGGCTTCTAATAAGAATTTCTTCTTCATCGCGCAATTAATTAGGTGACCAAACCTCTCCTGTAGATGTAACTTTCTAGACATTGCCAATAATGTTATCTAATAATATTATTCAGATAATATGAATTATTGCTTCGATAATGAAAAATACCGTAAATGACAATTATCAAACAACAAAGAATATAAAATATCAACGCAAAGAATTATTAACTCAATAAAATATCGAATAAAGAATTATCGTAACCATTATCGAGTAGTAAAGGCTTTCACGTAAGAATCAATAATTGGTGCAATACCGCAGCTACCGCTCAACAACGCCACATTAGTGTTTTTAACCACCGTATTCCAACAAGATAATCTGTGAATAACTACGCCATATTTTTAAAAACAACTTATATTTGTCGCTTTCTTCATCCAATCGCTTCACATGGGCCCACACACGGTCATGCTACCATCGCATTTAATATTCCCCGACAAAGATTTAATATTCCACGACCAAACGAATATTCCCCGACAACAATGAATATTTTATAACCACTTGCTTATTTTGAAATATTTATGATTTTACCCTTAACTATCCACATTAATCAAATCAACCCTTACTATTTCAAAATAATAAATAAAGGAAATTCCTTTTATTTAAAAATAATAAGTTGGGGTCTTACAACCTCCCTCCTTATGAAATTTCGCCCTCTAAATCGACGACGACTGTGTGTTTTCAAAAGGTGAGGATACCTCGCTTTCATTTCCGCTTCCAATTCCTGTGTCATTTCCTCTATAAAGATGATTCCTCCACAAAACTTTAACTTGTGGTATGACCTTTTCATGCAGTAGACATGCTCCTTCCTATCCAAGATCTTGACAGTACCTCCTCATACGCTAAGTCTTCTACTATCTCGTCCTGCTTTCTAACTCAATAACGTGGTTCGGGTCTTTCACATATTTACGGCAGATGATATATGTGAAACACATTATGAACACGAGACATACTTTGAGGTAACGCAAGTCTATAGGCTACATTTCCTACTTCGGCCAAGAATTTGAAATGGACCAATAAATCGTGGATCGAGCTTTCCTCTCTTCCCAAATCTTGTAACTCCTTCCACGGAGCAACTCGCAACAATACATGATCCCCTACACTAAATTCCACGCCCTTTCGATGAAGATCCGCATAACTCTTTTGTCGATCTTGTGCCGCTTTTATATACGCTTGTCGAATCATTTGGATCTTTTCTAGAGTCATATCGTATTAACTCTCGGTCCCAACAATGTTGCTTCACCCACCTCATCCCAACATATCGAGAACGACATTTTCGGCCCATATAATGCTTCAAATGGAGCCACACCTATACTTCACCGATAACTGTTGTTGTTGTAGGAGAATTCCACCAATGGTAAATACTTATCCCAACTACCTTTGAAGTCTAGGACACGTAGTCTTAATAAATCTTCAAGAGTTTGAATAGTCCTCTCGATTGTCCGTCTGCTTGGGGATGGTATGTCAAACTAAATCGCAAAACTGCGCTCATAGCTTTTTGCAAGCTAACCCAAAATCTTGAAGTGAATCTTGGGTCACGATCCAAACTATGGATACAGCATGCCATGCAACCTCACAATCTCATTCACGCATATACTAGCAAGACGCTCAAGGAATAAGTCTCCAGACGGCAAGAAAAATGAGCAGACTTGGTTAATCTATCAACAATAACCCAAATAAGATTGATGCCTTGAGAAACCGTAGAGAAGACCCGTAACGAAATCCATAGTAATGTGTTCCCACTTCCATTCCGAATCTCAAGTGGTTGCAACGACCCTTAGGTACAAGATGCTCCGCCTTTACACGCTGGGTAAGTTAAACACATCGAGATAAACTTTGCAATCTCTCTCTCATATTGTTCCACCAAAATGTATGTCAAGATCACGATACATTTTAGTACTTCCAGTGATGGATTGCAAATGGTGTATTGTGTGCCTCCATCATAATCTTGTACTTCAAATCGTAGTCGTTAGAACACAAAGTCTAGAGTGGACTCAAGTATTCCTTCTTCATCAATTCTCGCCCTAATAGCTCCTTCTTGTACTTTCTTCTTCATACGATCACCCCCGCCTGCGGGCTCGAGCAACCTTAACTTTTTCTATTAAAGTCGGCTCTATGCGATACTTGACATCATCGCACTCGCTCCTCGCATATGATCTTCTACTCAACGCGCCACCACCACGCTCGCTCGCTTTTCCAGATGGTATCAATAGTGTGGTCGTAGTCTTCAATAGCTCGAGCCAACGTCACGCCGCATGTCGAGTTCTTTTTGAGTGAAGAAATATTTAAGGCTTTTTATGGTCCTAATATATCTCCACTTTCTCCCCATATAGATAGTGCCTCCATATCTTTAACACTGAAAACGATCACCGCTAACTCTAGATCATGAGTAGGATAATTCCTCTCATACTCTTTTTAAGTTGTCGCGAGGCATAGGCTATGACTTTCCCACGCTGCATGAGAACACATCCTAACCCTTTGCCTCAAGTATCAGAGAGATAAAAATCCATCCGAACCAGATGGTATTGTTAGAACAGTGCCAAATAAGTCTCCTCTAAGCTCTTGAAAACTTTTCTCGATTCTTCGCTCCCAAACGAATTTTGTATCCTTCCGAAGTTAATTGAAGTTAATGGAGTAGCGATTCGAGAAAACCCTTCCACGAATCTCCGATAATAACCAAATAAGCCCAAAAAGCTACGTTTCTTCACCACCGACTTTTATTGTTCTAACTTCAGATTGCTTCAATCTTCACGGATCAACAGATACTCCATGTTTCGACACCACGCGCTCCAAGGAATGCTACTTCCTCGCCGTAACTCGATTTCTTCAATTTGGCATATAGTTTGTTTTCACGGCCTTCGAGTACCAAATTTCAAATGGTGCTCATGATCTTCACGACTTTTGAATATATATAGGATGTCATCAATAAAGACAACAACGAATCGATCCAAATATTCCTCAAATACTCGGCTCATCATATCCATGAAAGTCAGAGCATTAGTTAGTCCGAAAGACATGACTAAGAATTCATAATGCCCATACCGAAGTTCTCAAGGCGCCTTGAATATCCTCGCCTAATCTTCAAATTGATGATATCCGTAATCTAAGATCGATTTTTGAAAAGAATCAGGCCCTCTCAGAATCGGGTCAAACAAGTCATCAATACGAGGTAGAGGATACCTATTCTCGATGGTGACATGGTTCAATTCCCGATAGTCAATACAAAGTCGCATACTCCCGCCTTTCTTCTTCTTTACAAATAAAACAGAGCACCCCAAGGAGATGTACTAGATTTAATGAAACCGATGTCCAACAATTCCTCAGAGTTGACCTTTAACTCCTCAAGTTCAATAGAGCCATTCGATATGGGTTTTTAGAAATGGGCTTTGTACTGTGTTCAAGATCAATAAAGAATTCAACTTCACGCTCTGGGTAGACCGGAAGTTCTTCTGAAATACGCCAGAAAGTCAATAACAACAGAATATTATTCAAATTCGACGTGTCTTTATTCAAATCCATAACATGGGCTAAGAAAGCTTGACATCCGCTTTTCAATAAACGAATAGCTTTTATGATTAGATATGATAAAGGATTGATTTTAATGGTTTAGTTGTTGAATTGCATAACAAAGTCAAGGTTAGAATATGAAAACTAACAACCTTACGAAAAACAATCAATTTTGGTACGATGAGTAGTTAACCAATCAATCCCTAAAATCACATCAAAAGCAAGTATCTTTAAAGAGATAAGGTCATGTGTAAGGTAATGGTGCCAACTTGAATCAAACAAGATTTATAAACAAAGGATGTGATGAAAGTTTCTCCTAACGGAGTTTCCACAGATAGTCAAAGTCTAATTTCTCCTGAGTCAAGTTTAAACGCTGAGCACATGCAGAGAGATAAAATGAATGGGTAGCACCAGATCAAGTAAGGTATAAACTTCGCAAGAATTTATAAATAGCTTACCCGTGATCACCTCGCTTGGTTCCTCGATTATGACCAAATACAACAAACGCCTTCCCTAATCGCTGATTTCGACTTTTCTCGATATTTTTTTGAGTCACCGTCTCACTAACTAGGTTTCGCCATCGCATAATCTCGAGCGATATGTCCTTCCTTTCCACAATTATAGCATACCTTGAATCGCAGGGCGCTTGACCGATATGTCCTCTTTTCCCGTGATTTGTAGATATGACCGGTGGTCGTTTCCTCCTTTAGAACCAGCTTGTCACGCCAAGACCGCTGCCTTCATATGGTCGTTGTTAAATCTCCTTTTTAAAATCTCCTCCCGACTCGCTTTCTTCTATTTTCACGGCTATGATTACCACCAGAGTGGTTACCATTTTGTCCGTCTGCTTTTCTCCGCCGTTTATCATTATTCTCTGATCGCTATCTCCGTACGATCCTCGTCATGGTCCTCAATGACTGTACTCAAGTATCTCGCCTAATAATTGAGCCCTGCTTACAACATCCGAATAAAGAGAAAATTTATGAGAAATGAGATATCGACGACGCCGGTTTCAAACCTCTAAGAAACATCCGCACATACGCTCCTCATTCTCCACCAAATGAGGTGCAAACTCGATAACTCGCAAACTTTGCCTCGCATCGAGACACCGCCATGTTGTTTTGTTCCAATCAATGAACTCCACTTCCTTCATACGACGAACACTTTCGTGAAAGTATTTGTCATTAAATAGCTTCAAACGCCTCCCAAGATACGCCGAAAAGTACCGATGGGTACGCTTCACGCATTCTCCACCAAGAGAGTCGCTTCGCCACTAACATAAAGGTGGCGAATGGAACCTTCGTTCTCCGCATCCCAAGACATCAATATCTTGGTAATTTGTTTGACCCATGTTTCCGCCATGATCGGATCCGCTTTCCTTTAAATTCGTGGTCCCAACTTCGAATCGCTTGGCTGCAGATAACCCGTGAATTGCTATCATTTCTCCTCAGATTTTGAACACGAAGTCTCCTCGCCCCGATTTTGCATGAATCGCAAAAAACTTCTAAACATCCCCTCGCTCATCATCTCGCTTCAATGGTGTTGTTCACAGAGGAACATTGCCACCACTGTCAGACGCTCTCCTCGCTGGTGAGTACAGCGCTCTCCACTGGCCTCATTTCCATTGTTAATATTCTCACGACATTCTCAAATACCGCCATAAAACAAGGGTTAATTAAGGAAATCAATATATCACATAATATCCCTATATACCGACTAACTAACAAATAAGCTTAGTAGGACACACTAGCTAAGGATTTACTGCCTCTCCTCCTAGTTCTATTCCCCGATCTCCGCCAGAGATCATATCCCTAAGCTCGATACCAACCGCGACGCCCCCAAAATAGGTATACATCACCCATTCTCGAAATCACAATACATGGTACGTAAACAACTACAACTTTATTATTATTACAACAAGAAACTCGTGAGTTTGATACAAATATTATCTTCTCTGTATAATATCTATACTCAAATAAATCCTCATCACATTTATCGATACATTATTTTACAAAAATGGTGAGGACTACTAAACAATCCTTTCTTCTAAAACTTCATTCCATACCCCGACTGCATCTCGCTATATTCTCGCCTCCCGAGAAAAAATGGAACAAAAGGAAAAGGGTGAGCTCAACTAGCTCAAGAAAAGAATATTATGACTAAGATAATATACAACAAATTATCGTTAGTCTTCAACAGGAAAAATCTAATAGAATACAATAGACAAAAAAATTTTAAATCAATATTCGCAATGAAATAATAATTCATTAGAAGAGTTAAGTAGAGAATGCAAACTACTATCTTCTATGTATGAATTTAAAAGTTCATCGCCTATCTTTTATCCCCGTAACATCAATCAATATACATCCGAATCAAATATTCATCTTTGCACTACACAGCCAAAGATATTCATCACCGGGTCATGTTCATTTAAACACTGCTCATCTTTGCACTACGGCCAAAGATATTCTTCAGAATCATTCATCTTTGCACTACCACAAAAGCCAAAGATATTCTTAAGAAATCATTCATCTTTGCACTACAAAGCCAAAGATATTCCATAATATCATCATTTAAGACCGAGGATGATGAAAATATTTTTTTTAAAGAAACGAATCCAAAGGAAACAAAAATGACAAGGATTAAGGATTAAGGATTCGTATTTGGTTTTATCCACGTCAAAAATACCTCAAAAATAATCATAGTGGTGTAAAATTCAAGAATGATCAAAACATGGATACAATCAAAGCTAGTATCCGTAATAGATATTTTGGACGAAAAAGAAGAAATTTTATTTTTCTGAATAATAGTATCAGATAATGCGTGAATAAGGTCAGATACGTGAATAAGGTCGATATCGTGAATAAGAATCTCGACACAAAAAGATAGAAATTCCACAAAAACATCTTCACGCTTCATTAATAGTACTCGTGAAAGAAGAATCGTGAATAAGAACTCATGAATAAGAATCGTGAATAAGAACTCATGAATAAGAACCCATGAATAGTAACCCCAATGAAAAAGTTCCAAATTTGATAAAAACTTCAGATCAATATTTCAAAGATAATGATATCAAGAAATAATATCATTACGAAAAAAAATAATATCCCTTACCTCGAAAGATCAAGATTTAGCCAGAAACATACCTGATATAAGGTGAAGGAACTTGCACCGCCTAGCAATACTCAAAGTATACTCAAAATACTCACAAGAATACGCCGATAATATAGAGAGAAAAACTTCAGCTTCGTGTGATTTTCAATTCTAACCTAAGACCCTATTTATAGAAAATGCTTAGAACACCAAAGCGTAAAATTTAATAAAATAATATATATATATATATTAAATTCAAGCATACGCCAACCTTAGAATTCAGATCCTAGCATTTCCACATGCCACCTTCTAGAAAATAAGAAAAAAACGTTTTTCATAAAAAAATAATTAAAACTTCAAAAATTAATTATTTTGAGCTTCGAACTTCAATAATTCATAATAAATAGCCTTTCATCAGAAAATTCAATCTCATGAGTTTTTATAGGAAATTCAATTCTCTACAACTTTGCAGAAGAAAGTTTTTCCAAATTCCAAATGTAAATCGACCAAATCCACAAACCAAGCGATTTTACAAAGCTATAATCAAATTTCAAATAATAAATGGGGTCCAATTTACATGTTTAACATGTTTTAAAACATTTATTGCAACAAAAATACTTTTCCTCCTCGATACTCATATATCCCACATTCATTGTAAAATATCACCATTAATATATTATTAAAATAATATATTTAAATGAATTATTTTATCGTAAAAAGATAAAATATTAATTTTCAACAATTGTCATTTTAAAAATTTTCTCCATCTATATCCACATAAAATCAATATTTTCCTCATCATATAAATCAATAATTAATTATTCACAAATAATA
>CM035166.1:52213157-52525738 GCA_020205615.1 Panax quinquefolius | reverse complement strand
TTGTTGTATTCATGTTGTAGTATGTAGTGGATTAACTACAGATCCATGCATTTATAACACATAAACATCAAACCGGGTGAATTTAGTGGCCACCAAAGTAGCTAAAGTCGATCATGAAAATCATTTTCGGGTAACCCGTGAAACGTATGAACCTATTTTCCATAAGGTTCGACCAACATAGATCCGATTATTCTCGTTGTTGTTATATTGATTTTATGTAATAGATCTATGCCTTACATGTCAAGTTACAAACCGGAACCTTAAGATTAACAAAACATTACAATCGACAACAAGTAGTGGAAGCCCAAATATGACTAATTGAACTGCTTCTTCATTTCGTTAACTTAGAAAATAAAGAACATCTTTACAAACTTGTTCAAGGCCCTAGATCTCACTCGTGTTATGTCATTATTTGACTTGTTTGTTGTTGATCATGTAGTATTACATTAGTACTACAAGATCTAACCATTAGCATGCCTGTAAACATCTTAGTCGCTGAATCAGCGGCCGTCAAAGTAGTTCACTCAAATCGTTTACGGAATGTTCTTGAGGCTCAAGAACACCAGAAGGCAACACTTTACGCCGCTAAAGGCTATAAATGACCAGACTATTTAATTTTAATTATATTAATTTCAAAAATCAATTTAAAATAGAAAATAATTTCTCTAAAATTACAAAATTAGTTTTAAAAATTATTTTAAGTTACAAAAATTAACTTTTAATAATTTGGCATATATTTTCATAAATATTAGTATTTATTTGAATATTATTGATATTTAATTTATTTAATAAATGTATTAAATAAATTATTTAAAAATCATTTTAAATGATAATAAAGTATTTAAAATATTTTAAGTTATAAAACATAAATTTTAATATTTTAAGATGAATTTCATTAATTATTTAATATTAATGATATTAGATTTATTTAGTAACTATATTAAATAAATTAATTAAAATGATTTTAATTTTATAAAATCATTTTAAATAAAAAATAAAGTGTTTAAATATATTTTAAGTTATAAAACATAACTTTTAATATTTTAAGATAAATTTTATTAATTATTTAATATTAATGATATTAGATTTATTTAATAATTATATTAAATAAATAGTTTTAAATGATTGTATTGATTTATAAATCATTTAAAAAGATATAAATAATTTAAAAATATTTTAAGTAATAATAAATGACTTTTAATATTTTAGTGAATAATACATTAATATTTAAATATTAATAGTAATTATTTAAAATGTTTTTAAATATTTTAAAATAATTGAAGGGTAATAATAATGTTTTAAAAATATTTTTAGTTATTATAAATAATTTTAATATTTTATAAATTATTTCATTAATATTTTAATATTAATTAAATATTAATGATAATAATTATTTAGTATTTAAATCATTTAAAATAATTCCAAAGTTTGAAAAAATTTTGATAAATTATAATTATTATTTAAAATTGTTATTAGTTCATGAAAAATAATATTACTAATGTTTAATTATCTAAATGAATATCGAATCTACGTAATAGTAGTTTTAACCTCAATATTTACCCGAAAACCGCTTCCCGATACATCTAAATGTTTTAAAATTGATCTGACTTTGATAGTTTAATCAGATAAGTGCTTGTTTGTGTCCTAAACGATCAAGTATACATATGTGTCAATGTGATTAGGTTATGTATTAACCGCAAATAGTAGTAATGTATAAAGTTACGATATATTATTTTAATCGAAAGAATGATCTTATTAATGATAGGTATCTCATATAAAGATAAAACTAAGTTGTAAGCAAAGCAGATCGCAAAAGTATTCTACATTCAGATTTACTTTATGCACCTAATATGTATGTTCGGTATCTAAAACTATTCCTTTTCATTGCTCAAGTATCTTAACCTTTATATATACTTATTCAATGATCATGTAAGTAAGTTATTAAAATATAATCTATTGTACAAGTTCTTTTTAACTCAAGTTATTATTGATCAAGATATATATTATGTTCAATTAAATTCTAAGATCGGGTTATACAAATGTCCTCACTTGGATAATTTTTCAGATACGCTGATGCATACCTATTGGTTTCTCGTGTGTATACATTAATTAATAGTCATCTAAGCTTATTTGGACCCATTTGGCCAGACGCAGATTTAAAATATTATCGAACATGATAAAACTTTTGTTATCCAACCGAATTGCTTTGGTTCGGATTTCGGACTAAGTATGAACATCCCAAACATGGAAACTTTTAATGCGCCTAAGGCCGATATATCGACTTTAAAATATCATTCAACACGTAGATTGATCAATCACAGGTATAACGGTTGATCACCCTCGTGCTTGTAAGTTATGACGGTTTGCGGATGAAGTTCTGTAAAACCTTTTCGAAAATTGAAAACAAAGTTCATAGTCTGTCGAATGTTCTCCATTTATAGTCAGTACGTAGTTTCAAAATTTTGATATAGAATTGATATGTTGTTATTATTGGTTTAGCTTACTTCACAACTGTTGATTCGTTGTAGAAGTGTCATTCAAATAAAATATTTAATCCTTTCAGCTAATATTTGTTGTTGCTATTACTTGCTGGGCAATCAATTGCACATTCTTGCTTTAAATTTAAATGTTTTCAGCTAAGCGTGATCAACCTGAATGTAAGACCCCAAATTTTTATGAAATGAAAGTATTCAATTTTCTTATAATTATTATTTTATTTAGTAAGTGGTTAAATTGATAAAAAGATTAAAGTTAAGGGTGATATATGAAAATTTTGCAAAGTAAAGCAAGTTGTTATAAAATATTTGTTTGGTCGAGGAATATTCTTTTTGTTCTGCGAATATTCGTATGCGATGGAACAATCATTGGGTCGAATTCCACAAAATGTAATTATCACGTAGTTAGAAACGCTGTAATTATCTTTTATAAAAATAACTACGAAAGTTTTACTCGTTAATCTGTTGAAATACCCTATGATAAAAGTACAAAGAATACGCTGTGGGTTGCATAGTAGCACACCGGTAGTGATTATTGATGCTTACGTGAGAAGTCACCGGGTTATACTCAATTATTGCTACAAAAATCACGCATAATATCTCATATTATTAATTCAATTATTATCACAGTACGTATCATCTGCATAATATTTTATATTATTAAATCAATAGTTGAGACGATAAAGTTATTCATAGTATTATTTGCATTATTGATGATGTCTAGAAAGTTCTGTCGAGGAAAGGGGTTTGGTCACCTAATTGCGCGCCAATAGGGAGAAATCCTTATTGGAAAGCCCCCTCTTTCTTGGGAATAATCTGGTTGTTAAATATCAGAGTTATAATATTAATGATGAATAATTGTTGAAAGAATAAAAATGTGTTGATTGAAGATAAAATGATTTGTAGTAATATTTATTCAATCTTTGATATAAATAAGAAGTCTGTTATGAGACTTTTGTGGTAAGTTTCGTTTATTCTATGGGGGCCCAAATGTCATCATCTAAGAGTCACTTTCGCCAATAGTAATTGCTTTTACCGTACGCCAAACCACTTGACGTTTCATATTACAGACTTCGAACCAACTGTCGTTTCACATTACAAGCGCCAAACCAATTGTCATTTCACATTACAGGCGTCGACCCAATTGTCATTTCACATTATAGGCGTCGAACCAATTGTCGTTTCACATTACAGGCGTCAAACCACTTTTTGTTTCACATTATAGGCGTCAAACTACTTTTCTTTTCACATCACTACCGTCAAGCCACTCGCCTTTTCACATTGCAAAGGCTAAGCTAGAAATCTTCTATAAATAGAAGCTTATTTCTTCTTCTTTCGGTCTCACCAATTCACTACGACTCATAAGAGAATTCTATAGAGAGAGAATCGAGAGAAAGAAGAAGAGTATTCACATTACACCATTTCAAAGAGCTAATCTCCTACTAAGGTAAGGGGTATTATTTCTTCAGATTCATAAGGGATATTATTCTTTCATTATTCGTATGAAATAATATTTTCTTCAATACTCTATAGTATGTAAGTAATATTATTTCGCTTCATATTCCTAATTCTACCCTTATGTTGATAAGTATTGCTTCTATACTCCATGAAATTAGTAGAATATCCTTGATATTTGCGCTTCATCTAGTAACGCTTCACAAGGATATTTTTCTCGCATTCTTGTTAAAGTTTAATCTTTTCACGTTTGAGTACTATTCACGAAGTACTATTCATTGTGGGTACTATTCATGACAAAAATTAATTTCTTTTCTCATTCAAATTATTTTTTGATACAATATTATTCTCGAATTTTACTCCATTAAAGAAGTATCATGCTGACAATTTGGACATTATTAAATTCTGGATAAATTGATTTATAAATCTTTGAAATTTATCCTTGCTCTCATTTAATTAAATTCTTATATCATTGTCATCATCCTCATGCTTATATTATGATGAAAGTCATATTTGGCCGTAGTGCATAGATGGACTGTTGATTGGTATGATTATGACCAAAGATCATTCAGTATAACCATGACCCGAAATGTTACAAATGATGTGGTAAAAGTCCTCATCGTCTGTAGTGCATCGATCGACAGCTGTTTGGTATAATCATGACCATCGGTGATAATAATGAATATCATCGGCCAGTAGTGCATGAATAATTCAAAGATGTGGATTATTTATTTAGATGAGTCTCAAATGATAAAATTGATGATAAACTTTTAAATCATGTAAGATAGTAGATATCATGCCTATTTGACTTTTCTAATGGATTGCTTGTTCCGATGCAGCTTAAACTTGATGTTTATCAGATTTTATCACTTTAACACCATTGCAGTTAATGATAATTTATTCTCGCATTATCTTAGTCATAATATTTCTTCTCGGGCTAGTTGAGCTCACCCTTTTGCTTTCATTGTTCTCTTCGAAATGAGAATATAGCCGAGACTAGTCGTGAACCAGAGTGACGGCCCGTCAGATAGGTGGCTATAGTAGTCCCTCACTATTATGTGAAATAGTGTGATAATAATTGTAATGAGGACTTTATTTGAGTTTGTATACTCTCTACGAGACATTTTCCGTGGTTGAAACTCTCAAACCACGCTTTGTCGCATCGTATCAAAGAAGTTTGTATTTAAATTCTGCATCTACGTATTTGGCGACTCAAGATGGGTGATGTATACCTATTTTGGGGGCGCCACATTGGTATCAAAGCTTAGGATATGATCCCCGGCCGAGATATGAGACAAGAACTATGAGGGAGAGATCGGAATTCTCTTTGCTAGATGACCTACCTAAGTTTATTTGGTATTTAATTGGTCTACGAGTATAGGGATAATATATGACATGTTAATTAACCCTTGTTTTATGGAAGTGTTTGAAATGGCAATGAAAATGTTAATATAGACACTCAAAATTTCGTTTTCATGTTATCGACTACGCAGGGAGGACAAAACGCTTTTTCACACTGGAGATAACCTCGAGGACCACAACATCAATTTTAACCCCTAGATAGCCACGGAGATCCGGGGCTCCAACTCTAGAGATAACCCCAGAAATTAGGTTCCAAATCCTAAAAGAAGAAACAAAGGATACACTAAGACAACCAAAGAACAAGGACCTTCAAAGATCCGATACCCTCAATCACAAGGCTTCATCAAATTAAAAGAAAACCATCAACGCCGATTATGAGAACAACTCAAGAATAATGATTAAGGGCATCAAAGCCCAAATCCACTACATGTTCACCATCCGGCATGTATAAAAGCCTCATGCGATCTCTCATCTTATCACCTCATCTCAGCAAAGTAACTATCCTGCATAACAAGCAAAGCCGGGGCAATTTCAAAAGTGGCAACAACCCGATATTGGAACTCGTATAACAAGATCGGGAAATCTCAGAACAATGCAGAACTCAACACTGGGCATTTATCAACCATCCTAAAGAGGAAAACGCGCCAACAAGATCATCGTGACGGTACATCATCATCGAGCTTCCTCACATCATCTCACCGACGATTCTTGATATTACTCAATTACGACTTCATCAACAAAGAGAGTTTTTCATACGAACACTGACATCATCATGCGAAATAATCTGGGCATTGTCCAATTCCAAGAAATGGAAGGATCTTAAGGCGGATCAAGCCTCTCAAAGAAAAGCAAGGGGAGAATCACCAAAAGAAATTATGGCGATTTTGGCTTTTTTCTACAAAAGAAGGGGAAAATTCTCAAGAAAGTCATTAACTCAATAGCAGTGAGCCCAATAATAAAAGGTCTAGCTAATGAAATCTCATCATCAATGTGTCAACCGGGCGCCAAATTCTCATAAATCGAGACCTCTACAATCAAGTTCAAATCTTAGCAAAGAAAAGAATGAGCTGCACCTCCGTGGATGTTAATGCGGCATCCAGTGTCATTAGTTCAAAGTTACTAATCAAACGCTTATGAAATGGGGCACAAGTGCCCAACAACGAAAGGAGACTCCAAATCACCTCAAAAGGGTGAGCGCTACATCAATGTACATCTCTATCAAGGCGTAGTCCGGTGAAGCAAACCTTTGAATATTATCGCAAATAAGGTATCGGAGGATCCGGATTCTAATCCATCAGCATCAATTCAACATCAACATCAAGACAGCTTCAAAGGATGAAAGCTTTATATACCAATGTTAGAGTGGGAACCGAAATAGTTTGGCGATGATAACGCATTCAACTACCAAAGCAGGTAGGATCCGTTGTCAAAATACCCTCAGGATAGGCACCATCAGAACTACCAACAGATACATCGGAAGGTCCGGTGATTTCAAAACGTCATCTCAATTTTTCTTCATCAAACAAGCATCGGCGACACCGACAAAAAGCCAAAAACATTGGATTCAACACCAACATAGGCATCATCAATGATTGATAAAGGTAAAGCAATTTGCAAAAACATTTTAACATTCATCATAACCTTCATTACATTGCGATTTACGATTTGCGATTTACGATTTGTGATATGCGATTTGCGATGCGATATGCGATGTGCGAATTGCGATGTGCGAATTGCGAAATGCGATTTGGCCAAATGTGAAAAGCGAAGTGCGAAGTGTGAAATACGATGTGCGATTTACGAACTGCAATTTGCGAAAATATTTTGACATTCAACATAAACATTCATTACATTGCGATTTGCATCATTGAAAATACCTTGTCATATTGTCAAGTGTCTACTAATCTTTATCATGTCCATTCCATTGCATGGCATGAACATGATAAAGAGGGGCATCTGTAGACACTCGAAATTTTGTTTTCCGTCACATCGACTACGCAGAGGACAAAACGCTTTTTCACACTCTGTAGATAACCCCGAGGACCACAACATCAATTTTAACCCCGGAGATAGCCACAGGAGATCCAGTTTCCAACTCCCGGAGATAACGCCAGGAAATCATGTTGCAACCCCGGAGATAACCTCGGGAAAGTCAGTTTAAACCTCGGAGATAGCCTCGCGGGATCAAGATCTGTAAAAACCCAAAACCCTAATAGAACTCGTATGTGTAAATCCCGTTATATAAATAAAATTTCTCTGTTCTGAATGTGTTACGTGTTATTATATACTTGGTTTGACAAAATTGACCAAATAAATTTTTATCCGAAAAACATCGTGCTTGACACCTCATGCTTAAAATGTTTGTTTCCATAAATCGGACTTTTCGGTAAAATTATTTTGACAAGTTGCTTTGTCGTGCTTACACTGACAAAACGCTTTGTCGTGCTTGTTATGATTAGTGAGTAAACCCTAATTAGCAAAACCCTAACCCTAATTAGCAAAACCCTAATCCTAATTTATTAATTAAACCCTAATTAGCTAATCTAACTCTAATTAGCTTATGTTAACACTTAATCATGGTTAGTAAACTTCTATTAGGTACTAATTAACATTACTTAACATTCCTAATCATTAGAAACAAAACCCTAATCAAGATTAGTGAAGATTTAAGCCTAATTAAGCTACTAACTTAATCAACTAGCTCACAAGTAGGTTGGGAGTCACCATTACAAGTTTCAAAATATCACATGACATGCTTCCAAACTCCCAAGCATCAGAAGAGTCACAGATCAGATCTTTATGGAGGCAAGTAGGTGAAAAAATGACCAAAAAGTCAAGTTAGAAAATTCTATAAATAGAACCTTAGGGCGAGCAAACCCACGAATTCTCAAAGCCTAGATACACTTATAAACCTACCATATCAAGCTTTAGGTGTTATCAACAACAAGATCGTAAGCTAGAATCATAAATTTCTCAAGAAAAGGTGCAAACCCTAGTTCATAAATTTCTTTGATCTTATGTTAGATTTGTTGTTTAGATGTTTAGAATATTGTATTAGGATGTTAGAAAGTATGCTAGAGTGGTATAACACGTTTTCATAATATCTAGATGTCTTAATTAAGCGCTTTTATAAAATCTGGAAATTTTGAAAAAATGGTCCGATGTAATTTAATGTCGTGGCTTTTCGATTCATACGTGTTTATGTTTTGTTCTGTTAATCGATTAATATTTGTAGCCTGTAAGTAGGTCTTTAATTTGGAAAAGAAAATAAATTCAGATGAACCATAGATTTCAAGATATAATCACCAAAGTGGGTCGACTGCTCACGAAACCGGTTTTCAAGTTGCCCGTAAAGCTCAAGAAAAGTTGAACCCTGCTTACTTTGATCGAATTCTATTTAATCATCTTCCGATTGTTAATTGTTTATGTTTTTGTTATAAATTGGTACCGGTATACATACTACATATCTATGATCTTCAATCGAACAAACAACACAAAGGATTACCTGAATTATTGGTCAAAACGAGTTGACCGAGCATGATCGAGTTTTCTGGGTTTTCCGTAAACTAAAGAACACGAAGAATGCTTGTTAGTCATGATTTCTGACCAAAGATAAATAGAGATCTTAGAATTACGATTTGCTCATGTTAATGTTATATATATGTACCTCATATATATCTACATGTTACAACAAACACAACATACATCTAATACAATCAATCAAAGTTATTCAAGCCACAAAATCGCTGACCGGCTTTCGACCACTATTCCCGGTTACCTAGAAACCCAAGAATAGCTCCGACAAAGAATCTTGAATCTTTATAATTTCTTGTTAGATGTAGATTAAAGCCTACTTATCGATTGATCTGTTAGACTATTACATGAGTACTACAACACCAATACTGATCCGACCAAAATCATTACCAATACCGTAAGTTATTTAATGGTCAAACTAGCCACCTGACTACGAGCAAACAAATTGCCTGTAAACTCAAGAACACCTATAAATGACACTTTCTCACAATCGTAGAGCTTTAATGATTTTACATATATTAAATTTTTAGAAATAAATTATAAAAAATTAGAAATAATTAATAAAAAAAATGCTTTTAAAAATTATATTAAATTATTATAAATTATTTTTGGTATTTCTACAAAATGTAATAATTATTTAGATATTATTTATAATTAACTTATTAATAAAGTAAATAGAATAATTACTTTTAAATACTAAATAATTATGTAAAATATTATTATTGAAATAAAAATCATAATAAATGATTATAAATTATTTAATAATATTAAATAATGTTTTTTATAAAATTTTAGTAAATATAAATTACTTATAAATAGAGATAAATGGTTTAAAAATCATTTAAAGGATAAATAAATATTTTAAAAATACTTTAAACCTTCTAAAATATATTATAAGGATAATTAAATTATTTAAAATATAACCAAATTTTATAAATAAAATTTAGTTCATTTATCAAAGGTATTAAAAGTCAAACCCTATTAAATCTAACCCTAGATTAAATAAATGTTTTATTTGAGTATTGTTATCAATACTAACGTGTTAGATTTATATTCTCGAACGTCATAGTACTTAATAATAGCGTTCAATAAGATAACTTACTCGATCTACGCCAGAAAGTCTTCTATACCCAATTTATTATTTATGCAAAATTTATCAACCTGCTTATTCATAAGAACAAGATTCTATCTTGCTATAACGCTGATATAATACACCCATGTCAATTACCTATTATTGAAAAGTTATCATTATAGTTCGATTATTTACTCAAGAAATGAATTATTTATTCATATGATATTGTTTATCGAGCATAAACTATCGTGTCAAGCCAAATTGTTTTGGTAAGACAATCCTATACCGAAGTAGTAGTATCCCGTAGTGGAGCAAAGTGTAGTCAATGAATATATCGACAAGAAATTGTAAGTGTAATTGAGCAATCGTAGGATGATATGCATACTCCTAGGATGTTGAATAGGTTGATCCTATCTCATATCTCGAATAGAATTTCTAAGTCTTTGGATCGATGTAAAAGGATAAAAAATTCCGAACTAGTTGGAATTAGAAATCCAAAAAATGGTAACAACTATCACCAAAATTTGAATTGTTATAATTCTTCAAATCCTATATTGTTATAAATATACAACTTGCACGAAAGCATGCCATAGCTCACCCTTGCAAATTATTCCTTTGCAATTTTAGATGATAATCTCGAACATCCGGAGTAGATAAAGGGAAGTCATCCCTACACGATTAGATTATATTCTTACCGTATGAATACCTTTGTAATAAGAACTTGTTATGAGAATTTTGTAATCGAATCATAATATTATGATATATATAACATCTTTTATTTCCGCAAGAATCGTGTTTTCTTACATATATAGATGTAAAGTAAGATGTCTTCTAATCTAGATCCTCCTTGGGAACTATTTATCCGGAGTGAGGGTATTAATAAGATGGACCTGCTCATGTTATTATTAATACTCAATTTTAGATAGATGGTTACTATCGATACGATAGTATATAATCGCATGACATGTACTATACATCCGGGTGAGGGGTATTGGTAATATGGACTATTCATGTTATTATCGATACTCAAATTTTGGATAGATAGACTCTAATCACGTATATACGCTCATATATTTAAGTGAGGGTATCCAAACACAATAATATTTCTCTTGGGAAATTACCATCTCATTATGGGATACCATGATATCTTGAATCTATGGGAATTATATCTCGATAGTCCCTCTATCTAATGTAATATTTTAATCAGATACCATGGGTGTATAGATTTAAATGCATTATGTTAATTATCTGTAAACACCATACCGGATACCATGGGAGTATAGGTATGGGGGTGTTACAATTTTGGTATCAGAGCTGTTAAGGCTATAGATATAAGGAAGAGTTTTCTTAGTATATAGTCTTCGAGTCCGTAAAAAAAATTTAAAAGACATAAAAAATATAGCATTAAAATTATTATGTTGTGTAAACCTTTATACCAGTATTTATGAAGTTTTCTTTTATAGATGGCCAACTCTATTGCTGAAGAAAGAGTAATCAATCCACCGCAAATAGAGTCTTTTATAGCTAGTGATGCAGAAGAAGAAGAATTGCTTCATGATCAACAACTGCTTGATGCTGAAGAAGAAGAAGAAGATCCAATGGCTTGACAACTAATGAGAATAGATGAGCATGATGAGGCAATGGCATCACTGCTACAGACAATAGAATGTGAGAACAATAAGATGAAGTTTAGGGCAGATTTAGATGAGTGTATGCTAATGGATGAAAGGAGTCATAGTCATCAACTGAAAGTACAACTGCACCATGCACATAGGAGCAGGAGGCAAATTCAGTCAAGACTTCTTAAAACATCTCTGGGAGTTCGAGATAATTTTAATGATTTGCAGCGTCGTGTAACTCGATATCCAGTAGAGGAGAAGAAAACTGCTTATCTTATCGATCGATTTGTGGTTTGTCACATGATCCAGGATTCCTTTGATGATATCAATGAATTCTAGAGAGAGTAAGAGATAGAGGTTGGATGCTTTATATTAGTACAATAAAGAAGCATTCAAAGTTTGTATTGTGATAAGTACTATGTAATATACTAGTATGTTTAAAGTTGTTATAAGACTGTGAGTTATAAATAAACAATATGTATTGGTTATCTAAGAATCTTATATGAATCTTTGTTGTTGTTTTATAGAATCATGCCACCAACCAGAAGACCCCAAAGAGAAATGAGTAATGAGGATAATTCTACTCAACAGCTTAGTAGATATGATGTTAGGAGTAATAAATGCACTGTAAACCAAAATACATCCTTTAAAGACTTTAAATTAGTTGGACCACCAAATTTAAAGGTACATTAGAACCTCAGATGCACAATTTGGATTTCGAGATAGAAAAATTCTTCCTAGTAACCAATGTTAGTAATAACCGTAAGATAACTTTTGCAACTTTCTTCTTAAAAGGTGAAGCTAATTATTGGTGGAATCAACCAAAGGTCGATTAGAAATCAAATTGTTCCTTGGGATAGATTTAAAGAGTTGTTCTTTGAAAACTATTTTTCCCAATCCTTGAAAGACCGAATGGAAATAAAATTTCGGACTTAAAACAAGGAGATCTTATCAGTAACCCAAAGATACAAACTAAGTTTAATGAACTATCCAGTTTGCTCCTCATCAAGTGACTACCGAACTTAGAAAGACTCAGAGGTACCAAGAAGGTTTAAAACCTCGATTAGAGTAAATTATCGCTTGCTTCAAATCAAAACTTTCTCCGAAATACTAGATAAGGCCACTATAATTGAAAGTGAGAATGAAAATCTCGCTAAGTTTCATCAGGACAAAAAGATTCAGAATGAAAAAGGGAAAAGTAAGACAAAACCCAGTTCGGGTGTGTTTAATAACAAGCGTAAATGGAATAATTCTTTTTCTAACAACTTGGGGAAAAGATAGGAAATACTAATAACAATTTTAGTAATAATAATATTAAACCTTGTCCTAAGTGTAATAAGAAACATAGAGGAGAGTGTCTTCTTAACAAATGCTTTAATTGTGGACAGTCGAGACATTATCTTTCACAGTGTCCTCTTCCAAAGAAAAATAAATGTTTTAATTGTGGTTCAATGGATCATTTTTCTAAGAACTCATCCCCACAAACCAAGGAGGAAAAGGGTTAGAATACCGTAGAATAAATCAACAAAGAGTCTGCAGTAGGGGTTCGTAATCGACCTACATGGCGAGAACATTTAATATGCTCTGTGAGGGATGTTGTTGCTTCACAGATCGTAGTGACAGTATCATCCCTATCAACACTTTAAATGCATATGTGTTATTCGATTCTCGTGCTACTTGTTCATTTGTGTTCAGAAATTTCTACAAACTTGAATATGCCTTGTGAGAATTTAGACAAACCATTTTGTGTAGAAATTGCTAATAATGAAAGAATTCCTGTCAATACCATATATAGAAACTGTAGCGTGGTAATAAAAGGACATAATTTTAAGGTAGATTTGATACCAATTCAGTTGGGAGAATTTGATGTAATTCTAGGAATGGATTGGTTAGTTAATCATAACGCGATGATTGATTGTCATCAAAAATGTATTAACCTTTTGACTGCTTCAAAGTCAAAGGTAGTGTTCAATGGTAGTTGTTCACCTAAGCAATCTCGATGTTTGACTATAATTCAGGTAGAAAGATTACTTAAAAAGGGTTGTTTAGGATATTTGGCCTATATAGTTGATACTCGTCAGGAAGGAGTAAAACTAGATCAAATACCTATAGTCAAGGAATTTCCTGATGTATTTCCAGATGATTTACCCGGTTTGCCTCCAGATAGGGAGATTGAGTTTATCATTGATCTTGCATGAGGAGCGGCACCAGTTTCTAAGGCACCATACAGAATGGCACCTATAGAACTGAAAGAGTTACTTATTCAATTACAAGAACTCTTAGATAAAAAGTACATACAACCTAGTGTTTCACCCTGGGGAGCACCAGTGTTATTTGTAAAGAAGAGGAAGGAACTATTGAGACTTTGATAGATTATAGGGAGCTAAATAAGCTAACTATTAAGAATAAATATCCTTTGCCAAGGATTGATGATTTGTTTGACCAATTAAAGGGGGCCGAACATTTGTCAAAAATTAACCTTAGAACAGGTTATCATCAATTAAAGGTAAGAAAGGAGGATGTGCCGAAAACAACGTTTAGGACACGCTATGGACATTATGAATTTCTTATAATGTCTTTTGGATTAACAAATGCCCCGGCAGCATTTATAGATTTAATGAATCGAGTGTTTAAACCATGCTTGGACAAATTCATTGTAGTGTTTATCGACGATATTCTGGTATACTCGAGAACACGGGAAGAGCATACTGAACACTTGAGAGTCGTATTGGAGATATTACGAAAGGAACAACTTTATGCAAACTTTTCCAAGTGTGAATTCTGGTTGAAGAGAGTTCAATTTTTAGGTCATGTAATTGGCAAAGATGGAATACTGTAGATCCAACTAAGATCAAAACGGTTGTGAATCGGGAACAACCAACAACTCCAATGTAAATGAAGTTTTCTCGGTTTAGCGGGTTATTACCGACGGTTTATAAAAGAATTTTCAAAAATAGCAACCCCATTAACCAATTTAACTCGAAAGACAGTGAAATACGTTTGGACAGATAAATGTGAGGAAAGCTTCCAAGAGTTGAAGAAGCGACTAGTATGGCTCCAGTGTTATCCTTACTGAGATGATACAGAGGCCTTGTAGAATATAAAGTGACGCATCACACGGAGGATTAGGGTGTGTGTTGATGCAACATGGGAAAGTGATAGCTTATGCATCACGACAACTCAAAGATTATGAGAAGAGATATCCTACTCATGATTTAGAGTTAGCCGCAGTAGTTTTTGCTCTAAAAATTTGGAGACATTACTTATACGGGGAGAAGTGCAAGATATATACAGATCATAAAAGTCTAAAATATATTTTTACACAACGGGAATTAAATTTAAGACAGAGACGATGGTTAGAACTGATAAAGGATTTTGACTGTGAAATCTTATATCATCCCGGTAAAGCAAATGTTTTAGCTGATGCGTTAAGTAGAAAGAATCAAGAAAAATTGAATGTGTTATTTCACCAATGATAGGTTAATAAAAGACTTTGAAAAGTTAAAAATTGAGGTGGAATGTCCAACTACCTCTACCCAAAAATTATATATTTTAGAAGGAGTTTCATCTCTGCTCGATAAAATTAAAGAGATACATGAGAAGGATGAAGAGTGTTAGAAGTTTAAATCTAACTCCACACATGATAAGTATAATAAATTTTGAATAGATACGGATGGAATAATTAGATATGAAAATAGAATCTGGATTCCGTTAGATCAAGCTTTAAAAGATGAAATTTTGAATGAAGCACATAATTCTAAATTTGCCATACATCCTGGCAGTACTAAAATGTTCAAAGATTTAAGTCGACATTTTTGGTGGTCGAATATGAAAAGGGAAATAGCTGAATGGGTAAGTAATGTCTCACGTGTCAAAGGGTTAAGGCAGAACATCAGAAGCCAAGTGGTTTACTTCAACCCTTACCAATTCCTGAGTGGAAGTGGGAACATATAACCATGGACTTCGTAGTGGGCCTTCCAACTACACAAAAAGGCCATAATGCCATTTGGGTAATAGTTGACCATTTAACTAAATCCGCTCACTTTTTACCTATTAAAATTACTTATAACCTGGATCACCTTGCCAAATTATATATTCATGAAATTATCTCTAGGCATGGAGTACCAAGCTTTCCATAGTATCGATCGAGATCCATCGCTTTACTTCAAATTTTTTTGAAGAGTCTTCGAAAAAATTTAGGAACACAGCTTAAGACTAAGTATGACTTATCATCCTCAAACTGATGGACAGAGTGAGAGAACCATACAAACATTAGAGGATATGTTGAGAACATGTGTCATAGACTTCAAAGGAAGTTGGGAAGACCAGCTACCTTTAGTCGAATTCGCTTTACAACAATAGTTATCATGCTAGCATAGGTATGCCACCCTATGAAGCCTTATATGGAAGAAAATGTAGAACGCCTATGTGTTGGGATGAAGTCGGGGAAAGACAAATGTTAGGACCTGAAATAATTCAACAAGCCACTGAAACTATCAGAATTATACATCAACGATTGCAAGCATCTCAAGATCGACAAAGAAAATACGCTGATCCACATCGTCAACAACGAAATTTTAGCGTAGGAAGCCATGTATTCTTGAAAGTATCTCCTTGGAAGGGCAAGATACGTTTTGGCAAGAAAGAAAAACTAAGTCCGAGGTTCATTGGACCTTTTGAAATTTTGAGACGAATTGGTGAAGTTGCTTATGAAATAGCACTACCACCTGAGTTAAACTATATTCATAATGTGTTTCATGTGTCCATTTTACGACCATATAAACCTGATTATAAACACGTTATAAATTATGAACCTATCCAAATCGAAGAAAATCTTTCTTGTGTAGAAAAACCTATGCAGATCGTCGACCGTAAAGAGCAAGTCCTCCGTAATAAAGTGATAGCATCGGTTAAAGTAATATGGAAAAATCAGAACGTTGAAGAAGCTACATGGGAGCTTGAAGATAAAATGCGCGAGAATTATCCTCAATTATTTACTTGACATGTACTGTAATTTCGAGGACGAAATTCTTATTAGTGGGGGTGAATGTAAAAACCCAAAACCATAATAGAACTCGTATGTGTAAATCCCGTTATATAAATAAAATTTCTCTGTTCTGAATGTGTTACGTGTTATTATATACTTGGTTTGACAAAATTGACCAAATAAATTTTTATCCGAAAAACGTCGTGATTGACACCTCATGCTTAAAATGTTTTTTTTCCATAAATCAGACTTTTCGGTAAAATTATTTTGACAAGTTGCTTTGTCGTGCTTACACTGACAAAACGCTTTGTCGTGATTGTTAGGATTAGTGAGTAAACCTTAATTAGCAAAACCCTAACCCTAATTAGCAAAACCCTAACCATAATTTGTTAATTAAACCCTAATTAGCTAATCTAACTCTAATTAGCTTATGTTAACACTTAATCATGGTTAGTAAACTTCTATTAGGTACTAATTAACATTACTTAACATTCCTAATCATTAGAAACAAAACCCTAATCAAGATTAGTGAAGATTTAAGCCTAATTAAGCTACTAACTTAATCAACTAGCTCACAAGTAGGTTGGGAGTCACCATTACAAGTTTCAAACATCACACGACATGCTTCCAAACTCCCAAGCATCGGAAGAGTCACAGATCGATCTTTATGGAGGCAAGTAGGTGAAAAATGACCAAAAAGCCAAGTTGGAAAATTCTATAAATAGAACCTTGAAATTTGAAAAAACCCACGAATTCTCAAAGCCTAGATACACTTATAAACCTACCATATCAAGCCTAGGTGTTATCAGCAACAAGATCAGAAGCTAGAATCATAAATTTCTCAAGAAAAGGTGCAAACCCTAGTTCATAAATTTCTCTTTGATCTTATGTTAGATTTGTTGTTTAGATGTTTAGAATATTGTATTAGGATGTTAGAAAGTATGCTAGAGTGGTAGAACACGTTTTCATAACATCTAGATTCCTTAATTAAGCGTTTTATGAAATCTGGGAATTTTGAAAAAAAAATGGTCTGACAGCCGAATGTCAAGGCTTTTCGATTCATATGTGTTTATGTTTTGTTCTGTTAATCGATTGATATTTGTAGCCTGTAAGTAGGTCTTTAATCTGGAAAAGAAAACAGGTACAGATGAACCATAGATTCCAAGATATAATCAATCAAAGTGGGTTGACCGTTCACGGAAACTGGTTTTCTGGGTTGCCCAGAAAGCTCAAGAACGCTTGAATCCTACTTACTTTGACCGAATTGCTTTAATCATCTTCTTTTGTTAATTGTTTATGTTTTTGTTATAAATTGGTACTGCATACATACTACATATCTATGATCTTCAATCGAACAAACAACACATAGGATTACCGAAATTATTGGTCAAAACGAAGTCGACGAAAGCAATAACCGAACTTTTCCGGGTTTTCCGTAAACTGAAGAACACGAAGAACAAATAAATGTGCTTTGACCGCAAGATAAATAGAGATCTTAGAATTTCGATTTACTCATGTTAATGTTATATATATGTACCCTGGTATATAGACTACATGTTACAACAAACACAACATACATCTAATACACCGAATCAAAGTTATTCAAGCCACAAAATTGTTGACCGAGTCTTGACCAATCGCTTACGGGTTACCCAGAAACCCAAGAACAGCTCTGACAGTAACTTTGAATCTTTATAATTTTTTGTTAGATGTAGATTAAAGCTTGTTTATTGATTGATCTTGTACTATTACATGAGTACTTCAACACCAATACATGATCTGACCGAAAATAATTACCAATACCGAGTTATTTAATGGTCAAACTAGCCACACGACCACGAGCAATGGCTGCCCAGAAACTCAAGAACACCTATGACACTTTATTCTCGCACACCGTAGAGCTTTATAACAGAATTATTTAAATTAAATTTTTAGAAATTAATTATAAAAATTAGAAATAATTAATAAAAAAAAGCTTTTAAAAATTATATTAAATTATTATAAATTATTCTCGATATTTCTACAAAAAATGTAATAATTATTTAGATATTATTTATAATTAACTTATCAATAAAGTATTTAGAATAATTACTTTTAAATACTAAATAATTATGTAAAAATATTATTATTGAAATAAAATCATAATAAATGATTATAAATTATTTAATAATATTAAATAATGTTTTTATAAAATTTTGTAAATATAAATTACTTATAAATAGAGATAAATGGTTTAAAAATCATTTAAAGGATAAATAAATATTTTAAAAATACTTTAAACCTTCTAAAATATATTATAAGGATAATTAAATTATTTAAAATATAACCAAATTTTATAAATAAAATTTAGTTCATTTATCAAAGGTATTAAAAGTCAAACCCTATTAAATCTAACCCAGATTAAATAAATGTTTTATTTGAGTATTGTTATCAATACTAACGTGTTAGATTTATATTCTTGAACGTCATAGGTACTTAATAGCGTTTGAATAGTATAACTAGACTGATCTACGCTCAGGCAAGTCTTCTATACCCAATTTATTATTTATGCAAAATTTATCAACCCTGTTTATTCGCTGAACAAGATTCTATCTTGCAATCATCGCTGATATAATACACCTATGTTGAATTACCTATTATTGAAAAGTTATTGCTATAGTTCCAACTATGACTAAGAAATGAATTATTTATTCATATGATATTGTTTATTGAGCATAAACTATTGTGTCAAGCCAAATTGTTTTGGTAAGACAATCCTATACTGAAGTAGAGTATCCCGTAAGGGAGCAAAGTGTAGTCAATGAATATATTGACAGTAAATTGTAAGTGTAATTGAGCACTGTAGGTGATATACATACTCCTAGGATGTTGAATAGGTTGATCCCCTATCTCATATCTGAATAGAATTTCTAAGTCTTTGTGACTGACAGAAAGGATAAAAAAATTCCAGAACTAGTTGGAATTAGAAATCCAGAAATGGTAACAACTATCAGTCAAAATTTGAATTGTTATAATTCTTCAAATCCTATATTGTTATAAATATACAACTTCATTGAGCACATGTCATAGCTCACCCTTGCAAATTATTCCTTTGCAATTTTAGATGATAATCTCGAACATCTGAGTAGATAAAGGGAAGCGCCCCTACATGATTAGATTATATTCTTACCTGTATGAATACCTTGTAATAAGAACTTGTTATGAGAATTTTGTAATCGAATCATAATATTATGATATATATAACATCTTTTATTTCCGCAACTGTGTTTTCTTACATATATAGATGTAAAGTAAGATGTCTTCTAATTGAGATCCTTGGGAACTATTTATCTGAGTGAGGGTATTAATAGCATGGACTGTTCATGTTGTTATTAATACTCTGAATTTCAGATAGATGGTTACTATCAATACGATAAGATATATATCGCATGACATAGACTATACATCCGGGTGAGGGTATTGATAATATGGATTTGCTCATGTTATTATCGATATCAATTTCGAATAGATAGACTCTAGTCACGGATACATGGTTCATATATTCAAGTGAGGATATCCAAACACGAAGAATATTTCTCTTGGGAAATTACCATCATTATGGGATACCGTGAATCTTGAATCTATGGAATTATATCTGATAGTCCCTCTATCTAATGTAATATTTTAATCAGATACCATGGGTGTATAGATTTAAATGCATTATGTTAATTCTCTGTAAACACCATACCGGATACCATGGGAGTATAAGTATGGGAGTGTTACAAGATCAAAGCCTGGAGATAGCCCCAAGAGATCAAGCCAACCTCAGAGATAACCCTGAGGATAGTCAAAGTCAACATCAAGTCAACCTCAGAAATAACCCTAAGAAAAGACTGCTACAACTGTACGAAAACCGGAGATAACCTCGGGAGGGGCAAAATGGTCATTTTGCCAACCCAACTTCACTTCAAATCAAATACACTCATTTCAATTCAAAATGCTTCAATAGAAGTCCCACAAGAACCATATCTTAACTTTCGAGCGCAAACTACTCAAAATGACTCAACGGACTGCCTGACGAAAAGCCGAAAATGCCATTTCAGTCATGGACCCATCTTCTGTTAGGTTTGTAATATTCATGAAAGCAATCAAATTACAAAATTAATGCGGAAGCGTGTAAAATCAGGGTTTAAAAATTTACAAACCATATACCCTGATCACCCTTTATGCATAATTATTAATTAAACGAAAAGATAAAGAATAAAATCATACCCTTGAAGATCGAGCTTCCTCGTGCAAAGTTCACCTCCAAATCCTTTCGCGTTCAACTTGAATCCACCGGGTTTGGTTCCTTCCTTTGATCAACGTTAGCCACCCATGTGTTTGGCCTCTAGAGGTGATCCACCAAGGAAGAAGAAAATTCAAGAAGATGGGTGTTTTGGCTAACCCTAGTTTTCTATCTCTATAGAAAAGGCATACTCCCAACAACTTGGAATTATTACGTACTTTGTTAAAGTCAACAACCCATACTCACCCATAATAAGACTCCTCTTATTTATAGATGTGGGCAACCCACCTTAACAATTAAGGAATTGGGTTTTATTTAATTAATTAAATTCTTTTAATTAATTAAGCTCCCTAATCTTATTAGGGATAATTAATTAAACTCCTTTAACTAATTTTCCTTCCTAATCCAATTAGGAATAAATGAGAGTACTTATATTAAATTAATTTCTAAACTCTTTTAGAAATTAAAATAATAATAATTGTAATAATATTAATAAGACTCTCTTATTAATTTATATTTAATATTTCTAAAATATTAAATAATAAATATTAAGCTATTTAATTTATTCTATCACCATAGATTAAATTAAATATACATAACATATTATTACGATTATGCCATTAACTTCTTAAATAATTATTCTTCCTTTTATGGTGTGACCTTTTAGGTTCTCCATATTAAACCTATTGTGAATAAATCAATTAGAACAATTCTAATCTTATTTAAATAAATAAATTAAACAATTAATTTATTTAAATAATATTTATTCTACAATAGGGATAAGCCTCCCTAGCGATCAACGACTTTCCGGATAATATAGATTTCAACATTAATCATTAAAGAACCTTTGAGTAAATAGTTACCGTATAATTCAATCCTTCCACCATATAATGTCCCAATTAAATATAAGACATGGAATTACCACAAGTCTTATTTTATTTAATTATATGTATTTCGATCCTTAAATGCACAACTCAAATAATGCAAATTAGAAACTCCTTTCTAATTTCATTCTCGCCGCCAAGGACTCACTGGGTTGTCATTTATCGAATCACATAGACATTTCTCTTCTTTTTTATTAAGTGGTAGATTCTTTATTGATCATACATTATCTCCATGTACAACTTATTATACCCAAGCATACCCTTTGATATACCCTAAGGGTCTTAAGGAATAAGTCAAAGTATAACTCATCATACACAAGATACTATGATGATCTCAAGTCCAAGGATTACTTGTACTACTATCACTACAGAATTCCTATTGACAGCAAATAAAACTCCATTAGGTATTCCTTAGCGAGCCAATGCTCAAAGGAACTTATTCTCTAATAAGCACCTACATACTTGCTTTAGTGTCTCCACACAAATGATCATGAGATCAATCATCCTCATCCAACGAGCAAGCAACGTATGTACCAATCTATCCTGATTCACTAATCCCCAATTTAGTAATCCAATGATTGGGAACTATTTTAGTTTTAAGCTTTCTAAGAATTTAGATCTCATTAGAATGATCATCATCATTATTCTAAAAGCATTGCTTAAAACTATGGGTTTATCACATATTATAAAACAAAGATCATGTAGATAATTAAAAGCCTTTAATAAATTAATACTTTTTATTAATAAATGAATAAGATTGTTACAAAGTATATGCTTTATCATCAAACATGATTGGCTTGTGTGCATATTACTTTCAATCTCCCACTTGCACTAAAGCCAATCGTCATGGTATCTTATACTCTTCTTCTCTAAGTGACGATTATCCTGTTTGTTGGATAAGCTTCAAGAAATGGATATGTAATGTTGTTCTTGAGAGTCCACTATCTCTATAGTGATTTCCCATCTTTCAATGATTCTAATAATCAAATGAAAGTGCCACAACACATGTTTAGATCCAAGATGAGACTTAGGAACTATTCCTAGTTCTCAGTAATGAACTTTAATCCAAACAATCAACTTGCGGCTTCACTTATAGCTATATACTTGTCTTTATCACTAAACCAAAGAACTCTTCATTGTTTGGAACCTTTCCAATTCACTACACCACTGCTCAAGGTAACACTTTACCTTAAAGTGGATTTTCTATTGTCTTAGTCTCATCTCGAAAAACTTGAGTCCGTAAAGCCCTCTAGTTTTAATTCGCACCCACCATGTATGCTCACATCCTTAGTGCCTTGGGTTAAGCACTTTAAGATATTTTCACCGACTCATAGTGAACTTCTCCGTAATATGACCGATCAACATCGTGTCTCGTATATTTCATTGCATACATGATTGTCACTCATGCGACCTCTCTTTTTCGTGAGTCCATGGGGACTATTAAGAGATACACTCCATAGCTCATCGACATGAGACATCTCTTGGAGTTTGCCATGCTAAACGACTTTAGCATCAAATGAATATACGTTCCTTGGGTTAAGTCGAGCATCCTCTTGTATCTATCTATATAGATTTTATCCCCAATTAAGATACTCTTCCCAAATCATTCGTGGAGGAATGTTTAGATAATTTTATCTTTACTGATTGTAGCATTGGTATGTCATTCCTTATCCGTAGTATATCAACATATAATACTAGAAATGTCACGATGCTCCCACTGACCCTTTTGTACACACTAGGTTCATTCTTATTTTTGATAAAATCAAACTCTTTTGATTGCCTCATCAAAATGAATGTCCCATATTTGAGAAACTTGCTTCAATCAATTTCTCTGAGTGTCTACAACTCTTAACTCATCGTATGTAACTGGATCATCATCTTCTATGATGCGTACCTCATCATCATCATCTATGATGAATCCATACCTCCTAGGTATCTTCGGTACTATTCCAGATTTACGATCCGGTTGTGGTACAATAGGTCTATCTACAGGTTCCTCTTATTTGACTTATAGTGTTTTGTGGTTCTTGAACTTTTCAAGATCTATTATCCTCTCACTAGCCCCTTTAATGATAAACACATTTATCTTAGAAGGCAGCGTGTTTCGCAACAAACACCTTTTGCTAAGTAGGATTATAGAACATATACCCTAAACTTACTTTAGGATGTCCCACAAATCGACACTTGTTAAATCTTGTCCCAAACTTATCCTTTTGAAACCTTTTCACATAAGTTGGAACCCCTTATCTTAACATACTTAAGATTAGGAATCCTCCCTGTCCATAACTTTTATGGAGTCTTGGGGCCGGATTTTGAGGTTACCATTTTCGTAGATATGCAGCCATTTCTAGGACATTATCCCGTAAGGATACCGGAATGTCAAGAAAATCATTATGGACCGCACCATGTCCAACAAGGTATGATTTTTCATTCGGATACATCAATCAATTATTAACGTATCGATTTGTCCATTATGAGAAAACCATTTGAGATGATCCGAGAATCTTATTGCACAAGTATTTATTCCTTGATCTAATCAAAGAATCTTAATACATTGCCAATTTGTTTCACTTCTAAATTATTTGAACCTTTCAAATAATTCACACTTGTATTTCAACAAGTACATACATTCAACTCTTTGAATGATCATCTTCTTTTCTTATACTAATTTGTTCAATATGCAAAATTATTTTCATGTAAGTCAAGTATACAAAATTTATTAAGTAATATTCCAGTTCTATACAAAACATTATTATTATAAATAGAACAACAATTGTTCTTAATTATAATACCAAAAATTTTATTGTCCAACAATAAAACGGAAATAATGTTTCTAACAAGAATTGGAATACAATAACAACTTATTGACTTAATAGATTTGCCCGTAGGCAGTGCTAAACTATAAGTTTCTATAGCTAATGTTGCAACCTTTGCTTCATTTCCCGCACATAGGATTTCTTATATTTGTTTAGCTTTCTACTTCTGCTTGGTCCCTTCATAAATCTATATTTATGATAACCAAAGTTGGTATCCAATACCCAAGTAGAACCTTGACTTAAAGAAAAATTTATTTCAATCATGAACAAAAAAGCAGATTATGTACCAAACTTCACTAAGTTTCTTTGGTTAGCCTCTCTGCAAGATGCTTCTTCTTGCAGCTTCTTTCCAAAGGTCCGAAAGCTTATTGTAGTGGAAGCAAACTCCTTTGCTATCCGTGATCGCTTTTTGTTCTTATTATCCTTTGTTTATGCCTTTCTATTTACCTTCTTTGAATCGTTCTTCTTTTGAAAGATCCTTTGGCCCCTACCAAGAAGACTTGGTCTTTCTTGGTTGAAAGTGACTCTCAACATTTTTCAACATGTTAAGCAAATCGTCGGAAGTCGATATCTAGCTTGTTCATATGAAAAATTCACAACAATTATGAAAGGAGTCCGGGAGTGAGTACAAGATCAAATCTTGGCTCAACTCTCCATCCATGACAAAACCTGTTGTCCTAATTGATCAATCAAATTGATTATGTTAAGAACTTTTTGTCTGTACTATAGTGCCATTGGCCATTCTAGATCGGAAGAGCTCCTTAGATATCTGATATCTATCAGTCCTACTTTTCTCACCATCAACTACTTGATGTGCAGGAATATAGTAAGAGCATCCATAGTTTCAGGTCGACGCTAAAGCTCAAGCACTCGTGGATGCGAGCATGATGCGATCGAGCCAATCAAGCATCATCTTACCACTTTCTAAAAGTAGCAATGTCTTCCTCAGAGGCATTGTCTGCAACCATTGCAGGGATAGGCATATTAAGGATGTAAGATAGCTTTTCAGCCATGAGAACTACTCTCAAATTCCTTAACTTATCCGTTTAATTCGGTCTGGTTAATTTAGCATCTAATATGCTTCGCAGTGATAGTAATTTTAGACATTGTAAAATTCTGTAAATGAATTTGTAATTAACAAGATTTTAACATACATTCTTTTATTAATTACCAAAATAAATTAGGTCTTGTTTTAAATTGGTATCTCCCACTATTTTCTTCAAACTATATTACCTCACTTATATAGTTCGCAAAATCTAATTAAAGATTTGCTAGTGAGAATAAGGATCCCATTTCAAATGTATATAGCCTTGTGGTGACACAACAAACTATATATAAATAAATAGGTAGACAACTTTTGTCAATTACATCAACTATGCAACTCCTTGTATTTTGCCTCTTAGATTATTTTGATCAAGTGGTGGCACATCCGAATCAAAATTATCCAAGTTAAGTCCCACCTAGCACTCCATATATTCAAAAAGAAAAATATCATCCTTGTGGTGACACAACAAAACAATATTGTTCAATTTTCTTTATAAGCATCAAATGTGATAAATTAACATCTTAAATACTTAATACTTGCCTTGTGGTGACACAACAAACTCATATTAAATATTTAATACTCTATTAATTTTATCATGCTAGAAGGCGACGTTCGATATTCCAAATATCTTTGAACGCTTAGGACTTAATATAAAAATTGAGGGGTTTGTTATTAATTTGTCTCATCTTGTTTAGCGTGCATGCATATATATATATAAAATACGCGTCATATTAATGAACATGCGAAGCATGTTTGCATAATATATAATATATATAGTATAAGCATGCACATATAGAATACTATATTCTACCCGGATTGATTATGGACTTTTATTCTAGTTTGGTTCACTAGAGCCACCAAGTGAACCAAAAGGTCAAACCCTAGGGGTGCAAGAAATAATATTTAAATATAACTATTACATTTAAACCCGGGCTCTATTACAAACGGGTCTTCAAGCGCTTCTTGTCCCTTGATCTCTAATTCTTCAAAATAATTCTAAATATTCCTATTACAAAACTATTTAAAATAAATAGAAACCTTGATCGTTGATCGAGGGAAGTGCATAGGAGGAGATAGAATTTACATTAAGAAAAATTAGAGAAGGCGAGGTACGCAGAGACCCCATTTAATAAAACCCATACATTCATGCATCCAACTAAAATAAAATCCAATCGCATTGGTCAATAGTCCATAATCAATCTCATTTATTATCATACACATCACCATATGCATCAATAAATAACATTCATCTTATGAATAATAAACATTTAATATATATATTGATATCATTTAATGGGCAAATTTATTTAGTATAAAATCTATTTTTGAATCAAAATAAACTCCTTTATTTTAATCCAAATTTAAATCAAAATAAAACTATTTTATTTTAATTTATCCAATTTTGAATAAAATAAACTATTTTATTTTAATCAAAATATTTAATCAAAATAAACTCCTTTATTTTAATTAATTATGGAATCCAATTCCATATATTAAAAAATCTTTAATTAAAATAAATTCTTTTATTTTAATTAATTATGGAATCCAATTCCATGTAAAAAAAAATATTAAAGGAAACACGGATATTCTTTCCTATTCACAAATAAACTCCTTTATTTTGAATAATATGAAATCTTATTCCATATTTAAATAAACTCCTTTATTTAAGGAAATTAGGCAATCCAATTTCAACTCCAATTAGTTAGCATGGAATCCAATTCCAACTCTAATTAGTTAGCATGAAATTCTAATTTTAAAATTAAAATAAACCTATTATTTTAAAATTAAAATAAACTTTTTATTTTAAAATTAAAATAAATATTATTTTAATTATAAAATTATTAAGAATAATATTATATATATATATATATATATAAAACCAAAACCGTGCACTGCCTTAGCATAAAGGTTAGAGGCGTTTTTAAAAAAAAAAAAAACCGCAATTTGATTGGTTAATTATCATATGATATATATATATATATATATAATATATTATAAATATCAAAAACATGATTCCCTTTTCCGTTGAATAAAAGGTGCCTTCATCATGTAAAAACCAAGAATCTTGTTTCAGCCGAACATTCCTATAATAATAAAAAAAAAATTTGAATCACGTTGCCATAAAATAACTTTTACTTTATGAGCATGCTTTTGCTGACCTTTCAGGCAAGAATTGGTTCACGAAAATAGGTCACGGTTTTTTCAAAAAAAAATAAATGCGACGTTTTTTTTTTTTTTTTTTTTTATTTTTTTTAAAAATTTTATACAATAAAATTATGCCCAATTAAATTGTTCTAAACACATATCAATATACATATCAAATTAAAATAATTAATAATTCGCATAAAGGTTTGGCTCTGATGCCACTGTTAGGTTTGTAATATTCATGAAAGCAATCAAATTGCAAAATTAATGCGAAGCGTGTAAAATCGAGTTTAAAATTTACAAACCATATACCCTTGATCACCCTTTATGCATAATTATTAATTAAACGAAAAGATAAAGAATAAAATCATACCCTTGAAGATCGAGCTTCCTCGTACAAGTTCACCTCCAAATCCTTTCGCGTTCAACTTGAATCCACCGGGTTTGGTTCCTTCCTTCGATCAACATTAGCCACCCATGTGTTTGGCCTCTGAGGTGATCCACCAAGGAAGAAGAAAATTCAAGAAGATGGGTGTTTTGGCTAACCCTAGTTTTCTATCTCTATAGAAAAGGCATACTCCCAACAACTTGAAATTATTACGTGCTTTGTTAAAATCAACAACCCATACCACCCATAATAAGACTCCTCTTATTTATAGATGTGGGCAACCCACCTTAACAATTAAGGAATTGGGATTTATTTAATTAATTAAATTCTTTTAATTAATTAAGCTCCTAATCTTATTAGGGATAATTAATTAAACTCCTTTAACTAATTTTCCTTCCTAATCCAATTAGGAATAAATGAGAGTACTTATATTAAATTAATTTCTAAACTCTTTTAGAAATTAAAATAATAATAATTGTAATAATATTAATAAGACTCCTCTTATTAATTTATATTTAATATTTCTAAAATATTAAATAATAAATATTAAGCTATTTAATTTATTCTATCACCATAGATTAAATTAAATATACATAACATATTATTACGATTATGCCATTAACTTCTTAAATAATTATTCTTCCTTTTATGGTGTGACCCTTTAGGTTCTCCATATTAAACCGGTGGTGAATAAATCAATTAGAACAATTCTAATCTTATTTAAATAAATAAATTAAACAATTAATTTATTTAAATAATATTTATTCTACAATAGGGATAAGCCTCCCTAGCGATCAACGACTTTCCGGATAATATAGATTTCAACATTAATCATTAAAGAACCTTTGAGTAAATAGTTACCGTCTGATTCAATCCTTCCACCATACAATGTCCCAATTAAATATAAGACATGGAATTCTTTATCAAGTCTTATTTTATTTAATTATATGTATTTTCGATCCTTAAATGCACAACTCCAAATAATGCAAATTAGAAACTCCTTTCTAATTTCATTACGCATTAACCAAGGACTACTTTGGGTTGTCATTTATCGAATCACATAGACATTTCTCTTCTTTATTAGAAGTGGTAGATTCTTTATTGATCATACATTATCTCCATGTACAACTTATTATACCCAAGCATACCCTTTGATATACCCTAAGGGTCTTAAGGAATAAGTCAAAGTATAACTCATCATACACAAGATACTATGATGATCTCAAGTCCAAGGATTACTTATACTACTATCACAACAGAATTCCTATTGATGAATAAATAAAACTCCATTAGGTATTCCTTAGCGAGCCAATGCTTCGGTTGAACTTATTCTCTAATAAGCACCTACATACTTGCTTTAGTGTCTTCACACAAATGATCATGAGATCAATCATCCTCATCCAATGAGAAAGCAACGTATGTACCAATCTATCCGGATTCACTAATCCCCAATTTAGTAATCCAATGATTGGGAACTATTTTAGTTTTAAGCTTTCTAAGAATTTAGATCTCATTAGAATGATCATCATCATTATTCTAAAAGCATTGCTTAAAACTATGGGTTTATCACATATTATAAAAAACAAAGATCATGTAGATAATTAAAAGCCTTTAATAAATTAATACTTTTTATTAATAAATGAATAAGATTGTTACAAAGTATATGCTTTATCATCAAACATGATTGGCTTGTGTGCATATTACTTTCATCTTCCTGGGATCAAAAAACTGAAAATCTTATGTCATTGTGTAGCTCTTGGAAAGAGCTTTTCGGAATGATATGGCACGCTTCCATCGGACTCCCGGATTGAAAGTTATGAGCGACCGAGCAAACAACGCGTAATCCGAATGTACGTACTTCGACACGGTGAGACCCATATTTTGGGCATCTCGGGCAGTCGCAGGTAGACCTGCGGCTCCTCCCTCTATAAATAGAGGGCTTGGGGTGGCCATTTTGCAAGAGAAAACGACAAGGAAACCCTGCCCAATTTGCTCTGCACTCACCCCATGCAGTGTACTTTCTCATTTTAAACACCTGTGAGCTCATATATAGCCTCTTTTGTACCTACAAAAGCCAGTGTTTACCCACTCTAAAGATATAGAAGTCTTCTTTGGCAGTCAACTGTAAGCCTTCTCACACACTTTAGAGTCTTTCTCTTCATCTCTACACACACCCTTCTTCACGTTGAGAGTCGTGTTGCGCGCATTTACCCGAACTTTGGTCCGTGGTTTTGTTTCAGCTTGTATATATATATATATATATATATATATATATATATATATATATATATGACTAACATTATCGAAGTTATGCCTCGATTGAGCCTGAACTTGATCGTGAGTTTACTACTTTAATATATATATATATATATATATATATATATATATATATATATATATATATATGAATCGTGTGTCGAACTCGCTCGATGAGCCTGAACTTGATGCAGTGCATTTCTCGCTTTAATATATATATACTTATATATATTAACTGTTGTCGAATTCTGTTCGATGAGCCTGGATTTTACATCCGACGCGTTTATTGCTTTTATATATATGTATATATATATATATATATATATATTCGTCCTTCCTGGAGTTTCCTTTGTGGCGGTTGATCGCTTTTACAGCTTTATTTACATTTCGTCCCGCCTGGAGTTTCCTTCGTATATGGCGGTTGGCCATTTTCTGACTTTATTTACGTTTTGTTACGCTGGAGTTTCCTCCATGGCGGTTGATAGCTTTTACTGACTTTATTTACATTTCGATCCCCATGGAGGTCTTTGCTTAAGTGGTTGGTGATCCCGTCTCGTATATATATATTTACGCCTTTTATATATATACCTGCTTACTGCTTTCATACAAATTGCGGTATCATGTGCGTCTAGGAATCATGTGATCACAGATTCAGCCTATTGGATCTAGATTTTGTTCCCGTGATGGACATTTTCAAATTGTGTAGCGACTTATAAATTATTATCGCAGATCTGAATTTCCTCAGATGGTTTTCATACCCACGAGGAAGTCGGCATTATTTTGTACATTATTTTCGTACGGATGCCTCGCATCTGTTAAATAAAATCAATCAAGCCAAACACTTAATAAAATGGGAGTATAAAAGGTCTCAATTACTATTGAGCATCAGGGTTTGAAAAAACCTTTTTTATAAAACCTCATTGCTATATCTTGCTAAAAACTGAATTTTTACATAAATTCAAACCCTGTGTATATAGGTGCGAAAGAGGCCTCGCACTACTTCCAAATAACAAAGACATCATTGACCACACACACACACACATTCAGATAATAATTTCTTGAAAAGAGGCGGTCACCGTGGTAACACGGATGTCGGGGGGTGCCTAACACCTTCCCTCCGCATAACCAAGTCCCCAGACCCTAATGAATCTCGGTTTCACCGACCCATTTAGCAGTGTCACATCATTGGGTCAATGTGCAAACCTTTTCTCGGTTGTGTTGGTATAACCATTTAAAAAACCAACTGGTGACTCTTAATGATCCATCGTCGACATTATACATGTCGGACCTTTTTCACTTGTTTTTTTATACAAATCTCACCTAAAATGAGAACACCAAAGAACAAGTAACGGAAAGGGACATCTAAAAATCCCGACGTCAACAGTTAACAATCTAGTGAATGAGACCGTTGAGACACCTTTAATCACCAACCAGGTTAATGTGATGTCAGACGAAGAAAAAATTAAAGATATCTACGTGGTGAGTGAAGAACTAATAGTTGCACCCGAGCTAGTCGTAGAGGTAGCAGCTGAGAGTGAAGAAGAAGAGGAAAAAGATGAACCTGAGGAGAAATTATTAGAAGAATTTTATGATCAAAATTTAGAATTACATAATCGTATTCATGAGTTAGAAGAGCAGGCTGAAGAACGGTAGGCGGTCGTGGAGCAAAGAGATGTAACAATTCAAAATTGTGTTAGCCGATGTGCGATACTTGAACAAAAGCACTCTTTGTTAAAGTATAAGATATTAGAGCTGGAATCTAATAATGCTATAATCAAAGTTCTGATGAAAGAAGAAACAACTGAACAAATGAGAATGGAGGATGCATGGGTAAAAGCCGCACGACGCGTTGATATTGTAGAAAAAGACGTCCGATCCAATAAGGCCAAAATAGATGAAATAGATTTTGCTTTTTGGACAGCAATTGGTAGAATCCAACATCGAGTTCGGAATTACCCTGTGTAGAGCGGTTAACCCCAATTCGATATAGATCGGAGAGTAATGATTCAAATCATGGATCAGGAATGTGACGAAGCAATTAAGGGTGGAATATCCTCTATAGCAAAGTCAAGTCCAACTATGATGGTGACGCCAAAGGATGTCTCAGACAAGTCAAAATCGGTAGTTTAAGAGAGAGCATTTTTTTGTGACGAGCAACCCGGACGAAATTATCACGGGTAAGCTAATTATAAACTCTTGTGAAGTCTATACCATATTTAATACCGGTTCTACCCATTCTTTTAGTTCTCCTACTTGCGCTCAACGTTTAAATTTAACTCCGGAGAAATTAAACTTTGATTTATCTGTTGAAACTCCATTTGGAGAAATCTTTGTTACCTCCACTATTTATAAATTTTGTTTTCGGCACCCTCACGTTACCTGTCGATCTTATCTCTTTGAAAATACTTGCATTTGTTGTGATTTTAGGAATCTACTGGTTAACTACTCATCATGCTAAAATTGATTGTTTCGTAAGGTTGTTAGCTTTCATATTCCTAACCAACCTGTTATGAGAATTTAAGCAACTAGACCACTAAAGTCAATCACTATCATATTAAGCCATAGAGCCATTCGTTTATTAAAAATGGATGTCAAGCTTTCTTAGCTCATATCATAGATTTAAACAAAAATACATCAAATGTGAATGATATTTCTATTGTTAATAAATTTCCTGATGTATTCCCTAAAGAATTTCCTAGCCTACCCTAGAGCGTGAAATCGAATTTTATATCGGCCTTGAACTTAATACAAAACTCTCAAATATATATTTTTTTCACCTAAAACGAACGTATTATGCGCCAAAGACGTTGGCTCGAGCTATTGAAAGATTACGTACGACCATACCATTTAATATCATCCTAGAAAAGTGAACGTGGTAGCTGACGCATTGAGTAGAAGATCATATGCGGGTACGAGTGCGATATTGTCAACGCAAAGACCCATTTTGTATGACTTGAAAAGGATGGAGATAGAGATAAAGACTCCAGGGACCCACGTGATGATGACAAATATACGAGTAGAACCGACTTTAATTGATAAAGTTAAAGCCGCTCAAGCTACAGACTCAGAGCTGATGAAGAAGGTTCAAGAGGGCGTTATTCTAGAAGCAAGAATCGATGAAGAGAGGAAATCTCAACCCTCAATTTTATTGGTCTATTTGAAATCCTCAATCAAGTAGTAACTGTGCCCTATAGACTCTGTTAGTTCCCGGAGGCACAATAGCTATCTAGAAGGGGGGGTTGAATTGATATTTTAAATCCTTTTCGTTTTAACTTGTTAGTTGATAATGATTAAAACACAGCGGAATTAATATTTGTTTTAATCTTCCTTAAGATACAGTGAATTAATGAGAGTGAGGCAGTTATAGTAGTTATGGCAGATATAGCAGTTATGGAAAGAATATAATTGACACAACAGTTTTAAGTGGTTCAGAGCACTTAAAGCTCCTAGTCCACTCTTCTACTCCTCGAGTAAGAAATCCACTAAGGATGTCTTTTACACTTTCTGAATCTCACATATTCCTTCTAGACCAGCAGTCTAGGAACTTCTTAGTTCACTCTTGAACTCTTCAAGTCCAGCAGACTTGGTTCTTCACAGTTCACTTAGAACTCTTCAAGTCCTTCTGACTTGGAACTCTTACTTCAGTTGATTAGTCATTGTTGAGTTCTTGGTTGTTGCTACTCAGTTGCTGTTAAGCACTTGTTCGAAAGAACTGAGTAGCTGAGCAAGCTTTCTCTTTTTCTCAGATCATAGAGTTGAGCGTTGAGTGTTCTTGTGCATTTTGTTCAATGCTTGCTTGCTTCTCTCATCTATATATGTTCTGCATATATGTGATCCTTGAAATCTATCCGTTGAAGCCATTTGATGAAGCATTAAATGCGTTTGACATTTCTAAACTTTGATGGAGACTTTTCTGCACACCTTCTGAATTGTATTCTGGCCCACTGACACAGCAAACTACTTTCTCACCTAACACCTAAAAAGGTGTTTTCCTCTGTCCTATGGTCCTTTCCTTAGAATACGTTTCTTTTATTATATACTAAGGATATCTTTTGTGTCGTTGGGACTGGTGAGGACTTCAACGTTTAAAACTCATTCCGCATTTGTTGGACTTTGTCTCCAAACGAAAGGTAAGGCTTGATGCTTTTGACACAAGACAGATGATACTCTACGATCCAGATCGTGGTGTCTTGTCACCTTAGTGCTTGGTTTGATGCTATCAAATAAGTGCACTACAATTTCTCTTAAAGACTTGCACACTACAATCTTCATTTACTTGTTATTGCAAGCTCTACGTTTCTGAGAGCACACTACGATCTCTGAGTTGGCTTGGCAAACGTTGGGACCACTCTACGATTTCCGAAGAGGTCCTTCAGACAGGCATACTACGATCCTTTAAGCTCTACGTTTCTGCCTTGACTTCTGTAGTCTTGATCGGCTTGATACACTACGATTCTTGTTGAAGCCTATCTATTACACTTTAAGATGTAGATCAACTTAACAAATTTGATCTATCACTAAGTCCTTGTACGTATATTTCTCTAAGGACTTTACATATAATCATGAGAATTTACATTTAAACATCAAATTAAAATATGCACTCTCCCAACAATCTCCCCCTATTTGATGTTGGCATAACCAAGGAGATTTGTTGTCATGATTATTAGTTTCTAGATGCATTTGTAGGAAAGTACATGACTTAATATTTCAGTGAGCAGCTGAAATTTCTAGAGAATAAGCATGAATTTATTGATGTTTGAAGAATAGATATTACAATTAAGATTTACATCAATAAGAATATAAGTTTTAACTTATCTCTATTTCTTTGATCTTTTGCGTAGGGGATTGGCATACTCCTCAACCCTTCTTTTCCTGCTTACTTCATCTCTCCAGGCTATATCTTCCAGCTCACTTAGGCTTAGCCTAGGATTATGATCATGCCTATTCATGAATGTAGGATCTCCAATTGGCATTCTTAGGCCTGTTGTAGTCACATTCTATGAGCTTGAAGTTGGCCCTAGTCTCCTTATTGGTTGAACCATTAAAACTTCCTGCTGATCAGATCGTTGAGTCTGATGGCCGGATCGTGGAGTCTGTTAGTGGAATTGCCTTTTAGGAGGACTCCTTGAAGCTTGAGTTTAGAATTGTCCTTTGCCTCTGCCCTTGCCTCCTTGAACTCCTCTCCCTTTATTCTCCCCCGTTATGTCAGCATCAAGGGTTCGAATGTCTTCGGATAGTCGAGTCACTCCTTGGACGAGCTCTTTGAGTTGGCTTTGCATTTGAGAAATGTCCTCTCGATTTTCCTTGATCAGAGCGTCAGATCGAGCTTCCTTGTTTCGGAGGCAGCTAGAACATTGTCAGTCTGCTATCCTTGGTTAACATAGAATTGTTGAAATTCTTTGACAGCGGTTTTCAAATTGATGATGCTCTCCATCATAAGTTTATTTTGGGCTTCTTGAGTGTTCTGTAATGCAATAATTGCATCTCTGTGTCTTTTAGCTTCTAGAAAGTGAATATCATCCTTGTCCTTTATGCTCTTAACCATTTCCTTGATGATCTCCCTCAGCATCTTTATAAGTTCAGAGTTTAGGGTGCTTGGGAGATTATTTGCAGCACTGATCATTTTTGTCAGTCTGAGATGAATGAGTTCTGAGTGAGCTTCAAGGCTATCATCAATGTCCTTGATCACTTTCTTGGACACTTCTGTCAACTCAGCTTTGGTGGGCAGATCTGAAAGTAGTTCACTGAGTTGTGGATTGTTTAAAGGAGGAGATATTTTCTTGTATTGATCTTGCAAGGAGTAGAGGGCAAGATCAAGGTTGAAGAATTCATTGGTGGATGAAGAGGGAATATCTGATAGAGGGGACTTTGTTTGGGTGTCTGAAGAGGGTGGCTCTACGATTTGAGCTGGGGACTCTATGATGAGGCTAGAGTTAATAATCATAGGGATGATGGGAGTTGGGATCAATATGAAGTTTGGCACGTTTGGTTTATCGCCATGTAATTTTGGGATTCTCAGAATCGGGATCGACTTGGTGGATTTAGAACCACTTCCAACCAAATTTTGGAAATTCATAAAATCAATGAAAAAAAGATAATGGATAGTGATTAACTCTAAATAGGATTGGGATAGTTAATACCTCATGCACCATTCTTGAGGAGGGACCATTTGTGATCAGCTTTTTGGCAAAGTTGAAGTTGCCTGGAAATCCATGAGCTAGTACAGAGATGGCTGGATATTCTTTGAAGCTTCAAAACATGTGACTCCAGGAGTTTAGAATTTGAGCTTGATGAAAAGGCATCATGGGTAGATAGGAGAATAGTTGATTGTATAGATAACTCCTTATACCCATCACAAAGCCCACACATCTATGATCTCAAGTTCATCATCATCTTCGTCTTCTCTTCTTCTCCATCTCCTTTTGAGGATTCCACTATATCAATGACTTCCTTTTGATTTTCTTGCTCCTAGTTCTCCTCATTTTCAGCAGGAGCATCTTCTTCTCAGGGATATGGGGATATCATGAGGCTCCCTCAACATGATCATCCATCTCATGAGAACTAGTAGCTCCCCTCACCGAGAGAGCATTTTCTATCATGAGAACTTTCTCCCCTCACTGAGCACCCTTCCTTTCTTTTTTTCGATAGTTCCTTTTCAGCAGCCATCCTCTTGTCTTCCTCCTTGAGCACTCCTTCATTGACAACGATATACTTCTTAACCAATTTTCGTCTTGGCTTTCTAGGCTAAGCCACAGCCTCAAGACTTTCTTCAGCTTCAGCTTTGTCCTGTTGATCAGTCTGACTATCTAGTGCAGCAACTTCCTTGCTTAAGGTGTTTAGTCTGGTCTCTACGATCGGTAGAGACTCGACGATCGAAGAGATATATGGCCTCTTAGACTTGTGACTGATTTTGTTCTTCTTCAAAGAAATTGTGATATGGTGGCTCTATCTTCATCCGCCTCACCACAAATATATTTTTTCTTCTTAGGATCCTTAGGGTCCCAATATCAGAGGACTCTATAGGTATATCAGTGGTAGATCCTTGAGGTTCTTCTACCATCCTAGTCTTTAGCTTTCTCTTGCCCTTGCTTTTTCTGATAAGGGCAGTGGCTTCTCCCTTGTTGGTCTCTTCCTCTTCTTCTTTAGTTTCTTTGACGACTGACATATTTCCTGGAATCCGTGATTCCTTTAGATCACCAGTTCTTCCACTGGACTCAATCATCATACGAACATACTCAGTTGGATTCCTTTTCAAGTTTTCAAATAGTTGCTAGGTCATCCGTCTGTTTGGATTGATGGACTCTCCTTCATTGTCCCCAATCTTATCACCCAGAGTAGACTGTAGGATGATGCTTATAAAGCGCCCGTAGAGCATCGTTTGAGAGCCCTTTGTCTTCTTCGAGCTAAGGATCCATTTTCCTATCCATTCAAGTAGTAGAGCTCCATAGTTAAGCTGTATCCCACAGCTTATGGCAGTTATGAGCTTTAGCTGCACCTCATTTACAGAATTGTGGCCAGAGCTTTTGCAGTATATACACTTCCCAATAATATCGGCCAGAAATTCGTACCTCTGAGGAAACTCCTTCTACTTGTATCCTTTCGACAGGGGGGATTTCTTGTGATGCATCTTTTTAAGCCTTCATGGAAATCAATGCCATCTAAAACCAAAACCCTTCGGATTTGAAACCTAGGGCTAGGTTGATGTCCTCACTTTTTAGCTTGATTTCCACGCCCTCGACTTTCGTCGTGATGACCTCTTTTTCGAACACTCCATTCCTGTAAAACTCCTTTATAAGCTTCGGGTAGATCCATGTGCTCGTACCCAGAGCGTCTTTGAGACCTACCTTCTTTATCAATGTCAGAATATTGTAAAATTTGGGTTCAGCAGTTTTGAACTCATCGACGCATAGTCTGTAGCTAGAGACGATGTTAGAGGCTGCCATTGATTTCTTTGCAAGGAGTATGGTTGTCTGAACTTTCTTAAGGGTTAGGGTTTTTGCTTGTAGAGAGAGAGGAGAGAGAGGAGCTTTTTGAACTTCTGATTTCAAAAAGGTGTTTTAACACTATACTTGTAGTTTCTCTCTCTCCATTTTTGTTTAGTGGGGCATGTGTCAAATTCCGCTTGGCTCTGCGAATTTGATTGAGGAGGATTGTACTAAATTGCCCTTAGCTCCTTCTGAGCTAATGTGTCCTTAGGGAGGACTACGATCGCTGAGGTGGCTTTGAATTGCTGAGTCTGCTTTGCATTCGTCGAAGTCGATCGCGAGTCATCATTAATCGCGAACAATAATCGTCGTGGTCTCGCTCAAAGAATCGTCGTGTCTCAACTACGATCGCGAGTCCTGTCTCGCCGTCGCAAGAATCGTCGTGTCTGAACTACGATCGTCGAGTCTGTCCGGATCCTTGTGTTGAGTTTTTGACTTAGCATTCTTTTAAGGTAACTCAGGAAGGGCTAACCTCATAGAGTGAATCAAGGGTTAGGTTTGTTCCTGAGGCGCTTATCAGAAGGATTGCTTTGTTTTGAACTTTCTCATCACAGGATGCTCCTTTGTTTTGTTGATGGGGCTCTGCCATCGTTGAGTCTGTGCTGCGATCGTTATCTTTTATGCAGCTCTGCGATCATGGACTTCCATTGATCATGTCTACGATTTCAACCATAGCCTTTATATATGTATAGTTAGCACACACTAGAGCATATATTTCATGGTTGTAAATTAAGCATGCCTAGCTCACTTATTAACTTGTTAAACCAGGATTCATCTAGAGGCTTTGTAAAGACATCAGCAAGTTAATTTTCAGTAGGGATATATTGTAAAGATATAGTTCCATTTTGCACATGATCCCTAATGAAGTGATACCTTATTTCTATATGCTTAGTCCTAGAATGCATGACAGGATTATGAGTTATTGCTATGGCACTTGTGTTATCACAGTGAATAGGTATGGATTTGAATTCAAACCCATAATCTGCTAAGCGATTTTTCATCCATAGATCTCGAGTACAAAGAATGCCAAAGAAAAAGAATGTATTCAAATTCAGTAGCAATGAAGTAGATAATTTAGTTTTGCTTCTTGCTAAACCAGACACAAGTCTGCTTTCTAGCAATCGACAAAAGCCATCGGGTACTTTTTTCTATCTATTTTGCGACCTCGCAAAATCAAAGATCCGTGGTATCCCGTTAGTTCAAATGAGGACTCTTGGGATACCAAAGCCCCAAGTGAGGTGTACCTTGAGATACCCGAAAATCCTCTTTACAAAGTAGCTTAAATGTGATTCTTTAGGGTTAGCCTGAAATCTAGCACATATGCATGTTGCAAAACATTATATCCGGTTTATCGGCGCTAGATATAAAAGAGAGCCTATCATACCTCTCGTATTGAGTTATATCAATACTTTTACCTTTTTTCATCTTTGTCAAGCTTTGTTGCATAGGAGCAATTGGGGTTTTCATGGAGAGGCTAATTCCATGCCATACTTCTTAAGTAAATCTTTGATGTACTTGGCTTGGTTTATGAATATTCCTTCATCAGTCTGCTTTACTTGCAGTCCAATGAAAAAGTTGAGCTCACCCATCATGCTCATTTCAAACTTGCTTTACATAAGCTTGGAGAATCTCTTACATAGCTTTTCATCAGTAGAACCAAAAATAATATCATCAACATATATTTGAACCAATAAGACTTTGTCTTTATGCTTTCTAAGGAATAATGTGGTATCTACTCTACCTCTAGTGAATCCATTTTCAATAAGAAAGTTAGTTAGTGTTTCATACCATACTCTAGGTGCTTGTTTAAGACTATATAAGGCTTTGTCTAATCTATAAACATAATTAGAAAGCGATGGATTGATGAAACCTGGAGGTTGCTCTACATAGACTTCTTCTTGAAGTTCACCATTCAGGAATGCACTTTTGACATCCATCTGAAAGACCTTGAATTTCATGTGAGCAGCAAAGGCAAGGAAGATTCTGATGGCTTCTAGTCTGACAACAGGTGAAAATGTCTCATCGTAGCCAATGCCTTCTTCCTGAGAGTAGCCCTTGGCCACTAGTCTTTCCTTATTCCTGGTTATTACTCCATCTTCATCCATCTTGTTTCTGAAGACCCACTTGGTTCCAATGACAGGATAACTCTTTGGTCTTGGTACCAATCTCCATACTTTGTTTCTTTCAAATTGGTTATGTTCTTCCTGCATGGCTTCTATCCAGCTGGAGTCTTCCATAGCATCCTCTATCTTTTTAGGTTCCATTTGTGACATGAAGCTTAGATAAAAACATTCATTCTGGGTGGCAGCTCTTGTTTTGACTCTTGCACTCGGATCTCCAATGATTAGATCTTGAGTGTGATCTTTTGCCCATCTGTTTCCTGTTGGGACATTTGTCCTGATGTCTTCTTGTCTTAGGCCTTCAAGATCTATTTCTTCTTCTTGGTGTGGAGATTCATTTTCTGACATTGGCCTCTCTACGATCTCATTTCCTTGCTCAACGATTTCACTGTCTTGTACTACGATCGTAGTGTTGAGCTCGACGACCTCGTTCGTAGTGTCTGAACTGTCAGTTGTAGTGTCTTAAAGCACTATTTTGTCTAAGTCTGTCTCATCAAAGATGATGTTAACAAAGACTTCAACACACAATGTCTTCTTGTTGAACACTCTGTAGGCCTTACTGTCTGTGGCATATCCAAGAAAGATTCCTTCGTCTGACTTAGGATGAAATTTTGTGAAGTACTACTTTCTATTGTTGAGAATGTAGCATGCATAGCCGAATACATGAAAGTAGCTGACACTTGGCTTTCTTCCTTTCCACAGTTCATAGGAGTCTTCTTGATCATAGAGTGTATGAGTGATCTGTTCTGAGTGTAGCATGCAAAGGTTGATGACTTTCCCCCCAGTATATCAGCAGATGGGTCATAGCAGTAGAGTTCTTCCAAATTATATCAAAGTTCTATTCTTTCTCTCAACTACTCCATTTTTTTGAGGAGTTTGTGGAGCTGAGAAGTTATGACTGATGCCATTGTCTGTGCAGAACTGGTCCATTTCTAAGAAGTCGAATTCTCTACCATGATCACTCCTTATAGCCTTGATTTTCTCTCCTTTCTCGTTCATCACCAACCTGAACATCTTGATCAGTTGGGAGCTTGTTTCATCCTTTGAGGTTAGAAAGAACACCCATGTGAACCTAGTGTAGTCGTCGACTATAACTAGTGAGTATCTTTTCCCTCCGAGACTTATTGTTGGAATTGGCCCAAATAGATCTATGTGGAGCAACTTCAGGGGCTTGTCGATCGAGTTGGCGCTTTTGCTTTCGAATGAGCTTCTCTTTTTTTTTTTCCGTCGATGTGCATCGCATGGCCTTTCTTTGACGGTTGAACTTGGGTAGCTCTACAAAAAAGATCTTTTGAGGCCAGTTTGACATGCTTTTTTGAAGTTTAAATGAGACAATCGTCTATACCATAGCCAGCTCATTTCTTCATATGCTTTAGCCAGAAAGCATATTATCTCATCTGAACTTAGCTGTCCAAGATTCACCGTGTAGACATTTCCTTCTCTTGTTCTAGTTAGCTTTACAGCAGATATCTTCAAATCTCTGACTTGACACTTATTGTTGAGGAATGTTACTTGATGACCCTTGTCGCAGAGTTGGCTAATGCTTAGAAGATTGTGTTGTAGTCCTTCCACATAGGCCACTCTACTGAAGGATACTGCACCATTTCTAGCTGAGCCATATCCTCTTGTCTTGCCAGAGCCATTGTCTCCAAAGATGACTGAGGGACCTTCCTTCTCTTTGTAGTTAGACAGAAGGGCTTTGTTCCCAGTCATGTGTCTTGAGCATCCACTGTCCAGATACCAGGTTGTGATCGTGGAGCTTTTTTCCTATGACAAGATTAAACCTTTATTTTAGTACCCATATTTGCATGGGTCCTACTTTGTAAGTGCCCTTGGGGACCCAAATCTGCTTGATCTTGGGTCTTATAAATATTGAATTATAATAGCACTTTACAGCCTTGTCACCAACTTTATTGCACACAAAACATCTAGTATGATGCATGCCTCTGTGTGTGTGAGAATTCATCCTCCATTTGGACTTGTGTGGTTCTTTAGTCATCATTGTGTTAAACTAATTTTCCTTCTTCCACGTGTCCTTGGGTTTCATGAATTGTGAGGAGTGTACCTTACCTATAATGTACCTTCCCAGTTGATTCGTAGAGTTGGTCTTACTTACTCTTCACGATCCTTCGAGGTCAGTGAGTAGTAGTGGATGGGTTACTCTTCTCTTTCTCCCAAGCCCAGTGCCATCATGAGATCCTTTACTCTTTAGAGTATGGATTGAATTAGAGAACAGGTTAATGGTTCTTCCTTCTTCCGTGAGGATTTCACAAATGTAATGCCTCTACTAAAACTCAAGCATTACTAGTGCTAGTTTCCTTTATCTTTTCCACACATGGCTCGAGGTGGATCCCCAAAGCCTAAGCATGTTCGTCATCGATGCACTTCTCCGACTAGAGAGCGTGGAGTCCATGGATGATGAGGATTTATTCCATGTAGAGATAGTCTTTTCTAGTTCCTCAATTTTAGAGGTTAGACTGACTCTCTTTGTGCATCGAGCTCATTGGTCTGCTTTTAAGAGCTCATTCTCAAATTTCAAGTTTGAGAGAGAGTTAGTACTTAGAAGGGTTGTTTCAGCTTCTTCTTGAACTTTCTTTTCTCCTCTCTAGAAGAAGTGAATAATCCTTCGACGTAACTCCCTAACCATTTCATGTATTGATGCAGATCGGTTTTATATGCCATGCAAAGCGCTTCTCAAATCATCAATGTCTACATCAGAGAGTTCAAGTCAAATACCTCATCGATACTTACTTCATGTATGTTGGAGTTCAGTTTGTCCTTTGCATGTTTGGCCATCAGGCACATATTAGCCATTTAAGGATCTTCATCATCTCCAGATTCGGGAGTTGAGTCATTGTCTAAATCACTCCACGATCCTCCAGCTACAAGGCCTTTGTCTCTCTTCTGAGGCCTTTTGTTGCCTTTGTATTCCTTCTTTGGATGTGATTTCTTCTTTAGCTCTTCTCTGAGAGGTTTGTTGCAGTTGGCAATGAAATGGCCAAGCTTCTTGCAGTTGTAGCATAGATCATTCATTTGCTCCTGGCTACTATAGTTTTTGACCTTCTTTGGTTTGTTGGTTTTGCCTTGACGCATGAACCTTCTAAGTCTTTTTACCAGCATTTCAAGGTCTTCGTCATCATCTTCATCATAATCAGAGTCAATTTCAATGTTGACCTTGGATGTACTTTCAGTTGCTTAGAGAGCAATACCCTTATCCTTCTTTCTTCCTTCTGATAGAGTTTCTGCTCATTGAGTCAGCTCCGGTTCATATGTAAGAAGGTTTCCATATAACTGTTGAACAGTCATCTCGTGGAGATTCTTTGACTATCTAATAGCAGTGGTTTTGGCATCCCACATGCTTGGTAAGGCTCTCATGAACTTTATGATTAGATCTTTGTTTGGATAGATCTTTCCATAAGCTCGTAGAGAGTTGAGCAGAACGTTGAATTTCTCGTAGGTGGCAGTGACGTTTTCACCTTGAACATGAGCAAACATTTTATACTGATGTGTTAGGAGAGACTGTTTGTTTTCTCTTACTTCTTCCGTTCCTTCATGCATGATGAGTAGTGCTTCCCAAACCTCCTTTGCTATTTTGCTATTGACCACATTTTCGAATAGATCATCTTCTAATGATTGAAACAAAATGTATTTGGCCTTCTTATCGAGTTGAACAGCTCTCTTCTCGTTTTCTGCCCACTCCTCTTTGACTTTGATTTGTATTCTGTTTGGGTCGTCTATAGTTGGTGAAAGTTTTGTTGGAACGTAAGGCCTATTCTGAACAGTTTCAAATAGATCTTCATCTATTGAGTCCATGTATACTTGCATCCGAACTTTCCAGTTTGCAAATTTATCTTTGTTGCACATTGGTGGTTTGCTGCCTCCTCCAGTCCTTGATTTGCTTGGTAAGTGTGCCATTGGATCTACTTAAGCTTTGTAGGCTATATAATAGAACCTGCTCTGATACCAATTGTTAGTTCCCGGAGGCACAATAGTTATCTAGAAGGGGGGGTTGAATAGATATTTTAAATTCTTTTCGTTTTAACTTATTAGTTGATAATGATTAAAACACAGCAGAATTAATATTTGTTTTAATCTTACTTAAGATACAGTGAATTAATGAGAGTGAGGTAGTTATAGCAGTTATGGCAGATATAGCAGTTAAGGAAAGAATATAATTGACACAGCAGTTTTAAGTGGTTCAGAGCACTTAAAGCTCCTAGTCCACTCTTCTACTCCTCGAGTAGGAAATCCACTAAGGATGTCTTTTACACTTTCTGAATCTCACATATTCCTTCTAGACCAGCAGTCTAGGAACTTCTTAGTTCACTCTTGAACTCTTCAAGTCCAGCAGACTTGGTTCTTCACAGTTCACTTAGAACTCTTCAAGTCCTTCTGACTTGGAACTCTTACTTCAGTTGATTAGTCGTTGTTGAGTTCTTGGTTGTTGCTACTCAGTTGTTGTTAAGCACTTGTTCGAAAGAACTGAGTAGCTGAGCAAGCTTTCTCTTTTTCTCAGATCGTAGAGTTGAGCGTTGAGTGTTCTTGTGCGTTTTGTTCAATGCTTGTTTGCTTCTCTCATCTGCATATGTTCTGCATATATGTGATCCTTGAAATCTATCCGTTGAAGCCATTTGATGAAGCATTAAATGCGTTTGACATTTCTGAACTTTGATGGAGACTTTTTTGCACACCTTCTGAATTGTATTCTGGCCTACTAACACAGTAAACTGCTTTCTCACCTAACACCTAAAAGGTGTTTTCCTCTGTCTTATGGTCCTTTCCTTAGCTTCTTGAATACGTTTCTTTTATTATATACTAAGGATATCTTTTGTGTCGTTGGGACTGGTGAGGACTTCAATGTTTAAAACTCATTCCACATTTGTTGGACTTTGTCTCCAAATGAAAGGTAGGGCTCGATTCTTCTGACACAAGGCAGATGATACTCTACGATCCAGATCGTGGTGTCTTGTCACCTTAGTGCTTGGTTTGATGCTATCAAATAAGTGCACTACAATTTCTCTTAAAGACTTGCACACTATAATCTTCACTTGCTTGTTATTGCAAGCTCTACGTTTCCGAGAGCACACTACGATATCTTTGTTGGCTCGGTAAACGTTGGGACCACTCTACGATTTCCGAAGAGGTCCTTCAAGGCAGGCATACTACGATCCTCAAAGCTCTACGTTTCTGCCTTGACTTCTGTAGTCTTGATTAGCTTGATACACTACGATTCTTGTTGAAGCCTATCTATAACACTTCAAGATGTAGATCAACCGAACAAATTTGATCTATCACTAAGTCTTTGTACATATATTTCTCTAAGGACTTTACATATAATCATGAGCATTTACATTTAAACATCAAATCAAAATATGCACTCTCCCAACAGACTCGCTTTACCGCCAAGTATGTCGCGTGTTCATAACGTTGTTCACGTATCGATGTTACGTAAATATGTGGAAGACTCGAACCACATTATTTAATTAGAACTAGACGAGATAGCAGAAGATTTAACGGAGGGAGATACCTGTTAAAATGTTGGATAAGAAGGAATATATTTTATGCTCAAAGATTATACCTCAAGAGTTAGAATCTAAATAAGGTATCCTCACCTCTTCGACATACCAGGTACGTACGTAAATTTCGAGGGCGAAATTTCATAAGGAGAGGAGATTGTAAGACCTCGAATTTTTATGAAATGAAAGTATTCAATTTTCTTATAATTATTATTTTATTTAGTAAATAGTTAAATTGATAGAAAGATTAAAGTTAAGGGTGATATGTGAAAATTTTGCAAAGTAAAGCAAGTTGTTATAAAATATTCGTTTGGTCGGAGAATATTCTTTTTGTCGGGGAATATTCATACGATGGAACAATCATTGGTGGACCCCACAACAGAATTATTGTCAGAGTTAGAAAACGACAGAAATATCTTTTTATAAAAATAACGGCGAAAGTTTTACCATTAACTGTTGAAATACCCGGTGATAAAAGTACATGTCTGGCGCTGTGGTTGCATAAGTAGCACACAAGATTTGATTCTTCGATGCTTACGTGAGAAGTCACTCAGTTATACTCAATTATTGCTACAGTAATTGCTGCATAATATCTCATATTATTGATTCAATTATTATCACAGTACGTATCATCTGCATAATATTTTATATTATTAAATCAATAGTTGAGACAATAAAGTTATTCATAGTATTATTTGCATTATTGATGATGTCTATAAAGTTCTGCCGAGGAAAGGGGTTTGGTCACCTAATTGCACGCCAATAGGGAGAAATCCTTATCGAAAAGCCCCCTCATTCCTGGGAATGATCTGGTTGTTAAATATTGTGAGTTATAATATTAATGATGAATAATTGTTAAAAGATAAAAAATATGTTGATTGACGATAAAATAATTTGTGGTAATATTTATTCAATCTTTGATATAAATAAGTAGTCTGTTATGAGACGTTTGTGGTAAGTTTGGTTTATTCTATGGGGGCCCAAATGTCATCATCTAAGAGTCACTTTCGCCAATAGTAATTGCCTTTACCAGACATTAAACCACTTGCCGTTTCATATTACAAGCGTCGAACCAATTGTCGTTTCACATTACAGGCGTCGACCCAATTGTCGTTTCACATTACAGGTGTCGAACCAATTGTCATTTCACATTACAGGTGTCGAACCAATTGTCGTTTCACATTACAGGCGTCAAACCACTTGTTGTTTCACATTACAGGCGTCAAACCACTTTTCTTTTCACATCACCAGTCGTCAAGCCACTTGCCTTTTCACATTTCAAGGGCTAAGCTAGAAATCTTCTATAAATAGAAGCTTATTTCTTCTTTCATCCTCACCAATTCACTACGACTCACAAGAGAATTCTATAGAGAGGGAATCAGAGAGAAAGAAGAAGAGTATTCTGTTACTACACTATTTCAGTAGCCAATCTCCTACTAAGGTAAGGGGTATTATTTCTTTCGTATTCATAAGGGATATTATTTTTTTCAATATTCGTATGAAATAATATTTTCTTCCATACTCTGTAGTATGTAAGTAATATTATTTTGTTTCATATTCCTAATTCTACACTTATGTTGATAAGTATTGCTTTTATACTCCATGAAATTAGTAGAATATCCTTGATAGTTGCGCTTCATCTAATATCGTTTCACAAGAATATTTTTCTGCACATTCTAGTTAAAGTTTAATCTTTTCATGTCGGAGTACTATTCACGAAGTACTATTCATGGGGGTACTATTCATGACAAAAATTAATTTCTTTTCTGTCCAAATTATTTTTGATGCAATATTATTCTTGAATTTTACTCCACAAAGCAGTATCATGTTGACAATTTGGACATTATTGAATTCTGGATAAATTGAATTATAAATCTTTAAAATTTATCCTTGCTCTCATTTAATTGAATTCTTATATCATTTTCATCATCCTCATGCTTATATTATGATGAAAGTCATCTTTGGCCGTAGTGCATAGATGGACTGTTGATTGGTATGATTATGACCAAGGATCATTCGGTATAATCATGACCTGAAATGTTACAAATGATGTGGTAAAAGTTCTCATTGGCCCATAGTGCATGGATAATTCAGTGATGTGGATTATTTATTTAGCTGAGTCTCAGCGATAAAATTAATGATAAACTTTTTAAATCATAGAAGATAGTAGATATCATGCTCTACCTCTTCTAATGGATTGATTGTTCCGCTGCAGTTAAACTTGGTGTTTATTGTATTTTATCAGTTTAACACTGTTGTAGGCTAATGATAATTTATTCTGCATTATCTTAGTCATAATATTTCTTACTGGGCTAGTTGAGCTCACCATTTTGCTTTCATTGTTCTCTTTAAGAAATGAGAATATAGCTACGACTAGTCGGGGAACGGAGTGACGGTCCAGATAGGTGGCTATAGTAGTCCTCACTATTATGTGAAATAGTGCGATAATAATTGTAATGAGAACTTTATTTCAGTTTGTATACTCTCTACGAGACATTTTTCGTGTTGAAACTCTCAGCTACATTTTGTTGTACTGTATCAAAGAAGTTTGTATTTAAATTATGTACCATGTATTTGGCGACTCAAGATGGGTGATGTATACCTATTTTGGGGGCGTCACACTGAAGGTTCAGGCAAGAACAAAGGAAAAGGAAAGCAAACAGAATAAGTTGTGGTATCTTATGTAATAACTAGACTTTATTAAGACAGTGATATTTATTAATTATCATGTGATGAATGTTTTAAAGGTCGCGTACCTGGGATTAGACAACTCTGATATATGTAAATTAAGTTTGATATTTATATTATTGTTATTATTTCGCTCAAAAAAATAGTATCGTGAAGCACCGAGTTCGGGTTTCAAATACCTGAATTTGGGAGCGTCACAAGATTCATGTACCCCGATTTTGAGGGTCACGGTATCATTTGTTAGTTAATCTTGTTTTATTTGTTGTCTAATTGTGTTTTACATTTTTCGGTCTTACAAGAACATGTTTATGTCCACTAAATAAAACAAAATGTACCCCCCAAAAAAACACTAAATTGCCTTTATAAATCTACATTCAGGAGTCTTTAAGTGACGGGCAATCAATAAAATAGACAAGCAAGAGATACGAGACAGGCTTATGATTTAGCAAAAAAAAGAGAGAGGATTATGACTCGTCGCGTAACATTCGTCAGTGCATTAAGGCTAGGTCGATCGTGGATAAAAAAGGAAGCAAGAGACATGGACAATTAATAATTCAAACAGTAACAATTATCACCAAGAAGTGGTGGACGTGGATAGAGTTATGGAACAGTTACTATTCAACTCTGATGAAATAGTTATTAATATCAATTTGTAAATTGATTATGATTTATGTGGTGCTCAACTTTTCCATTCTCTAAAACTAAAAGTGTTATAGGCATCAAACTCCAAAGTTTCCTAATCTTAAATATTTGATTTATTTTGAGTATTTACTGTCTAAACACATTCAGCCTTCCGATTAGTAATTAAAAAACTGCCTTCCGATTTTTAATGACCAACGGGATATCAGTTTTACAATGACAAAACTTGTAAGCTTTCTAATACTAAATTAGTAATACAATTTTCTTAATTTGTTTGTATAAAGAAAACAACATATACATCAAAGTGTACATCTTCAGGAACAATACTCTGTTCCCCACTGTACAAGGAGATCTGAAGCAGTCTTTGGGTAACACATTACTTGATAACATCTAGTTTGTCCAAACGCCCAGCTCTCGTTTCAATTATATCCTCCATCTTCTTTACCTTATTTTCTTTCTTTTTTCTTCCAGGAGTTGATAGCCATTTCAAGTAAACATTCTCTCCCTATATACATTTGAAGGAGATATTTTAAGGTGTAGAATTCACTGAGATCTCTTGCGACAAAGGTGAGGTTGGCTGGTCAATATGTGAAGGCATGGCCAGCCACTGCAATGGCTTGAGAGCCACTGTAAGCTGCGCAAAAGATGGTCGCAAGTTCGGATCGCTGCAAATAATGGCAGATACAAAGAAATTAGCTTATTAGAACAAACGACTTTAAAATGTGTGCAGTTATTGGACTGTCGCAACTTTTGCAGGGAGGGAATAAGTAGAATGGAAATGACATATATGCAGTAACTTACGTCTGCCAACATTCCCAAATTATCCTTGCAACCAACGGATCAAGATTATTGGGGATGTCAAGGCGACGATTTTGGAAACCTACTGCTCCCACGACTTGCATTGGATTCATTCCACTCCAAGGCAATCTCAGAGTTGCAAGCTCCCACACTATGACACCAAAACTATAAACATCACACCTGTTCAACAAGTAAAAACGCATTAAAAGTGAATAATGAAAACTGATGTAAAAACGAGTAGATATAAGGGACCTGTAAATTTTGTTGTATATGCCAGCTAAGTTTTGGTTTGAGGATAAAAAAAAGGTAAGGATAATCCTAAAACGGTTGTACGCACTATTTGGTATTTGGTGTTGTGGTCTTCGATAAAAGCATGCAAGTTCTTTAAGACTGCACTCAGAAACTATTAAGTTTCAACAAATCATGCTCCAAGAAAACATCAGAGAGGTTATCTATAACATGAATTGCACCAAAAAGAAACATCTATAACATGAAAACGAGAAAAGACAAACAAAAGTCAACTTGGTTAAGATCCATATTACAAAAAGACAAATGATTTGAGTAGAGCAAGGATTCTAAAATACTATTCTCTCCATTCCACAAAAAGAGTCCCATTGCAAAATTTAGGATATATTTTTGTTCCATGTGTACCCCTAAAAATAATAAGTTGCTAGTTTAGTAGTGTGGTATGATGATAAATTTTTTTGATGGCAAGGTATTACTACTATCACCAAAAAGTGGACGATTCTTTTTGTGGAACAAAAATATTTTTGCAAATGAGAATCTTTTTGTTGAACAAAGTGCACCTGTTACTGTTGCGAAATTGCACGAGACACTCTTGAGCATCATATCGTACAGTTTATAGATAAAAATAACTGCATAAGTATTATTATAACTATGATTTATATGCATGCAAATGCGTATAAGAGACTGAAACATGGTAGGCAGCAGAACCAAACAGATCTCTCACAATAAACTTCAAAAAATCCTTTTTCTTTATAATAAGCCAAAAAAAATTAACAAAGGAAAACAACCAAAGTACTAGCCCTGTGGCACAGTGACATTGATGTAGGACAATTGTCTTTGGAGTTTGAAGAAGAGATGGATACGAAACAGGAAAAAAGAGCTGGTCTGAGAAAACGACATTGACATTAATTCCCGAAGGCCATAATGCTGAGTTCGGTTGACTTTAGGGTCGGGAGTTCAATTTGGTTGATTTCATTTCGGAACAATTGGCTTCGGGATAGGTATTCGGGTTCGAAAATGGCGTCATGTCTTCGGGAAGATCGGATTGGGTTGAATATTTTTATTTTAATTATTCTTATTTTATATAGGAATCGTTTTTATGGTAATTGTGTTTTAGTAGGAAACAAATCTTTTACAATATTACTTAATTAATTGTCGTTATAATTAATTACCTATTAGGAGTTTATTTCCATCGTTATAGGAATTCTATTTCTTTCCAATAACGAAATCTTTTAGCTATAACACCCGGTTTGTGGGTTGAAGGATTCATGAATAAGTATTATCTTTTATAATTGAAATTGTATTTTCTGGTGGATTCCGGTTTGTGTTCTTAAAACTCTTGTTAATTTTCGCTCAATCGATGGCATCAGTCAAGGATACCTTGTCGATGGCCAACAACGGTTAGGCGGGAGAGATAACAACCCATTCCCGGGTCGTAGAGATGCCAAATTGAGCTTTTACGGATGGCGAGTGGAGACTATGTTGAATAACGAGGATTTGCCCTTCCTCATTCTTGCCAGTAGAGACGCAGACGGAGCCCTTGTCGCGCAACGAGAGGATGGAGCGTGAGACGCGAGCGCTTGAAGGTCTTGATGAAGACTCTGTTGAGGATTTGGCAAGATACCAAAGAAATCCTCCTCAACACCAAAATCAACTTGACTATAGAATACATGCAGACATACCACTGTTCCATGGTAAGTTACAGATTGAAGAATTTCTGGATTGGATTTCTGAGGTCGAGAAATTCTTCGAGTTGACTGAAGTCACTGCAGATCGACAAGTTCATATGGTAGTGTACAAGTTGAGAAGGGGGCTGCGGTTTGGTGGGAGAAGTTACAGATGGATCGACGACGACAAGGCAAGACCCCTATACTATCATGGAGACAAATGAAACAACTTATGATGAATACGTTTTTACCCCCCAGATTATGAACAATTTATTTTTCGAAGTTATCAGAATTGTGCACAGGATAACAGGACTGTGGCAGAATATACAGAGGAGTGGTCTAGGATGTCAGTTCGAACAACCTGAATGAGACTGAAGCACAACAAGCTTCCAAATATTTGAAGGGATTAAAGCCTTCTATTCGAGACAAATTTGGACTGCAAGTCGTTTGAACAGTAGATGAAGCGCATAACATGGCCTTGAAGGCGGAATTAATGGAGAAAACATCCAATCGATTTTCCTATCACAAGGACATGGCGGAGACATCCAATGCAGTTGCGAACAGAAACCGATTTTCAGCAAGTGATGAAAAGAATCAGTTTAAAGGTATCGTAGATCAGTCACAAAGAGGTTCGGGACCTACTAATATTCCTGTTGGGACGCAACCGACAACATCAGCTATGAGGGAAGCCCCCAGGCGCCAAACCCATATGCTAAATCAGGCGGTTTAAAGTGCTACAAGTGCGACCAACCAGGCCATTGTTCGAATAAGTGTCCAACGAGGAAACTGGTGAATTTCGTGGAAGTTGGAGAGGATGATGGGATGTCTAGTATGCCGAAGAAGAGATGGGTGAATTCTTGGATGGTGCGGAAATAGCAGAGGAACATGGAGAGCATGTAAACTACGTGATCCAACGACTAATGTGCTAAACGAAGTTAGAAGATTCCTCACAAAGAAACATTTTTAAGGCGAACTACAATGTTCAAGGGAAGGTTTGTGAATATTGTAGACAATGGGAGTTGTGAGAATTTTGTGTCAAAGAAATTAGTAGAACACCTGAAATTGCGTGTCGAAAACACCCAAAGCCCTATGTAATTGGGTGGATTCAATAGGGACCTAAGGTGAACGTGACTGAAGTGTGCAAAGTCCCTTTCTCAATCGAACAACACTACCGAGACGAGGTGGTCTGTGATGTAGTCGACATGGATGCTAATCACCTGTTATTGGGCCGACCATGGCAATTTGATGTGAATGTCACTTACAGAGGGCGCGACAATGTATTTGTTTTTAATTGGAGTGGCAAGAAGATCGCAATGGTTCTAAAACGAATTTCAAGTGGTGGCGCAACTAAGAACCCTAAAGAAGATCATTATCTTTAATCACTTCAGTAACTGATTTGGAGTCTGAAATTAAGGAGGCACAAGAAGTACATGTTGTGGTGGTGCGAGCTCTAGTTGTAGAAGAGAAGGAAAAGCACAAAATTGTGTTACCCAAAAAGGTGCAATCCCTTTTAGGCGATTTCAGTGAGTTGGTGTCTGACCTTCCACCACTAAGGGATATTCAACATCATAATGATTTAATTTCGGGAGCAAGTTTGTCTAATTTGCCACATTATCGGATGAGAGTCCCAAGGAAAATCAAATTTTACATGAAAAAGTGGAAGAGTTACTGAAGGGATTTATTCAAGAAAGCAAGAGTCTATGCGCGGTTCCAGCATTATTAGTCCCAAAGAAAGATGACAGTTGGAGAATGTGTGTTTATAGCCGAGCAATTAACAAGATAACTTTCAGATACAACTTTCCAATTTCGAGATTACATGATATGCTAGATATGTTGGAGTTCAAAGTTGTTCTCCAAAATAGATCTACGAAGTGGATATCATAAGATTCTAATTAAACCTGATCATGAATGAAAAACAACTTTTAAAACAAAGGATGGACTTTACGAGTGGGTGGTCATGCCTTTCGGATTATTCAATGCGCCTAGTACTTTTATGCGACTTATGAACCAGGTATTGCGACCTTTCATTGAGAAATATGTTGTCATTTATTTTGATGATATACTAATTTATAGTAAGAATGAGGAAGACCATATGGGGAACCTTCGGGCTGTGTTAGAAGTGGTCTGAAAATAAGCTCTTTATTAATTTTAAAAAGTGTAGCTAGCTGGCCGAACAATTGTTATTCCTTGGATATGTGGTCACTTCGGAGGGTATAATAGTTGATGAAGAAAAGGTGAAAGTCATACGAGATTGGCCTACTCCCAAGACAGTAGGCGAGGTAAGAAGTTTCCATGGATTGGCGACGTTTATCATCGGTTTATCAGAGATTTTAGTAGCATTGTGGCAGTGTTTAAAGAAGGGTAAATTCCAGTGGGGAGAATCAGCTGAAACAGCTTTTGCAATCATCAAAGAGAAATTGGGGTTAAATGCTTTTTTGGTCACTGTACTATATGTCAACTTACAAATGGATAACTGAACTTTTTTTCTTACAGTCAACTAACTGTACTAGACTTTTCTAACACAAAGTTAAAAAAACTGTTAAATGCTTTGACTTTAACGGAAAAAGACAGCTAAGCAACTGAATTGTAAAAAAAAAAGCTGATGTGGCAGTGATTATGTGGATGTGGAGGAAAATTTTTATGAAGAAAATGAAAAAAAATATTTTAAAGTATAATATAAATTTAAAAAGTGTGCCAAAAAACAAGAAAATAAATAAAAATTTTATTTAATTATTTTTGTAATTAATATCAAATAAAATTTTATTTATAATTAAACCATTTATAAAACACAAAATCCAAAAATATGCTAATTAAAATTAAGGGAATGTGAAATACATTTAGAAAATGAACCCATTAGAATTATGATACATTATTAGTTAAATATTAACGTTAAATAACATTATTAGAATTTATGATATGATATTAATATGAAAAGAAAAAAGCCAAGATTTTCAGTTGGTAGATATGTAAATGAAGAGAAAGTTTTAAAATAATGGAGAACGAACATTTCTACCAGAAAAATGTCATAATTTCATACCCATCGCTACTCACCCTCGTCCCGATCCCTCCTCCTCCTCCCTCCCTCCCTTCCTTCCTACTTGTATTTCTCTCTATGGTTTCATTAGGTGGATTGATGATGATCTTGCTTAATCTTTACCAAAACCCCCAAAAATGAAGAACAAGTTGTAGCAAATCATAATTTGATGTTGGAGTCTTTTTTGTAGAGTATTATTTACTGAATCGAATGGGTTCTTGCTATTCCACGTTATCTTAGGGCGATAATGATAAAAATAACAAGATCAATGATGGTAGAAATTATGATTCCAAGCTCGGAAAGGCGTGCGTCGCCATGACCGTGTTTCTCTACCAAGTTCCCTACCCAAGAAATCTGAGCCATGAATATCGCTTGTTTATACACGTTGCAAGAAAAAAAAAGGAGCCAATCAAGATGCTATGATCGTTTGGGAGGTTCGGAATCCTTAATTCTTTCTACAATTTGCCTAATGGATGCTTGCATTCATAATGGTTGTTTATTTTTCTACAATATATTTTTTATTTATTTTCTTGTTTTTTGGCACACTTTTTAAATTTATATTATATTTTAAAATATTTTTTTCATTTTCTTCATAAAAAATTTCCACCACATCCACATAATCACTGCCACGTCGCATAATCACTGCCACAACAACTTTTTTTTTACAACTCAGCAGCTTAGCTATCTTTTTCAGTTAAAGTCAAAGCATTTAACGGTTTTTTAACTTTGCGTTAGAAAAGTCGAGTACAGTTAGTTGACTGTAAGAAGAAAAAAATTCAGTTATCCATTTGTAAGTTGACCTATAGTACAGTTACCAAAAAAGCATTTAACCCAGAGAAATTGTGCACTACTCCTGTTCTTGCTTTACCTAGTTTTGAGAAGTTATTCGAGGTAGAGTGTGATGCTAGTGGAATTGGAGTCGGAGCCGTTTTTCACAAGAGAAGAAACCAGTGGCATTTTCAGTGAAAAACTCAATGATGCAAAGCGGAAATGGAGTACGTATGACCAAGAGTTCTATATTATTGTTCGTGCTCTAAAACATTGGGAGCACTATCTATTCAACGTGAATTTATTTTGTACACTCATCATCAAGCTTTGAAGTACCTGAGCAGTCAGAGAAGCTCGAGTAATATGCAAGCTCGATGGGCAACCTATTTGCAGAAATTTCCTTTTGTTTTGAATCACAAATAAGGTGTCAGACGCATTGAGTTGGCGTGCTAGTTTGTTGGTCACTATGCAAAGAAAAGATTATTGGGTTTGAATTTCTGAAAGAGTTGTACTCGGATGATGAAGATTTCGCCAAAGTATGGGAGAAGTGTGTTCAAAAACAAATAGAGGGAGTGATGGCTACCTGTTCCGTGGAAATCAATTATGTATTCCTCGGGGTTCTTTGAGAGAGAAACTGAATCAAGAACTTCATGGAGGAGGTATGAGTGGTCACTTGGGACGTGACAAGACCATCGATGGAGTAAGTAACGAGCGATATCGGGCCTCTCGGTTGAAACGCAACGTAGGTAATTTTGTTCGCAAGCGCTATGTTTGTCAAACTGCTAAGGGTCAAGCTCAGAATATAGGTCTTTACATGCCTCTGCCAGTACCGAGTGCTATATGGGAGAATATGTCAATGGATTTTGTTTTGGGTCTTCCACAAACTCAGCGGAGGGTGGATTCAGTGTTTGTTGTGGTTGACTGGTTCTCTAAGATGGGGCATTTCATTCCTTGTCGGAAAACATCTGATGCATCCCATGTGGCTCGGTTGTTTTTTCGAGAAGTGGTTCGTTTACATGGGGTTCCTCAATCCATCACTTCTAATAGGGATTTGAAGTTCCTTGTCCATTTTTGGATCACATTATGGCGACGGATGGATACTACTTTGAAGTTCAGTAGCACTGCACATCCACATACTAATGGACAGACAGAGAATTTGCACCGAACACTGGGAAATTTGATTCGAAGTATTTGTGGTGATAAGTCTAAGCAGTGGGATGTGACGCTGGCACAAGATGAGTTCGCATATAATAATGCAGTTCACACCGCTACTGGTAAATCTCCTTTTGCTTTAGTATATAGGCAGTCTCCTAAACATGCGTTAGATCTGACACGTCTTCCCAAGGTTGTTGGAGCCAGTGTTGCTGCACTGAAAACTTGGTTGAGCAGGTTCGTGATGTTCATGATGAAGTGAAAGCTCGGTTGGAGGAGGAGAATGTGAAGTATAAAGCCGCGATGGACGTCAAGCGGCGTCCAAAATCGTTTGTTGAGGGTGATCAAGTTATGGTGTTTCTTCGTAAGGAAAGTGATGGGGAAGGGGGTCTTGGGACAAGGGATAATATCACACAAATAATTCTCACGCAAAACTCAATTAATCATTCAATGTATCAAAATAATGAAGTACATCACTATTTATAACACTCCTACATAATTTTCCTAACCTAACTTAAACTCTAATAAGATAATTACAAATAAAAGAAACTAATTAAAATAGAACTTTTATTGCATAGGCTTCCAAAGTCTCTTATATTGTTCCAACCAACTTTCACAGGCTCGTCCTACATCATTTCTCCTCCGCTGGAAAAAAACTCGACTCCGTCGAGTTATGAACATCAACACAAGAACAATCACGTCGAATCACTAAGGAAGTCTTCACAAGCTTCAAATTTGGCATGTCAAGAGCGCAAGTAAGAGTGAATCTGGTATTGCCTTTGATAATCAAATAGATATTAATTAGCACGAGTATCATGTTGCGCATGACGATCCCATAGCCATTTACGCCCTAAGATAATGTGAAACTTTAAGGGGTAAAACATCACATAACGGTATCCTTAAGCTTGCCAACGGAAAATGTAACCATACACCTCTGGGTAACCCGCAACTTTATATTGGTAATCCATGCAACATCATACGGCTCCGGGTGAGGCTCAACTTTTAACCCAAGTTTCTTAATTATCTCATCAGAAATAACATCCATACAACTCCCAATATCAATAACAAGAGAGCACACCTGTCCTGCACACATGACTCGTCTGAAAAATTCGCCCACGATGGATTTTTGGAATTATCCTTATGTTTCTAGGCAACAAGTAAAGGTCAAAAACACCTAAACATCCTTCCAAATGAGCCTCGACTTCTAAATCTTGCTCATCGGGCTCATACTCGTCATCTATCAGCTTGCAAACCTCTTCGTTTAAGTCGGCGCTTCAAGACGCTTCAAAAAATAGCAAGTTGCTAGAGGAAGAAAAAGGCAACATTCATCTTTGGGAAGGACACTCGAAGACGCGTGACCAAAATCACATGGCGCTTATAGCACCTAAACGAATTGTTGTTGCGAAATTAGAAGAACTCGAATACAATTAGGCTCGCTAGTAGCTAAAGAGCTTGTTGACGATTTTTCCATTGGCCTATTTAAAACAGGCTCCACAAAAGTACGCTCCCTCCGAGTTTGGACTTGTATTGAAGGCCTAACAGAATTTCTTTTCAAATTATCCTCTATTTGGGTGGCAATTTGAACAGCACCGTCTAAGAGCAAGAGTTTACCTGTAGCTACACCATCTGCAATCTCTAGATTCAATTCTCGACGGTACATGAAAATTAAAACTTCTTCAACCCAAGGAAATTCAGACCGTGTAACCAAACTGTAGAACATTGAAGTATACTCAGCTACAGATTTACTTGTACCAATTCAGTTAACTGCAAATATGCTCGTTGCTTATAATCCGAAGGTACAAAACGTCGTGTCATTGCAGCTTTCGTATCCTCCCATCTTCTCGCAGCTGTATATAAATTTCGTTGATGTTGATCTTACCAAATCCGAGTTGTTCCTTATAACTTCGCTTCAACAAAGAAAAGTTTTCTTTCATCGGATAATTCATACCAACGAAAGCTCTCCAAACTACGAATGCAATTGAAGAATGTCTCAGGACCATTATCGCCATTGAAATCTCCAACATCTAATTTTGCTCCTCTATCAACTGCATTCATCCTAGGATCTGGAGCATTAACTCGTGGATTAGGGTCATGTTGCTGTAGTCTCAGATGATTAAGATCAGGAATGGGGTCTTCAAAATTCTTAGGAGCATCCTCATGTCCCTTATCTACGCGTTCCGTGAGTACATCAATAACTTTTACTGTAAGTGTTGTAATAGAGGCCTGAACATTTGCAATAAATGTTGTGATCAAGTCTTCAATCCTCTTGAGACGCTCATCTTGTTGTAACATATAATTATCAAGTTTCGCGTTGATTTCTCCATCATTAACCGTGATTCCTGTGAATAAAAAAATATACTTTTTTTTTGCTTTAGGGACTAAAGTGCTGGAAATATAAAGAAACAAAGGCTGAGCTGAAACTACTAAAACTTCAGGGGCTGAAATGAAAAAAAGTGAAACTATATGGAATGATATGTTAAATTTTGGGGGCTATTTTGAAATTTAAGAAAACTCTGGGGACTAAACTAAAAAAACTATAAAACTATGAGGTACCTAACTGTAATTTGCCAAGAGATTATTCTCCGTCTCTCTTCTCCTTAACTATTTCACGCAACTCAAAAGAGAGCAGCAAGGCTAAAGTCTTGAGGAGGCTAAAGGCTTGGAATTTTCTAAACAAAAATAAGGATGGTGGCCGCGGGACGTGGCGGCGGTAATGGTGGTGATGCGGTGACAGCTCTTTTCTACTTCTCTTTCGCTCTCTCTTCTACCTTTCTTCTTCTTTTTCACGCATGTGATGGCTGAAATTTGGGGCTGCTACTTGGGTTGTGTTTGGCTAGATTTTTGGCTGAAATTTGGGTTTGGGAGATGGTTTAGGGTTTAGATAAGGCTTTGTTTGGCTGGTAGTTTTTTTTTATGATGATGGGACAATGATTTTGGGACAGAGGATGGGGGTGGCAGAAGGTGGTTTTGAGATTTGACTCTGATACCAAAATGATGGAGAAGGGGGTCTTGGGACAAGGGATAATATCACACAAACAATTCTCACGCAAAACTCAATCAATTAATCATTTAATGTATCAAAATAATGAAGTACATCACTATTTATAACACTCATACACAACTTTCCTAACCTAACTTCAACTCTAATAAGATAACTACAAATAAAAGAAACTAATTAAAATATAACTTCTATTTCATAGGCTTCAAAAATATTGTTCCAACCAACTTTCACGAGCTCGTCCTACATCCATGGTTATCAAGTCATCACTTAGTCGTCGATTAGCGATGCCTAAGGCGCCCTGAAAGCAGAGAAGCAAAGACGTCGAGGGATGACTTGGGAGAAGCAAATAAAGTCGTGCGACTTGGTGAAGAAATCATCGTCTTGGGTCGCCTTGGCGACTACCTTCCAAGCATACGATCTAGAAAAGAGAAAAAGGAAACGAAAGAGAGAAGAAAAGAAGAGATCAAAGGAACGAAAGAGAAAAAAAAGGAGAGATCGCCATTGTCGGAAGCTTCCATCGCGAGTAAACTAGAGTCATCGTTGTCGCCAAAGAAAAGAAGAGATCTTCTTACTCATCAAGGTTCATTCAAGAAAAGAAAGAGACTGAAAAGAAAGAGGAGACTGTTGGTTTTGTATAAGAAAAGAAAAAGGAGACTGAGGTTTAAAAATATCTCGGGTGAAATACAGTTTCGTACCTCATATTTTTCTTAAACTTTAGATCTAATCCCTCAAGTTGTAGAATTTTCATTTAAGCCCTAATTTTTCTTTCATAATCACCCCTATGTTTTTTGAGTTTACATTTTAACCCCTAGACCCCCATATTTTCAGTATTTCATATTCATTAGTTTAATTTTCAGTTAGTGTAAATGAGATATAAATGTGAAATATTAATATGTTTTTGTTTTTAATGCTATTCAAGAGTATTTCTTGTAATATATGTATAAAATTTACATTTTAACGACTTGTCGACTTGCAGACGACTAGTCGAGCACCTTGTCGCCTAAGCGCTTAAGCTCCCGACTATCGCTTCGCCTCGACTTGTCGCCTTAATAACTATGCCTACATCAGAAAGATTTCCAGTCAGTTCTTACAACAAGTTGAAGTCACGGAAGTATGGTTCGTACAAGGTGATCAAGAAGATCAATGATAATGCCTAAGTTATCGACTTGCCTGCCGATATGAACATCTCTCGTACTTTCAATGTATCTAATCTTTATAAATTTTGTGAAGATGTTTCGCTTTATCCAGATTATAACTCGAGGTCGAGTTCTTCGCAAATGGGAAGGACTGATGTAGGACAATTGACTTTAGAGTTTGAAAAAGAGATGGATAAGAAACTGGAAAAAAGAAGTGGTTCGAGGAAACGACATTAATACCCGAAGACATTAATTCCCGTAGGTTATATGCTGAGTTTGGTTGACTTCGGGGTCGGGAGTTCAGTTGGATTGATTTCATTTCACAACGATCGGCTTCGGGTTCGAAAATGGCGTCATGTCTGCGAGAAGATCGGATTGGGTTGAATATTATTATTTTAATTATTCTTATTTTATATAGGATTCGTTTTTATGATAATAGTGTTTTAGTAGAAAATAAATCTTTTACAGTATTACTTAATTAATTGTCGCTATAATTAGTTACCTATTAGAGTTTATTTCCAAAGTTATAGGAATTCTATTTCTTTCCGATAACGAAATCTTTTAGCTATAAAACCCAACTTGTGGGTTGAAGGATTCATGAATAATTATTATCTTTTACAATTGAAATTGTATGTTATGGTATATTCCAGTTTGTGTTCTTATAGCTTACGTTAGTAAACTCTTGTGAATTTTCGTTCTGTGTCAAACATATACCATCATTATAAGTAAACCAACAGGACATTGTACTATTTTTTTGAAATCTTTCCTTCACTACTATACACACTTACACATGCACGGGTATTAAAGAGAGCTATCAAAGACAAAAAGTGAGAGGGGAGGAGAAACTTCCACAGATGACACCGACTATAAGGACCCAGTAATTAAAGATACAAGGCAAAGCAAATACATCATTATCATCATCAAATGAACTATGTATCGATTTAATACATCAATGCATCGTTAACTCACTTCTCATTTGAATTTTCGTTGCGCAGAACTTCTGGTGCCATCCACTCGGGCTAAGTCATCAAAGAGAACTTGATCAGAAAGAATTGCAACTAGGAATGAAATATAGAGGTGATGAAGGATTTTGTAATTTTTCTTTTCAAATGAACCAATAAAAAAACCTTTTAACATATAATTTAGATATTAATCTAGAGTCTCACCGTTCCGGCCGTTGATTTGGATGACAAAAATGTGTTATGCTTCAACCTTGACAACCCAAAATCAAATACCTGCAGGGAAAAAATTCAAATATATGCAACCAAATGAGCGTTGATTGTTATAGAAAACAAACTAGTATTTAATTCTATAATTTTTCAATTCCATTTTTTTTCTGTTTGAAGTATTAGGTATTCTGTCTGCTTTATGGTTCAAACCGTTCATCATATGTCTGGTAAGGAAAACAAATACTAAGCACACAGAGCAAGTTCAAATCTTAAACCAGATCGTGCGGGAAGTTCACTGGTCTTAACATCAAATTAAAGATTTAGCTTGGGTGAATGCACAACAAGGAAACAAAAGCAAACAGCAGGGGAGAAAATTAATAAACCCACACCTTAACATTCCAATTCTTATCAACTAACAAATTTGGCGACTTCAAATCACGGTTAACAATTGTCGGTATAAGCAATTCATACCCTTGGCCTGCAAGATAGGGCATTTAGAAAAATAGCAAAGCAATATAAATTCCTAACTGAGAAAACTATACAGAATTTATAATCAATCTCTCACCACATCAAGAGCCATTTTGATTCTACGCTTTTCATCAATTTGAGAATGAGGTCGATGAATAAGCCGATATAAGCTTCCTCTAGAAAACCAAAACACAAGTACGTTACATATGGAACAAGAAAGAAACTATACATGCATATGTTCACATTATGATAGAACTTATTAGTAGCTCGTATGGAAACAACGCCAACGATTTATCTATAAACAAATCCCAATCCAGACTCAGTAAATTATTCTACATTCTTCTAGGGGATTCATTCTCATTTTCTTAATGTTAAAAGTTAAAGATATTACTAATGCTATATATTTTACTAATTACGATGATGTTTTACATAACAATACTATCTACGAGACTAGTATAAGAATTATTTAGTATATATTTCCTAAATTACAAGGCAGTATTAGTAATTTAGTATATAAATTTAGTGTTTCTTGATTATTTTTACATTTTATCATGGGTTAATATTATTAGTAGTGAAGTTTTTTAATGTATATATGTAAATACATGCCTGAATTCCTATTTTTTGATATTTGTAGACCCGCCGAATCCCATATGGCTAACCCGAACCCTTGTTTCTTAGGTAACAATCTATGGCATGGCTTCAGTTGGATGTACACAACAACATTAATCTTCAAATCCACAATCATAAAGGAAGTTCACATAGGTCACAGCAGTATGGTTTCACAGTCTAACATCCTTTCAGGGACTCATTAAAAACAGCTTCATTATTTCAATTTTCACCATGGTTCAATAAAACATAATTTTCTTAGAGTTGTAACGTGAATTTTTTCAAACATAAGCAAACATCAAATGAGTTAGTTAGAGTATGTTCTGCCTACCGTTGATAAATAAATCTCGGGTAAATATAGGTAAATGAGGTTCAAAACCTATATTAAACTATATAATACAGATTAGTAAAAAATACAAATTAAAAACTTGTAATAATATAATAATAAGTTGATAACACTTCACTAAATATGTACAACGGACAATATTAGATCATGGATAGCTTGTGGGTCATTAAAAAAGATGTAGTAAACAAGAATTGGTGCGGAAAAGAAAAGAGGGGCGGCTAACGTTGTATTGAGGTTTGGTCAACCAACAGGGTCATTCCTCCAGCTGAAGTATTGAGCCCTTGCATGGGTTTTAGTGCTAGAGTGAGTGAAAGAGAGAAGTTTTTTTTCAGTCTCGGAAATAGATAACAATGATTTGAAATGAATTAAAAAGAATTGTATATTAATTCGTTAGCTATCTAGCTTTCTCTTCTTCAAACTTCCTCTAAAAACCTTATCTTTATTGTTGGCTAGTTGAATAAAAACTAGGCTTGATCTTAACATACCTCTTAGAAGAAAAACTAACAAAAAAGTCTACTATCAAACTCTAGGAGAAAATCTATATCAAATTAATCAACAACACTACCAACTCATCAGCATCCAGATTAGTGAAATTCCTACAGAAAGAAGTCTCAAGGCATGAAACACAATCAGGAACAATAAAACAAAAAATGGAAGCTTTATGGATATGCGAAAAAGACAATTAGATCCCTGAAAAACTGAACTTGACGTCACTCGTGCATCTTTGCAAAAACTGAACGTGACCTCACCCATGCATATCAAATGAGACCCGAAAAAGGTTGAACCATCAGAAATGAACCAGGGACTCGCAAAAGTTACAATAGCCTTACAATAGCCAGGTAGAGTATTCCACACATTCATTTGCATACCAAACTTAATATTGATGACCCTATGTCAAAGGAATTAGGTTCCAAGAGATATCTCCAGAGCCACTTACACACCAAGACGACATTCTTAAGAACCAAATTAACTAGCCCCAAATCCCCTCTTGCTTCGACATATAAAACTTCCACATAACAAATGATCCCTACTCTCATCCCCTACACCTGACAAAATAAAATCCAAGATCAACTTCTCCAGAGAAACTGCAATTCTAAACAAGAGAGATTAGTAATAAAGGGGAAGAGTAATTAGTAAACGAACATTTATCGATGTAATCCAATACCCTTTAGAAAAATATGTTCCTTTCTACCTATCAAGTCACTGAATAACTCTCACTTACTAGGTTCCAGAATGAACCTAAATTTATGACCACAGGCAAACATAGATAAATAAGTTTAAAATTCATAACTGTACAACCAACCAAAGAAGAGTACGTTACATAGTCATAATACCTATGTTAACTACCGTAAGACTACAATTGGACAAAGTGTCCCTTATCCTAGAAATAGACTCAAATACTCAAAATTTGTTATCACATTCTTAAACCATTGGAACCCTCTGAAAGAAAAAGGTTACGGATGGTACCATCAGCAAATTGAAGATGAGACACCCTCACTGATGAGGACATGTCTGGCTCGTGAATGGATGGAAAACATGGAGCGGATCCGGTGCAAGTTCCAATTGGTCCCATGATGAGCGCTCGAGCTAAATGATTCAAGGAAGGACTTAACAGGTTTATTCAAGAAGTTTGGAAAGATATGGGTTCGAGTTCAAAGGCATTTGAGTTGAATTCCAAGTTCATGAATGTGATACAAGTGAACATGCCAAGCCAGGAGTTCAAAGGAAGCAAAGGAGACACTATGGACCCAAGGCGGTGCCGCGCCGTAGCTAGTAGCAACGTTGTCATGCCGTCACACAAGCCAAACTTGAAAATACCGTGCCATGCTGCAGACACAAAATACATGCTCTCTGGACTTATGGTGCTTCCGCGCCATTGCTCAATACAAGACCGGCGCTGCTGCACCGTGCACGTTTTCCAAGGACGTGTTTTTGACACATTTTGGCCAGATCTCTACCTTATTTTAGGGGTTTGTTAGATCTTTTACAATTCTAATGTAATTAGGATACTTGTTAGCTAGATTTTGATTCCGAATTGGTTACTAATTAGAAGTTCATTCCTTTTAGGATTTAGGGTTTTCTTTACTAGTATAAATATCAGTTTTGGTTGAAATTTCAGATACAATTCAAATAATACAATACTTGTGAGATTATTCTCTTCTTTTGGTTCTTTGAAGAATTCCCAAGTTATTCTTAGTTTTTCTTTGAGATTCAATTTTAACTTATCACTCAACAATACATAGTTGAGTGTGGCGTCTTCAACCGCATCAATCGTTAATTGTACCAAGGTTATCACTTACATATAAATGAGGGGTCAAGGTGTCATTGATGTTTCATTCAATGCAACGGCATTGCACTATCAATTGTACCAAGGTTCTCGTCTCAATATAGACGTTGGGTTGAGATGTTGGGCGTGTTTCACCTTCATAACTTGCTGGAAACGATCCAGGCGACGACCACCTCACGCAAGCGTGCCGTGGAGTCTATCATTTTGTATCAAAGCTAAGTCTTCTAGCAAGTTATCTATCTTTAATTTTCTTGTTTGAATTGTTGAGCAAAAAAATAAAATAAAGAATTTTTTTTCAGTTTTATTTCATAAAATTTAATTTGTGATTGTTGGTAACTATATTCATACATGCTATATTTTGTTCTTGACAAGTTAATTTTCGAATTGAATAGTAAACTGTGATATTGTTTGGTGTATTCGAAAAGAACCTATAAGAGGGAATATTAAGTGGTAAAAGACACGAATTGTGAGATCATTCGAGGGGTAAAAACCAGTGAGTGATACACGAGCGATACATTAATTGAGCGAAAACACGTAAGGGAGTGGTGAGGAAATTATTTTTTGTTACTAACTCTTGTTTTGTAGCAAAATTATGTCTAGCTCAAAGGATAAAGGTGTTATGGAAGAGACCCCATCAAAGTTTGATACAAAGTTTGTAATGGAAGCCATGATGAAAGAATTTACTAAGAAGTTGGATATGGTGATGGAACATGTGAATGAGCATTTTGATGAAGTATGTGTTAGCCAAGGAAATCAATTTCAACATCCTCATGGAGCACATCAAAAGGGAAGAACGCAACAAAGAGAAGCTAGAATGAAGGAAACTTACTATGAGGGTAGGTTTAGCGAAGAAGAGGACCATGAATCCGACTTCATGCATCGGAGACGGGGAGCAAGGGATAGAGGCGGACGGAATCGAAAGGAGGACAACTTAGATAGCAATAAAATGAAAATTCTATCATTTCAAGGTAGGAGTGATCCTGAGGCATACCTTGAATGGGAAAATAAGATAGAGTGGGTATTTGATTGCTACTACTACTCAGAGTTTAAGAAGGTTAAACTTGCCGCTACAGAATTTTTTGATTATGTCACCACTTGGTGTGATCAGCTTATGATTAATCAAAGGAGATACGTCAAGCATCCGATTGAAACGGGAGGAGATGAAAATCGTGATGAAGAAGTGGTTTGTGTGCCACGACCCACTACACAAAATCAAGCAAGACCTGGATTCTTAAGGAGATGGAGATGTTGACAAAATCAAGCGTGAAGCAACAATGGCCAGATTTTCGACGGATGTGGACTTGGTTGAGAATTTTTAAGATATGGAGATGGAGATGTTGATGATGTCCACTAGGCATGGAAGCCTAATATAGTCGAGGATCAGCCGTGAACAAACCCAAAGTAGAGCCAAACCCGAGATTTTAACCGTGGAATTTCAGAACCTTCTTTAGTGAAAATCGTGAATTAGGTCCAAATCAATGCATTGTGGACTTAACGATTCTATGCCATCATTGAGGAAGTAGATTTTCCTCCTTCACTTACAAGGGCTCATTATACTAGATGCCTTGTTCAGTTTACTTTGGAGATTGATGGGGGTTGTACAGTACTACTATGGTTGAGAAATTAGGGGTTGTCTCGTCAAACATCCTCACCGTATCGCTTTGCAAATGGCTCAACGATCGTGGAGATATTAAAAAACAAAAGTATTGATTCCATTTAATATTGGTCGATATGTTGATGAGATATTGTGTGATGTCGCTCCTACAACAGAGACCATCTGCACTTGGTAGGCCATGGAAATTTGATGGCTAGCGATCGATATTCATCTACACACTCAAAGAAAAGTCGCTTTGTCATGTCACCAAAACACGCCTAATGTTGTGAAAAAGCGAAAAGAGGAGGGGGAAAATCAGGAGAAAAGAACAAACCCAAAGTTGTTTTTGCTAACATGGATAAATGCACATTTTGTCATTAGTGTTGATAGAATTGTGTTTTCCTTGGTTTTTCGGAAATGTTAGTTTCATTCAGCTTATCGGAACAATTCGGGGAAGCGTCCAAGTGGATGAGGAGAAAGATATGTGAAAAGCACTATCCGGGAAATGGTGGCATCGATTGTCAAGTCAGAAATCCTAAGATCGAATCCTATTCCTCGTAAGTCAAATGTTCACGGGTCATCGTGTTTTCTAAAATTGATTTGTTTCATCAAATTAGGGCTCGAGGGAGATGAGTGGAAACTCGCTTTTAAAACAAAATTTTTATATGACAAAGTTAGTGTTACCTTTTGATTTAACTAATGCACCAAGTACTTTCATGGATTAATGAATTGTTTTGTGTGTCCATTCATCGACATCACAAATGGACGACCACTGTAAAGTCAAGTCATCAAGGGCTCGCAAGTTTTTAGCGTGGGTTTTCAAGTGGGGAGATGAACAAGAAAGGCGTTTCAGATGATTAAGGATAAATTGATTAATGCTCATTTACTTGTTTTACCTAACTTTGCTAAAACTTTTAAAATTGAGTGTGATGCTTAAGGTTTAGGAATTGGGGCAGTGTTGATGCAAGAATGAAAACCAATGGCCTACTTTAGTGAGAAGTTGAGTGGGATGCTTTGAACTATCCTACTTATGATAAAGAGTTGTATGCATTGCTTCGAGCATTGGAAACATTGCAACACTACTTATGGCCTAAGGAGTTCGTGATTCATACCGATCATGAGTCTTTGAAGTACCTTAAAGGTCAGCAGAAATTAAACAAGAGACATGCACGATGAATAGAGTTCATCGAGACATTTCCGTATGTCATTCGATACAAGGTAAAGAAAATGGCGTTGCAGATTCTCCTCGGAAGTATGTGTTGTTATTTACTCTTGATGCGAAATTGCTTGGTTTTGAACAAAATAAAAAATTAGAAATTATATATTGATGACCATGATTTCTGTAAAGAGTTTAAATATTGTGAAAAGAACGTTGTGGGTAAGTACTTTAAAATTGATGGATTTTTGTTTTGTGAAGATAAGTTGTGCATACCTGCTTGTTCATTACGTGAATTGTTGGTTAATGAATCACATAGGGGTTGTTTAATGGGTCGTTGATATAACTTTTGCGGTTTTACGTTTACATTTTTATTGGCCACACATTAAATGGGATGTAGAAAAAATTTGTGATAGATGCATTACTTGTCGTCAATCTAAATCTCATGTTCAATCCCATGGATTGTATACACCATTGTCTATACCTAGTGAACCTTGGGTTGATATTTCTATGGATTTTGTGCTGGGATTACCTAGGTCTAAGCGTCATGATTCGATTTTTGTGCTCATGGATAGGCTTTCAAAAATGGCACCTTTTATTCCATGTCACAAAGCTGATGACACATCCTATGTAGGTAATTTATTCTTTACGGAAATTGTGTGTTTGCATGTTATCCCTAAGATCATTGTTTCTGATAGAGATGTTAAGTTCTTAAGTTACTTTTAGAAGACATTGTGGTGTAAGTTAGGTACTAAATTGTTATTTTCAATTACTTGTCATCCACAAACTGATGGTCAAACCGAGGTAGTAAATAGAACTTTGTCTGCATTGTTAAGGGTTGTCATCAAAAAGAATATCAAACATTGGGAGGAATGTTTACCACATGTTGAGTTTGCTTATAGTCGAACAAGTTCATTCTACTACTAATTTTTCTCCATTTGAGATTGTGTATGGTTTTAATCCTTTAACTCCATTGAATTTATATCCATTACCTGTTTCTGAATATACTAACATGGATGGAAAGAAAAAGGCTGATTTTGTTAAGCAGATACATGAGAAAGCTAGGCTCAACATTGAAAGGAGGATGGAGCAATACATTAAGCACGCTAACAAAGGACAACGTCAAGTGCTCTTTGAGCTGGGTTTGGTTACGCGTGCAGAAGAAAGATTTCCAGCTCAAAGACGATCTAAGTTGCTTCCAAGGGGAGATGGTCATTTCAAATTACTTGAGTTGATAATGCTTATAAATTGGATTTACCTGGTGAGTATAAAGTTAGTGCCACATTTAACGTTACTAATTTATGTCCGTTTGATGTAGGTGATGATTTGAGATAAATCCTTTTCAATAGTAGATGAATGATGAGGACATGTCTGGCTCAAGAATGGATGGAAAACATGGAGCGGATCCGGTGCAAGTTTCAATTGGTCCCATGACGAGGGCTCGAGCTAAACTATTCAAGAAATGATTTTACGGGTTTATTCAAGAAGTTTGGAATGATATGGGTTTGAGTTGAAATGCATTTGAGTTGAATTCCGAGTTCATGAATGTCAAGCCAAGAGTTAAAAGGAAGCAAAGGAGGCAATATGGACCAGGGCGCTGCCGTGTCGTAGCTAGTAGCAGAGATGGCGTTGCCACGCCGTGACACAGACCAAACTTGCCGCACCATTGCTCAGGTCTTGCACATTTTCCGAGGACGCGTTTCTACCTTATTTTAGGGGTTTGTTAGATGTTTTACAATTCTAATGTAATTAGGATACTTGTTAGCTAGATTTTGATTCCGAATTGGTTGCTAATTAGAAGTTCATTCCTTTTACGTCTTAGGGTTTTCTTTTACTAGTATAACTTTGGTTGCAATTCCACATACAATTCAAATTATTCAATACAATACTAGTGAGATTATTCTCATCTTTTGGTTCTTTGAAGAATTCCTAAGCTATTAGTTTTTCTTTGAGATTCAATTTTGACTTATCATTCAACAATACATAGTTGGGTGTGACGTCTTCTACCGCATAAATCGTTGATTGTACCAAGGTTGCCACTTACATATAAGCGAGGGGTCAAGGTATCATTAATGTTCCATTCAACGCAACTACATTGCACTATCGATTGTACCAAGGTTCTCATCTCAATATAGACGTTGGGTTGAGGTGTCGAGCGTGTTTCACCTTCATAACGTGTTGGAAACGATCCAAGCGAAGACTACCTCACGCAAGCATGTCGTGGAGTCTATCACTCACCTACTCACCTCCTCCAGCCTAACCACACAACCCTCCACTACACCAGATACAATTTGATTCAGGTACCAGTTAACAAAAATAGAAAAGGGAACTGAAGGTCACATGAATCACGCTTGAAGACTGAATTGAACCAAAATCTTGTGATTCAATCTTAATCCTACGAACTCATTTAGTAGAAATCCTAAAGACAGCAGCAAACAAGAGACATTACAGAGTTCAACCATTTTTCCTAATGACAGCAGCAAAACAAGAGACATCACAGAACTAAACCATTTTAATCATGCAATTCCATTTTGACTCTTAACATATGTAGGATACGCATAGATACCTTCAGTCCCTAGGTGTCAATGTTTCTCGGTACCTTCCAATAAGACAGGAACATTTCTTTTTGACAGGGCAGTTAGTTCAGCTTTTAAGGACTTTCTATGGTTTGAAATTTAACGTTGACCCTGGCACTTTCCTTCTCAATTTAGCCCAAACTTGATGGGTTAGTTCCAGCTTTAGATATAATTTTGGTCTTATTAAAACTGTTATTCCCTGTTTTTGGGAGATCTGGAATATGAGCAACAACCTTTCTAGGTATGAGGGAGTTGTTCCTGATTAACATTTGTTGGTTACTATGGTGGGCCACTGGGTTCATGAATTACAGCAACAACAAAGAAATATACAGAAGAGAAGAAAGAAGTCATGCAAGAGATATAATATCTTTTTAACTTTTATTGCTACTTCTTAACTGCCACTATATCATGTATGCTTCAGTCCATGAATTAAAATTTCAAACATAATGGACTTTTTATAAGTACATTATAAATCCACTAACATTTTTGGAACTGTCCCTCGTAATGTAATACTCCTGTATCCCAAACTAGATGTCCTCATTTAGCTTTTAGATGTGGGAAGCTTAAATCCAACATGAAGATGCCTGAACAAATTGTAAATGTTGTACCACTATATTTTTCACTCATACATGAGTGTTAAGATCAAGTCACAAAGTGACAAAGGATGTCAGACACACATACACTGGAACACCGCCATAACAAATTGGGATTGACGCTTACATGCTTGCTTTATCAACAGAAAGGGCTAAAATACTAAATTACTAACTGATCCTAAAACTGTTCTCTATCTAATTACACTAACTTTAAGGATCAGAAACTTAAAGTTCTCTATTCCGATGGCCATCATTTTGTTCTTCAGCATGAACAATGAACCAGAAACAATTTCATCTCCATTTCACCTCCTTCGCATTACACTTGGATGAAGAAAATATTTCAGCTTTGAGCAAAAAAAAACTCAAACCAAAGATCTGCATTGTTGGTTCATGTAGAACTTACTAAATATTGACGAAATCTAGAAGAACTTGAGATATCATCTTAGATCTAAGGTTCATACAACACTTCAAACACTTACTTTCTTCCCGTTTCTCTGTTGATATTTTATATGATGCACTATAGAACTTAATAACTTTTGAAGATATTTAGAAGAACTGGAGATTATCTTATATCTAGCGTCCATACTCCCCTTCAAAAACATGTTTTCCTTCTGGCACCAAGCAGACAATCCTAAACTCAAGTCGAAATGTGCTAATTCTTTGTTGTTAATCACTTTATAAAACTCTAGATATAAAGAACAAACATGTGCATAGCTTTCTTTAGAAGGAAAATGCCCGAGTGTATAACAGATAAAATAACAAAGAGAGAAAATCAATATTATATACCTCGGGAGAAACTCCGTAATGATCGAAAAGTTGGGAGGGCGAGTCACAGCACCCATAAAAAGAACAACATTTGGATGGCGTAACCTGCGCATTATGCGCACCTGACATGAAGAACCACCAACACTTGATCAATACTTTTTCCTTGATATTAAACAATCTTCAAAAAGAATTGAATTTGCTAAATTCTGTCTGGTTGCCAAATACGGGATAAGATTATAAGAAAGATGATTCATGACTTTTAGAGTTTTAGTAATATGTTAACCAATAAGCTGTATAAAGCATTTGCATCATTTTACAGTTCAAAAAGGTAATCACAAAATACTCCCAATGATCCACTTTGAGTGTCATCCTCTCTCTTTTTTCTGTACGACCCAAAATCAGTGTCTTGAATGACGTCATGTGAGAGACAAGAGTATGTGAACTCTACCATATGATGTGATTTAAGTGTGTGTGTGTGTGTGTGTGCTGGCGCACATATATGTGTGTGTGTGATACTTGGAAATAACCTTTCTCTAGATTATTTGTCATTTGGACCATGACACATAATTGGATCGAAGGGAGTACAATATAGAAACTAACATTAAGACCGAAGAGTAATAATAAAAATTGCACGTGTCGTCCACATTAATTTTATTACCTCTCAGCTACGTAAGTGACCAGTACTACATTAAAGGCATATGAGAGTAGATTACTTATAGCGATTAAGAAAATAGTACGTATATAAGATTATTATATCTCAGCTATGTAAGTGACCAGTTCTACATTACAGGCACATATAAGACTAGATTAATTATAGTGATAAAGAAACAAGTACGTATAGAAGATTATTATATCAGCCATCTTAGTGACCAGTTCTTCATTACAGGCATATGAGACTAGATTAGCTATAGCGATTAAGAAAAAAGTACGTAAATAAATTATCGATGTCCTATTCCTTAATATTTTCATGCACATGTCAAAAACATATCATATATGTGTCAATGATTTGGAGCTTAAAAGCAAACGGTACTGGAAACAGGACAGATACAGCACCAATACAAAAATCTCTATGGTTTTATTGTTTACAATAATGACTGAGATCTGGAAGAGGAAAAAATAGCATTCCTGCCTCACAGATATACAAGACCACGGTAGCTTCAGAATCACATACAACCAATACAGTACTATCACAACGTAATTTCTTCTAAACTTGAACTGATGGTTAGCCACAGATAAGGGAAAAGATAGAAAAGGTATGTCTTACTCATCATAGACAGTTTTCCGAGAACTAGTTCATTGTTGAGCATTTTATCCCTTGGCATCAAAAGATTAATGTAATCTTTTCTATCTTATGCTTTCTGAAAACCCAATTAATCATAGATTGAACATGTATCAATGAATAGTTTCACTACTTACTTCTCTCTTAAACTCAGCTAAAGCAGCCCCAGAAAAATCTTGGTCAAGGAACTTCTTCACTGCAACTTCCTGAAAAGTCCAAGAAAAAAAAAGTAGAGATTATAATACCATTTCTAGGTGGCTATGATACAGGAAAGTAGAGTATAATAATGCCCTACAACAACGAATAGTGTCATTCTGTATCTATGGCATACAAGTACCTATGGAAAAAAAATTGATGTCTCAATGTGGCTATGATACAGTAAACGTAAACTATGATAATGCTCTATGAAAATTAATAGTGTTATTCTCTGAGTGTGAAGTACATGTACCTATTCAAACATGTCAAACATTTAATAGAATAGTCCATTATTTAAAATTATAAATAAATAACTAAAAGAGTGATTCATACTTAAAATGGAAGGGTGCAACTTCTACTTTTTCTTTTTTTGGAGAAAATAAAACTAAAACTTGAAATCTTAATGAATGCTTAAACTAGACTAATATAAAATATAGAGAAAAAAGAATAAAAACATATTGGTGGGCTTGGAAGAAATGGTCTCCTCATATTAATACTGCTTATGTACATAAGTAGCTACCTGCAAATAAAGAAAATGCAGTACGAGTGACTAGTTGCATGATTGTATGTGTACCATGGGTAAATAAAGATAATAGTCTATAACTCGAACTTCTTAATTAAATTATAGAACCGTAGATAATATTTCCCAGGTAAGTATTTTCGTTCAAACAAACATATGTATCTAAGAATTATCTTTTGCACGTCTGATGTTATCCTGCTTGTGTCTGTTATCCTATTTTACACTAAACTGTTTAAACATGTCAATGTCATATCATATTTGTGGCCAATGGCCATGCTTCAAATCTTTTGCTCAATAAAACCAAGAAAACTACTATTTTCCATTCATTGGAAAAAAAGGAGTAGGAGAACTTACTGTGCCATTCCAATCTGCGTGGTAGACCTCTCCATATGAACCTATACATTTCAAAAGTAGATATTAACAGGGGAAGTAAATTAATTTGCGATTGATACAATTCTCTCTCTATCAGGGTGTTGCAGCATTTAAAAATGTATTATCGCTCCTTCAAATTTTTGAGGCAATTTCAGGTATGAAATTTAATCTCACTAGTGTTAAATAGTGAGGATGATGTTGTTCCATATGCTTCACTTGTTGGGTGTGAAATTGAGTCTTTACCAATGACTTGTTTAGGTGACCCTTTAGGGGGAAATCAAGATCTCAATCTTTTTAGGATCTTGTAGTAGAGCTAGTCGGTAGAAGCTTAAAAAAGGAGCGTACTTCACTTTGGGTGGGATGATTACTCTTATTCAGGCTTGTTTAGTGAGTAAACCTCATTATTATCTCTCGTTGTTTAATGTCCTGGTGGGGTAGCTTATTAGTCACTTGAGTGTGCGGATAGCGAGGATAGGAAAGACCATTTGGTTGATTGGAATTTTGTGTCATTCAAGAGAAAAAGGGATTTGATCTTGGGAACACGGTATCAAAGAACATGTTTCCTGCGGACAAATGGTTATTCACTTTGAAATTCAACTCTCTTTGCATTAGGTGACCAAGGCAAGTATGGAAATCAGTAAAATGGGTGGAATGCACCTTGTCCTTCTTATGCTACTTATTCCAATCCTTGAAAATTTATCTTGTGCACTTCCTTTGATTTCTTGTTCAACTCCGAGTTGGTAATTGCATGAACATTAAGTTTTGGATGGATATCTGGATTGGGGATGTTTTCTCTTGTTAGCTTTTCCTCGTCTTTTTTACCTCTCATCTTAGCATAATTCTCTCATTATTAATTTCTATACTTGGGAGGGAGATTCAGTTTGTTGGGATATCATTTTTTAAATAATTTAAATGATAGAGAGGATAGCGGAATTCTCCTTATTTAGTCAACTTCTTAATTCAACTCCTTTTTCTCAAGCCTTTCATGTTGTTAGGTGTTTTGGTTCTTCGGGAATCTTATCTTTTCGTTCTTTTTCACTTAATTCGTCATTTTTTTTCTAGCCTCTTATATTTGAAAAGCAAATGCTCCCTTGAAAATTAAGACTTTTATGTGGTTGAGGCAAAGGTCTTACAAATCAACACCCCCGGATGTGTATTCTGTATATACAAGATAGTGAGTCTCATTCTCATTTATTTCTTCACTGTTTAACGTGATAGATGAAAGTTAGATATGTCCATTTTTGAAGGGCAATCTTCTCCTATGCAGAGTCGCGGCCACGGGGGAGTGGGGGTGGGGGTTGGGTTGGTCGTACGAGTGGTAGGAGTTTTCGTTGAAAATGAGCGTATTTTGTCATTTTATGGAGAATTTGGATAGAGTAATGCTAGAATTTTTTGTTGCAACAATAAATACTGATTTATTGTGGGATCAAGTGTCTTTCTTTGTTTCTCTTTGGGTTCGTGCAATGGGAGTTGAGCTTTCAGAGGAATTTCTTTATCTAACTCTTGAGGTATTGGCGGGCAATACTACATTAATGTTTTGTTTTTCACTTGTTTTCTTTGATTTTGTTTGTTTTCTTTTTGGGAGGACTCTTGTCCTTCTCGCATTATAATCTCTTCTCTATTAATCAATAATCACTAAAATCTTCTTCTTTCATCCCACAAAAAAGGTAAGTAAATTTTCTTGGGATGCACTTAACTGATGTACATTAGACCTCCAAGATTTACATTAGCAGTTTACTACCCTCCGTTCCCATAGTTATAGTTTTTCCATTTTGGGATGTCCCAATATATAGTTTTACTATTTATAAAATTTAGTTGGTCTTTGTCCTTCTATGCCCTTATAATAAATATTCAACCATTATAATCAACATTCAATTTATCTATTAATCAATTCTCACTAAAATCTTCTTTTTTCATCCCACAAAAAACGCTTTTTGTGATTAAGATTAAAAATTCATCTTTGGGATGTTCATTTAATGGTCCTGATTTACACAATATGAGACCTCCAAGATAAGAAAATTTTTGTTAAAATTGTCACTTAAACTGATTTTAAAAAAATCGGCCTATAACTAGACAAAAAAATAAAGATACCGATGATGACAATATTATGGAGCGTTCAGATCAAGATCCACCTTATAGTAGAGAGGAATCAACTCTTAAAATAGATATCCGGGTGCAGGAACTTGTAAATTACCTTCTAGGCCTATGAAGTGACACTTCCCCGGCCCTAATTCTAGAGAACTTGTGCCACAGAAAGGAATCCTTTTTGGAAAGTTTTAAGTTTCAAATCTCATGTTTTCTAAAATTTGGCACTAATATTAAGGTTAATTTCACTTAACACGTGAATTTTACTCGTTTTCGCACATGACCACCTAAGTTTCAAAAGTCAACACTTAAACACCTATATTATTGAGGCCAAGTGAAACTGTTACATTTTTCATCCAAATTGACCATGTGTGTCACTCTCTAAATGTGCATGAAGACCCACTAAAATTAAAATTTTTTGAAATAAGTGTCCAAAGTACCCCAATCCCAAACCCACTCTCCATTTTAGTTTTATCCACCTAACCATGAATCCGTCTTCCTGATCCAAAGCCCCAAGAAAAGCACAAGCAGAGAGCGTACCAATAATACTAGAGAGATTTGGCCTTACCACGGCAACCTGTATATCACTAAAAAATTCCAAAGCATCCTTAAAATACCCAACTTGTACATACCCATTAATCATCGCACTCCAAGAAACCACATTCTTCTCCAGCATTTCATCAAACAGTTTTTTGGCAATCACAACCTGACCAGACTTGCATACCCATTAACAACCGCAGTCCAGTTAACCACATCCCGATTCAAACTAATATCAAACAATTTACAAGCAGAAACCATTAAATCACAAGTAGCATAGAAATGAACATAGTTATCAAGGCGACAAGTCGAGGCAAGTCGACAACCGGGAGCTTAAGCACTTAGGCGACAAGGCGCCTATTTATAATTTTACATTAATATGTTACATTAGTTTATAATTTTTAATCTCATAAATTTATAATTAAGCATCCTATTTATAATTTTACATTAAGATGTTACATTAATTTTACAAAAAGGGCAGAATTATGTTATGTACTATATATATAATATAGCAGTATAGGCAGCAGACATCAGTGATAACTTGTACTATATAGATAATATAATACAATACAATACAAATTACAATATAATATAGTACAAATTATAATATAATATAGTACTGACAAGTAATAAAGTTATGCAATAAAGTAATAGCAGTATATAGTAGGACCATAAGATTGCCACGTGTACGATGAACTAAGCATAAGCATATAATACAGTCAACAAACCAAACCATATCATATCATATAAAAAAAATTAAAAGAAGTCAGAATACCCCCAACCCCAAAATTTCTTGCTCTCAAAAAGAATACCCAAAAAGAAAGAAAAATAAAAGGCAAGAGGAGAAGAAGAAGACCCCAACCCCAAAAAGAAGTCAGGGACTCAGAATACCCACACAAAAAAAAAAGAAAATCAGAATACCCACACAAAAAAAAAGAAAAAAAAGCAGAGCAGTCACTCTACGAAGCATAGCACTCCCTCTTTCTTGCTCTAAAAAAGAATACCCAAAAACAAAGAAAAATAAAAGGCAAGAAGAAGAAGAAGAAGAAGATGTAAGTCGCCGATCAATGGGTATGGCCTCTTTTCGTTTCTCCTCTCTGATGAACTGAAGTTTCAAAGTTGTGACTCGTGAGGGATCGATTAGGTTTCGAACTTTAGGCTTCTTTTTTTTACCCTGTTAACAGCTTCAGCTCGGACCAAACCCACTCCGACAAGTCGACAGCTTATCAATATAGTCGTTCAAGTCGATCGTCTTTCGTCCAGGTCGGCGACTGAGCGCTCGCCTTTCTGCTCTCCCACCAAGTCGTCCTGACGCCTCGAAAATTATTACCAACTAGACGCCTAGGCGACGACTAGTCGACGACTTGACAAGCATGGAAATGAATCAACCCATTTTGCACAAAATCATAAGCTTTCCAACCCAATTTGATTACTTGGGCATGGAAAATTAAACTCACTGAAATGACAGAGAGATCAATACACGCTCTGAGAATGAAAGAGAATTTGTAATTGCTGGGCAAAAAGCCACTATCTAGCATTCTTTTGTAAAGGGACAGAGCATTACTTGATTCATTCTCTTCTAGAAAAGCTCTGATCATAGTGTTCCACAAGTAGGCGGATCTATTGGGTAAAAGGCAAACAAGGTTGCAGGCCTGGGCGTGATCAGAGATAGCTAACAAGGAGATGAGCTTGCCGGCGGTGAAAGGGCGGGAAGTAGGCGGAAAACATTGAATGGGGTTGTAGTTTTGCTTAGTGGTTCACTTCGAGGCTGGTGTAAGGTAATTGTGACTTGTGAAGTGTATTGAAAGCAAAATCAAGAAGGATGTAGGATTTTGTCAAAAAAATAAAATCTTGGGGTTTAGGTGTTTGAGGTTAGGGATAAAGGTTTGGGGGCAAAAGTGTCCTTACATACTTCAGTTAATGGAGTTAAGATGGAAAACAATTTTTTACTAAGCCTCAATAGCATAGGTGTTCAAGTGTCGCCTTTTGAATGCCAGGTGGTCATGTGCAAAACATGTAAGGTGGTCAAGTGAAATTTACCCGTAATATTATATTTTCTTATTCGACATGTAAACGTGACCATTTATATTGTTGGACAAATGTAGAATCTAAATTTTGATATTTTCTGAAATTTATGGAGACTCTTTGTTTGGTGAACATTCATTCAAATAGATACTAGGATGAGCGCTTACCATGAACTTAAACAAAATAAATTTCAAAAAGAATAAAATAAACAAAAATAAAGCATTTAGGCAAAGAAAACAACAAAAATTACCCAGTCCAATCCTTTCACCAAGTACCAGATTTTCCCACGGAATTTCACACTCCCCAACATCTTCTATCTCTGGATCAACCCTAGTTCTAGTATAATCAACTGTTTGACTTCAACTTTCAGAGTCTTTCAAATTCAAATTGTTTCTCGCTCTATCATCATTCCAGCTAATGACAATCTCAGAAGGCTTTTTTATTATGTCTTCACTTCTGCAAACCTCCCCAACCCCATGATATTGTTTGTTACTTCTCATATCCTCCTCCAAGGTCATTCCAGTGAATTGTCTTTCAATCAAGGGATTCAGTGAGTTGCTCCCAGTAGAAGAATCCCTGTCACCATATTCACAGGGAGCAGAACATAAATCATTATTTAAATTAGAATTGTTACTGTAAACATTTTCCGGTACAGCAGAGCTGGTGGAAGCCAATGACTTTTTATAACCATTAGCTTCATGATTATATTTTGGAAAGAGGCTCTCCACAAATACCCAGGGCCCACATTGTAGGCATAATTATTCTTCCACCTTGATGGTATAGGAGGTAGACCTGAAACAACATTTTTTCTGGGCCTTTGAAAGTCATCAACTTTATTCTCAGTGGGATTGTTCTGCATCGAAGCCTTTCCCGATCCTTTGATCTGGAATGGGTTCAGATCTGCAAAAAGATTTTTTGTGTCCTCTGCACCATTATGGTTATATGGAACTACATTAATATTCATCCTCAAGCCATCACCAACTGCATTGAGCCCACGACCTCCTTTATACAGGGAAGTTCCAATTGCCAATGAGGGGATATGATCCAACTGATTATTAGAAGTCCCTCTCTTTGTAAATCCAGAAGAACCCGCCCCAATATCACCATTTGCTCTTGAGACTGAAGGTATAGATTCTTTCTTCTCTGAACCTGATTTTATACCAAGGTGTAAACTATTTTCATTAGCGTTTTGACTACTGCCTTCATATTGACCAGTTAAAGTCAGCCTGGAGTTAACAACTCCAGAGTTTTTCATTGTCTGAAGACTTGGAAGCTTGCTTAACTTTGGATTGTATGACTTCAAGGAGGTATCAGTACTAAAAATATCCACAGGTGTAAGTGTCCCAGGAACTGCCATGAGATCAACCAAAAACTCACTGCAAGGCGGGGGAAAAAAATTATAAGTAGATGCAGAAATGCAAATACATGCATATGCCAAATGAAATTTCAATAGGGTTAAGTGGAAATGATAGATCTAATTGGGTGTCTTCCAATATACAAGTATATTAAAGTTCTTAATCAATAGTAAGAGCAGAAGTCACAAAAAAGCTGTCAAGAAACTGGTAACTGGATAACTCAGTATAAAGATGCTGAAGTTTGTATTTACTTTTTTTATTTTCATTTTTGTTATTTTTAGTGGCATTATTTGAATTATTACACAGTTTACACTGGTCCACTCCACCGAAATGTTATTCAGTGATGCTGTGTTACTGAGAATTAGTGCACATAACGAAACTTAAAATGGAATAACTGCATGTTTTTCTGAATCAGCTACTACAATGTAATAGACCTGGTATATGTAAAGATGCAAGAGGAGAATTAAAACATCATGTTTTGTTTTAAGAAAAAGTGTAGTTGGACCATATATCATAAACCTAGAACATTAGGTAGAACCATCATATGCACACTCCCCGCCCCGTACATAAAATCATGTGTATATATGATGCAGCTGTAGCTTTTGCAGAAAAATTGACAATACGACAACGGCATAAGCAAATTAAAGAGGACAAACAAACTGATACAGAAGACTGAAACAAACGAGCAACGGAAACAAGGCTTTACCTTTCATTTGTCAATTTTATAATGTTAACAGCATCATCCTCAACACCAGTGTAATGACTACCCTTAACAAGTCTACAAGTTATTCCAACACTGTCAGCTAATACCTGCCATTGAGTAAACAATCAGAAACCACATTAAGGTTTTATTCTGATTGGATATGATATGAAAAACAAGACTAGAGCATGAAATAACTATGAGCACACACACACACACTAGCAATATATGACATTGACCGATTGCACACTCATAATATTTTTTAGTAAAAGATGATGTTATTGATGAACAGAGAAGAAATTACAACACATGTGGAGAACAAGAAGTCCTCCCAGAAGAAAACCAAAACAAACCTGTATTGTGATTCATTTAGGCAATATCCTCCATATTCAACCACTGTTCCACCTCAAATTCTCTTTCATTTGTTGTTACTCATTCAGTCATTCTACTTCTTCAAAAACAATCAATTAAGCACAGACCCAATGACTAATTCAGGAGCAGAAGCAGAAGCTAGAAACAAGAGAAACCATGGCCGATGCTATGTTTTCTGCAAAATCTGCAACTGAGTTTCTCGAAGGTTCTCATCCATCAAAATAGTAATAAATTCTCTTCCTTAGTACTCGTTTAGTATTGTGGTAGATAGCCCAATCAAAAAATCCAAAAACAAACATCAATTAGTAGGAATTGCATACCAATTTTACTATTTTTCACTGTCGGCAACATTTTCTGTGTTTTCCTTCAATTCAACTTCTAGATCTGCATGATTGTGACTGATTGTGGTTTGTTTAGTTCTCATTCATCCGTTATACCTAATTATAATCATCAAACGCTCAGAAAACTTATTTATCATATTTCCTTCAATTCTCTGTTAGAACACTGTTAAGCTACATAACAGTTTGTGCTTGAGCTTAATACACTGTTAAGCCTAAGTATACTCTGAGTTGATCATTTGATAACCCCAACCTTCATTCCTCTACTCATTTACTCAATTATTTCTCCCTAAGCCAAGAGCTAGTCAGGATTAATCCCTATTTGACTTCTGATCAATTGTCATCGAGTAATCCACTTCATATCATCATATTCCTAGTCTAGTTCAATTACTCATTTTAATCTACATACTGTTAGCACTATTAGAATTAATTGTTGAACCCGGAAGTTTAATTGTTCTGAACTTCACCTTCTACAACTCTCATATAACCTATGGCAGGTCCCTCCAGTAATAGCCAGAAGAGCCTGCTTCAACAGGACCTGCTGGAATATGGAAAGTACACTATTGCCAGGCTTCAAGAGCTGGATGACAAGCTGAATCACTTTATGGAAAGAATGGTAGAGATATTTCAGTAAAAGAAGTTCCACAATGACCATGGAATGACTTCCCCAACTGAAAAGAGGGATAAAGGAAAACAAGCAGTCAAAGCTGATGACTCGGTGCTAAAGGTTTCTTTAGAAACCCTGCACGGGCTAAAAAGGAAAGGGAAATACCCAGAGAAATCACTATCAAGTAAGGACTGGTCTGATGATGAAGTAGAAGTTGAGGATAACAATACCACTAAGGACCAAGTCCCAAGACACCTTAAGTTGGTCTTTCCAAGATATAAAGAAGGAGAAGATGCTCTTGGATGGACCACGGATTGTGCGTAATATTTCAAAATATATGGGGTCAAGGACCACAGAAGGGCTGCTATAGCAGCACTGCATCTGGATGTTCTCAAATCCTGGTATGAGGAATTTAAGTAAGTAGGAAGGAGGTATCATGGACTGTATCTCTAAAGCCTTCATTGCCAGATTTACTGAGGCTGGGTTAGATAATGTTTTTGAGCAGTTCAAATTGCTTAAAGAAATCTCAACATATACACACTAGGTTAATTGGAGATAGCTGGGAAGCCAGAGAATGAAGGAGCTATGGAACTATCAATCAATACCATTGAAAAAAGAGGGGAAGAAGAGAGAGAAAGGGGGGAGCATCCTCTAGAGCCATAGTAGTGACAGGCAAGTTAGGCAATAGACCAAGAGTTACCAGATACTCTTATAAACCTAGCTAATTGCGTATTGGTACTTGCATACCCAAACAAGGTACTCTTACGTACCAATACTCTAAATTTAGCTAACTGAAAAATTTCTTTGTTGTTTAACTTTTATTGCACAAGTATCAATATTACATATTAGTATTAGATGCTCAAACATTATGTAAAAAAGAAGGAACAGAGTTTTTGAATTAATTCCTTGATTGATTTCGTCTCACAATTACATTGGTTTATATACACAAGTATAGCAATCCCTAATTTACAGTTATGGTAATCCCTAATTTACAACAATTTATACACACTAATTATCCCATAAGAGGAAACCGTATCTTCTAACACTCCCCCTCAAGTTGGTGTATAGATGTCTCGCATACCCAACTTGAAACATAATGGATGAAACATCTTACTACTAAGACCCTTGGTCAAAATATTAGCAAGCTGATGTTTTGTTTTGACGAAAGGAAGCAAATAAGACCGTTAGTTAACTTTTTTGTAATGAAGTGTTTGTCTCTGTCAATCTCAATGTGTTTCGTTCTATCGTGTTGTACAGGGTCGTTTGCAATACTAATGGTTGTCTTATTATTACAAAATAACTACACAAGTCTTTTAGTTGTAACACTCAAATCTTCAAACAAAGTTCACATATATGATAGCTCGATATTTGGCCTCTATAGAGTCGACCCAATCTGAGTCGGAGAATGCTTCAACTCTCATATGATTATGTGGTGCGAACAATAAACCTTTCCCAGGAACAAACTTGAGATACCTCAGAATTCTGTAGACAGTTTCATATACCGACTCACTACTCCCACAACATAAGATATATCAGGTCTAGTATGAGAAAGATATATCAATCGTCCCACCAAACGTTGATAGACCACCTACTAGATGATGATTAACTTCAATAGGAGAATCGACAGGCTTACATCCCAACATGTCAATTTCTGTTAAAAGATTAAGTACATATTTTCTTTGAGATAGAAAAATTCCACTGGAAGATCTCGCAACTTCAATACCAAGGAAATATTTCGAAGGACCAAGATCTTTGATTCAGTCTTGTTTTGAGATTAAGCATCTCTTCTCTATTATCCCCTGTCACCACAATGTTACCAACATAAACAATAAGAATGGTAGTCTTAAGCATCTCCTCTATTATCCCTTGTTACCACAATGTCATCAACATAAACAATAAGAATGGTAGTCTTACCTTTTATTTGTTTGACAAATAGAGTATGATCTACTCGACTCTGCTTGTACCCAAATCTTATCATTGTGGAATCTACCAAACCAGGCTCTGGGAGATTGCTTCAGACCATACCGAGCCTTTCGCAGCTTACACATCTTACACTTGGTTGCAGATGAAGCAAAACCAAGGGGTATTTCCATATACACTTCCTCCGCCAAGTCACCATGAAGGAACGCATTTTTTACATCCTATCATAAGAAGAACAAGTAAAATTAGGATCCTCACCATTAACATTATCAAGACTATACTCCGAGCAAGATTGGAGCAGTGGTGCAGAAATGGTGACTTTATTTGTAATGATCGCAACGATCAAACAATCTTTGTAAATGAGATTATGTGAAATTATTTAATAAAATAAGATTTTATTGATAATTTGTGTTTTATGTGATTTATGGTCGTTATATGATCGCGCTACGAGTTATGTGCGTGTTTTTGAGTGTTTAAAGGGTAAATGTGGAAAATAAATTTTTTCCAAGAAAAGACGTAAAAACACTATTCACACTAAAAACGCAAACTCATTTTTTCAAATTTTCGAATTACAACATAGCGTTTCTTTGTAAAAAGAGGGATCGGTGGCCAAATCGGATGTTTGAAAATCAAAAGTCGATTTTCGGCTAACCAAGCAGATTACGAAAAGTAACCAAGAAAGTTAAAAAACCTAACTGGATAAGAAAATATCTAACTAGAATTAGTTAGACTAAGGCTAAGAATTTTGAGGTTTGGCTAAGAAATGAAGAATTGGCTAGAGTTGAGCCAATGTTTGAGCCTAGGATTGAGTTAGGAATTGAGTCTAGGAATTGTGAGGCTTGGCTAGGGTTGAACCAAGGGTAAAGCCAAGAGTTAGTAGCTTGGCTTAGGGTTGAGTCATGGTTCAAGTCTTAGTGTTAAAACCCTAAGACTTGGAGCCAAAGCAAGATATGTTGGTGTTTATCCCATGTGGGATAAACACATGATGACTCGCCTGAGCTAAAAGTAAGATAAGGGGCATTTTGGGCCAAGGGTGGCCAGATTTTGGAGCAAGGGGGAGTAATTGGTGAGTCATCTAGTATGACTCACCACACCTAAGAAGTAGACAATGATCAAGAATGTTTAATTAAGTGATTTTAGCCATTAAGTGATCATTAAGTGCCTTGAGTTAGTTTTAATTGTGGTTTGATTAGGCTAACTCAAGGGGATGATTAGTAAATTTTTAAACATGAGGGGGAAAGACCTTGTGCGACTTAAGTTGGGTGACCAACTTGTAAGGAAGAGAAACTAGCTTTTATATAAGCAAATCAAGTCTTAGACTTTTAATTTGTTAGCTAAATTTCCCAAATGTTAGAGAAATAAGTTGAGAGCTCAAGAACATAAAGAGAAAAGAGAGAAGGGAGCCAAACCTATCAAGGGGAAGGAGAGTAGGAATCAAAACAAGAATCAAGCTTAAGAAGAAGAAGAAGAACTAAGAAGGTATGAACATCAAACACATCTACTTCATCCCTTTTCTTTAGAAGCTTTCTAGCTTGTTAGAGAAGTGCTTTGTTGGTGGTTGTGTTTGTGTTGTGAGATCATAAAAGGATCTTGGAGAGATAAGGTTTATGGATTTTACAGATGTTAAAACACCTTAACCATGTATGCCAAGTGAATCAAAATATAAAATTCAAGCCCAAGCAAGAGGATGGATAAACAAGATAATAGTGGACTATAAATGGACTTTAATACGTGTTTGTCTCTGTGTTGATGTAGGATTTCAAAATATGAAATCATAGGTATGTATGTTGTGGAAATATTCCAAGTGGAATGGAGGAAAAATACGCCATAACAAAGTTATGGCGAAATTTTCCGTAAAAGGTGTCAAGTAAGAAAAACCTAGCTTGGTACTCTTTTTAGAGTCAATTTTATAGGTAGTTAACGCTTCTTTCCGGGGGTTATGTAGTTGGGTGAATATGTGAGTCGTAGGCTCAAGACAATCCGACTTCGGATGAACAAGTTGTGCTATTTAGAAAATTTGTCGTTAAAACGACTTTCGGTGAAAAATGGCTCTCGAAGGGGTTTTGTGCCGATTTCCCAACAAGTTAGAGAATTGTGAAAAAATTTCTATCCGGGGGATTTGAAGAATTTGTTACAAGGAAGAAAATGGTGCAAGAATGAGTTCATTCCGATATCGGACTAGTAAGTTGTGATGCTTCAAAGTAGGCGCTTTGAAATTGTTCGAAACAAAAGTTTTTTGAAAAACAAAGTTTTTGGCTGAACAACCTATTGACCTCCAGCGTCAGGGCGCTGGAAAATAGCCTTGGATGGGCGTTGGGGCGCTAGGCTCCGGGTAATGAAAAGTCAACTTTTATTATCTTTAGTAAATTGGGCATAACTCTTTCGTCCGAACTCCGATTGAGGTGATTCAGGATGATCCGGAAAGATAAGAAGTAGACCTACAACTTTCATTCTTTAAGTTTTGAGAGTTGAAGTCAGGATCAAGGTTCAAAATGAGCCTTTTTAGGACTGTTGTGTATTCGGAAGCAAATCGTGGTGTTTCTTCGGAACGCCGTGGTGCCGAGCCATGTATGACTAATATTTCCGATTTCTAAACATTGAACTTTGGAAATATAGTCTAGTAAACTGTAAACCAAGGAATGGTAGATGTTTTTGGACGTGTTAATCGTACACAATAGCGTGTCGGTTAAGCGTTCGGGTTAGAAAAGTCAGGCGTCCGACATACGGACGTCAAAACGCCGAGTCGAATGTTAATAAACTTAAATAGTGTTCTGACTCTTATGAGACGGACATTATAAAACATGGAATAGAGTTAAAGTAAATCATTAGTGACGTTTATTTGTGGTAATTGGAATGTTTATATGCACTGAATGCGTAGGACTTACAAAGGGCAATTAACGCTAAAGTATTAAAAACCGCTAAGGCAAGTAATCTAACTCCATTCGATCTTCATATTTAAAGTATGTAGATGTATATTCTTATGAATAATCCTTATGTATGCTTCGGTTTCCACAATGTTTAACGATTGTGTAAACTTCAAACTTATACAAACTCTTTGTTGTTTATATAACTGTTCAGCTATGCTATAATGCATAAATTGTTAAGTTTTGCTATAACGCATGAATTGTTCAAGTTTTCAAAGTTCTGATATGCATGAACTGTTTAAGAGATATGTCAATGCCATTTGTATTGCTAGACACATGTTAAAACTTTTCAATGATCTAGATATGATCTGTTGAATTGTTATTGAGTTTTAGTTAAGTTTTCAAACAAATTTCTACTTGGTATGGATTCACTCTGAGAATAATGAACCCTAATATTGGGGGAAATGTTTTATGTTGTCGACATGTAATGTCGAGTGACGGAAGAACACAAAATAAGTCGTTCGCCATGTAGTATTGATCAATACAGGGTACAAAAGGGTTGATCACCCAACGTGCCCGCAAGTCATAACGGTTTACAGCGGAATAATTGTTTAAACCCTTTTTAAATGAAAATTCTAGATCTTATGACCGCTCAGCTAAAGTCAATACGTCGTTTCAAAAATATGTTTTGAAAATAAGGAAGTAATTTCCTATCATTTGAGATCTCTTCACAACTTTTGTTCGGTTGTTGAAGATTTAGAAGTATGAAAACATGATTCTTGATTTTGTTGTTTTATATGCAACTGTTATACTTGTTGGGCATGTAAATGCTCATTCTTGCTTAAAATTAAATGTTTTCAACAAAAGCTGAGCGTGTAGAAGGTTTTGAAAATGACAAGGGCAAGATGAATGAATTAGAGAACGTGAACCAATCTATAATAGATAGGCTTATTGTAAATAATTACTACTTTAATTATCATATTAAGATTTAAAGGTCATAGAACCTGGGTATGTAATAATAGGCTTGTAATAATTAGTACTCCCTCCGTCCCATAGTTATAGGCTGATTTCTTTTGGCACATAGTTTAAGAAAATAATTTTAAGTGGCAATTTTTAACATAATTTTCCACATATACCACTTAATATAGAATTAATGAATTAAGTTAATTACTCCTTACTTATCACACTGGAACTCTCAACTTCATTGATTGACGTGTTTAAAGTCCATAACGATAGAACTTTAACCAAAGAGAATACAACAACATTAAATGTGGTGATAAAAATAATAACATTGAATGTTGTTTCTTCATAAAAAGAGTAATGGTTGAATATTTATTACAAGGGCATAAAAGTAAAACAATGAACCAACTAAATTTTATAAATAGTAAGTAGCCTATATATTGGGACATCTCAAAATAGAAAATCAGCCTATAACTATGGGACGGAGGGAGTAATTACTTTCTTATTAGTACGAATGCATGGTTAGATGTGTGTTAAAGTTAGTACCGTGAAGAACCAGATCCGGAGTTTAAAGGTACTCGGATTTGGGGGCGTCACGTTATTCTTAACTCTTTGAACATAGGTCCTTAACTCAGGCTCATTATGTCTAATATATGACTCATGTAACTCCCCGTGTATAGATTTATCAGAGACAACAATAGGAACAATAGAAGAATTTATAGGATAAGGTGGTATAGTACTACTTGTAATACCAGCCTAAAGCGGAAGTTCTCATCAAATAACATTCTCCCCCTGAGGAAAAGGTAGGGAAGAATAAAAAGGTTTCAATTCCCAAAAAGTTACATCACGAGTGACAAATACTTTGTTCGAAGGAGGATGAAAACACTTGTAACCTTTTTGGGTTGGAGAATACCCAATGAAAACAACCTAAGAGCCTTGAACATAGCACAATGCCAAAAACTCGAGGCAAAGGAGGACTTGTCGTGTAGTGAAGGAAAGAGATGGGACTTCTGTTTCCAAAAATTCTAGAAGGAAGCCAGTTTATAAGAAATACAAAAGTCAGAACAGCATCTCCCTATAGAAATTTAGGTGTTCATAGTTATCATAAGTGAGGGCTACCTCTAGTAAGTGTCGGTTTTTTCTTTCCGCCACTCCATTTTGTTCTAGGTTTTAACACATGAGGTTTGAAGTATGATGTAATGCTGAGAGATAAAATTCAAAAGCATTATTATTATTATATTCACGACCATTATCATTATGGAAAATTTTGACTTTCAACTTCAAATTGGGTTTGAATCATTTTATGAAATTCATGAAAACAATCAAACATCTCATTTTTGGAATGAAGAAGATAAATAACTTAAGACTACTCCACTCATAGCTAATTGGTTTTGAGTTGGATGTTTCAATTTGGTATCAGAGCAGACACTATTCATATCCATGCCCAACGGCCAACATGCTCCACGTCACCTAAGTAAAATTGTCCATGTATTTGGCTCAAAATTACGCCACACATGAGGGGGCGTGTCGAGATATAAAGTCCCATATCGGGCAACTAAGACATGAAGACTCGATATATAACTTGAGAGACTACTCCACTCATTGTCAAATGGTTTTGAGTTGGATGTTTCAATAAAACATCAACAGGAGGTGTTGTAGTAGACATATAGGCCTGGAAACCACATCCACGACCACTACTAGACCAACCACCACGCCCTTACGTCCATGAAGCTTAAAACATCGATCCCTGGTATGATTCTTTCCCCCACAGTATAGTCACATTCGCGAGACTCCTCAACAAGGGACTGACTGAATGGAGAAGCTAAGCTTGGGATACGAAGCAACCATGGTTAATCGGTAAACAGTATTTAAATTTAGAACCATCACCCGACGTCTACTTTCCTCTTGTTGGACTTTATCAAAAGCCTCTCGCAGTGATGGAAAAAGTGTCTGACCAATCAACTGTGCTCGAACTTGATCATACTCTATGTTCAAACTAGCCAAGAAATCCACAACTCTATCTTCACTAACAAAGTTTTGTTAAGTTGTTGCATCTTCCGTACATTTGGATGAAAAAACACAGTAATGATCAAGCTCCTGCCAAAGTGCATTAATCTCAGCAAAATATTGTGTCACAGTCTTATCCCCTTGATCTTTTACGAATGACATATCACTAGAAACAGAGAGTTTGAGAGATAGCCTCTCAAAGCTTATAGGCAGTGTTTAAGAACATGTAACTACTCCGCATATTAGGTTTCATTGAATTAAAAATCCATGTTTTCACCATGAAATTATGAGATTTCCATTCTTCTTTGATCATACCCGATTTTTCAGGCATAGTAGTTGTTCCATTAATGAAGTGTTGCATACGATTGGCCTCAATTGACATGTGGCATGCTTGAGACCATGTCAAATAGTTGGAGCCATCCAGTTTGAAAGGGCTGAGAACCAATGTTGAATTAAGAGTATGGCTTCTAACAGCTTGTTGTCCCATGCTACTGTTATGAACCCCACTGCTAGCACTACTTTGTTCTGACATAAACAGAATAACAGTTAGATACAATATATACCAAGTAGAATAAACTTTAGAAAGGATATCAACAAATTGTACTACACTTTTTGAACTATAATGGATGCAGAAGAAGCAATAGGAAAATAGAAGTACACCAGCAAGGGAGAAAAACAAACCACGAATGCTAGTGACAAAAAACTGGATAAACCTGAATCAAACACGACAAGACCACTGTAGATGGCAAGAGGAGAGAGAGGCGAACACCATGGGAGTAGCCACGTCGGCAGAAGTTCGGCGGAAAGTGTCTCACGCGTCGGCTAAAGATGGCGCGTGGCGTAGGCATTCTACGAATGGGGTGGCTCATGGAGGAGCGTGCGGTGGTGGATAAAAAATCACCTCTATGATGATAGACTGTTAATGGGTAACCCAATTATGATCTCGATTTCTTTATATAGATTTGTTCAACTAGTTTTCTAAGAAAAAATAAGAATAGCAGCTAAACGAGGAATTGTGTAGGCTAGTATTCTGATAATAAGGAACGAGGCTTTGTGATGGACTCCGCGACAAGCTTGCGTGAGGTGGTCGTCGTCCGGATCGTTTCTAACAAAGTTGTAAGGTGACAAGACACGTCAACCCAACATCTATATTGAGACGAGATCATTGATACAATTGGTCGCGCAAGGAAGTTGCATTGAATGGAAGATCAATGACACCTTGACCCCTCACTTATATGTAAGCAATAACCTTGGTACAATCAACGATTAATGCGGTAGAAGACGCCACACACAACTATGTATTGTTGTGTGATAAGTCAAATTGAACATTCATAGACAAACCATGAATAATTCCAGAGTTCTCAAAGAACCAAAGGAGAATTAACTCACCAATTATATTGAATAATAATAACGTTGTTATGAATTACAATCATGTAGCTTATTTATAGTAGCTATGAAAACCCTAGAATCCTTATAAGGAATTACAAGTGATTTGGAATCAAAGTCTAATCTATAAGCAACCTAATTACAGTAGGAATCTGAAAATATGCTAAAAATATCTAATTTACGAAGGAAAGCCGCGTCCAAATCTGTTAAAACGCGTAAAAAACCCAACTAGAACCCGACGAATTCGTTGGGGCGAATTCGTAGGCCTGGGAATTCGCCGGGGCGAATTGGACCAGAGAGGAATGGGTTGGGGCGAGTTCAGACGGCGTTGGGGCGGATTTGGACAGCAACGAATTCGCCGAGGCTAATCCAAATTTCCTGTTGCGACGTCCTTTGGTAAAATGGTCATAACTTTCTCGTCCGAACTCCGATTAGGACGATTCAAGATGTTCCGAAAAGCTAAAAAATAGATCTACAACTTTCATTCTTTGTGAATTGAGAAACTCTGGCTGGATCAAGGTTGAAATTGGGATTAAAGTGGATGTTATGTAAATGGCAAGCCGAAAACTCCAAGCTTTGATCTCTGTTACATGAACGCATTGCCGTGTAGCTCGAATCCCTTTCCATTGTTTGTACGTTGCATGATGACTTGGCTTGCATTGATTTGGTCTTACTAAATAGATAGTATCTAGTAATCCCAAATCACATGATTGATCATCTCCTCTCCGTACATATGAAATGAGCTCCAATGGAAGTATCCTTAAGTACTCTCTAGCCCAATTACTGAAGATCATTTGTTGAACCCTTAGAACTTGAGTTGAGTCGTTGTTGTTCGATGCGAGCCCGGTCAGGATCGTATCATTTTGATACCATGTAGAAAAGAAGGAACATAGATTTTGAATTAATTCCTTGATTAATTTCCTCTCAATTACATTGGTTTATATACACAAGTATAGCAATCCCTAATTTACAATTATGGTAATCCCTAATTTACAGCAATGTATGCACACTAATTATGGAATAGGATAAACTACAATTATGAAAACTATATCTTCTCACACATTACATATGTACTAAAATATTTATAAAACAATCAACTTGTTGATTCAACTAAAAATCTTCTATAAAACTTTAGTTTATTACATTAGGATTCTAAGAGAATTCCAAACTATAAGAACTTATATAAAGATACCCTGGCGTATCGTGTTTTAGCTATGTAGCATACCGCGTACCCGTATTCGTACCGCATACCAAAACGTACCACATTTCTAGTAACACATACCGAGCAGGTTGAGAGGAGTTATCGGTAGTTACCAACGGTTCCCATTTTGGCGCCTGACGTTTGAATTGCAAAACCCCCCTTTGATTATATAACCACATCCTACTGAAACAACAACATATTGTTCCACTTCCCATTTACCCACAAAAAAATGAGATAGAGAAACTTGTTGGAAGAAAGATGGATCTTAAAAAATTGTGTGGATTACAGAAAGTTAAATTCTCGCTGTCAAAAACAAGTTTCCAATACGTCTAATGGGGGAATTGATGGATGAACTACAGGGGCTAAATATTTTTCCAAGCTAGACTCGAGGGCCGGTTACTATCAAATGAGAATGGACACCAGGGACACAAAAAAAACTACATCCAGAACTCATATAGGACACTATAAGTTTGTAGTCATGCCCTTTGGGCTCACCAATGCACCAGCTACATTCCAAGGCTTGATGAACCAGGTGTTTTCTCCCTTCCTAAGAAAATTCACTTTGGTCTTCTTCAATGACATTCTAATATATAAACAAACCTTCAACAAATATTCCAGCTTATGGGAGACCACCAGCTACATGCCAAGATGACCAAATTTGAATTTCCAAATAACTTAATTGGGCACATAATTACCAATGAGGGAGTATTAGTGGATCCCGAAGATAGAAGGTATGTTGGACTGGGCCTACTGGCCTCAACCAACAAATATTAAAGAGTCAGGGTTTTCTTGGTCTCACTGGGTATTACAAAAGTTTGTAAATTAGGGTATGGAATAATAGCTAAAACCCTTACCAAGTGACTACAAAAGAATGGGTTCCACTGGACAGAAGAAGCTACCTAAGCATTTAAGACTCTAAGTGCGCTATGAGAGTTTATAGTAGAGAAAGATGATTCAAACACAGGAATAGGGGCAGTATTGATTCATGAAGGAAGACCCGTAGCATACTTAAGAAAAGCCTTAGGCCCAAGGAGTCGGGTCATGTCAACATATGATAAGGAATTGATGGGTATGGTGACTGCAGTTCAGAAATGGTCTCCCTACTTAATGAACAGGGACTTCATCATCAAAACAGATCACTAGGCTTTGAAATACTTCTTAGAACAGAAGATAGTCAACATGTTGTAGCAGAAACAGGTAAGTAACTCATGGGATTTGATTATACTATTACCTACAAGAAAGGAAAAGAAAATACGGTGGTCGACTGTCTGTCTAGAAAGTATGAGCATAGCAACCAATGTGCAGATTAGGAATAGCTGAAGACTACCAGTAAGATCCAAGGGATGTAATAATTTTTCTAAATGTAAGCCTCGTTACTATAAAAGGCCAACTAGTATTAGGTATGAGAAATGAAATTAAATGGAAAAACTGAAAGGAAATCACAAGTTGTGACTCTTAACACTACTCTTCTTCCTCTTGCTCTCCTCATCTCAAATCTTTTCTTCTCTCACCTAAATTCTCATCTCCTCTTAATTGGTAATTGTCTGTTGGATTAAGTTAAGATCATTCTCAGATCCTAATAGTAGTATTGTTAGTGGACCGAGATATTTCAAAAATACTAGTGTGTGCACTGATTATTGTCTTCATAAGTGAATTAGACATGTTAATTAGTTTACCAACATCAATGTTAATTTTTCCTAAACTAGATCCCTGTCTAGACCCACATATAATTGTCTTATAATTGAATTAGACCATCAATTTCTCTCTCAATCATGATGATGGCGGTGCTGCAAAGTCCCTTAAAACCTTACAAACACACCGCACAGTCCCTACAGGCTCTCAACCTGATTTGAGCCTGGCAACATCGAATTGAGTTGAAAGATGTACGTAGGCATGGTGTTGGTGGTGGTGAATTGGCATGTGGAGGAGAAAAAATTGTTCCAACAAATATCCAAGGAATGAGAGTAAGTAGAAAACGCATCTAGCATAAAAATTCTCCGTGCGCACATTGTTTGTTGACATAAGAATTTTAAAGATAGGGCAAAAATGTTAATTTCTTGTCTAGACCCTCATCCGCAGTATTATTTTTAGACATTCCCCAACTATTTTGTGGATGAGTTGTAGCTGCGCCATCAGATATGAGATTGGGCGGATGGATGGATATATATATATATATATATATATATATATATATATATATATATACACACACACACACATACATATATATTTATAAAAAACTGTTTCACATCGTTATTGTATCCTACATGTTGGAAAATGACATTTCAACATTTCCATATAGCTTTGTACTTCCATCTATGTGCTTCTTCTTAGCTTAGAACTCTCAAATTTCATTTATTACTACAAATGTGCTCAAAGCCTCATATAATCGGAGCGGTTGCGGCCCTTGCAGAACAGCAACCTTGATACGAGTCGTAAAATCAATCATGTAAAGGGTATGTTTTGGCGAAACTTCGACGTAATAGAACAGTTTCGGACCAAATAGCGAGAAATTTCAGAGTCTAGGGGAGAAATGCCACGCAAAAGAAAAGTATTTAGTACATTTTAACTATTACCTAAATTAGTATTAAAAATAAAATAAAACTAGTGTTCAAGTTAACTAGATCTTATAAACGCTTACTTAAATTACTTGGCAGAAACACAATCACACATACTATATAGTACCTCTAGAGCCTAAAAAAAATTGTAACCATTTCACTTGGAAATAAGAAAATATATATTTTATACATATTAATTAAAATAATTGTACCTATATGGTCAAGTATAACTTGAAAATATCTTAAGAATTTACCATTCAATTTTTAAGCATAACTTCAAAATATCTTAAGAATTTATCTAATGAGGCATTAGATAAGTCTGCAATATGTCATATTTATCATTTGGACAATGTTGTGTACCAGATAGTGTTTTTTGTGAACTTAATTGATCCACCTTGTTCTTGTTATTCAAAAAAAAATCATAATTATTTTAAAATTTCTTGAAGCTCCTACCTAGCGTATAGCCAAAACAATGCCGAAACCGATAACTAGTCAAAAATGACCATATGAAACATAGGTCTCTACCGCGACTTCGAAACATGGCCTCAACTTATTAATTAAAAAGAAAGTACATTAAGTTTGCCATTTAAATCATCCAAAAGCTAGAATAATACCATGACAAACAAATAATGATATTTCTAATGTATGAAATGAAAAAATCACAAGTGTTTCATTTCTGTTTCTTATCCTTTGTTTTATTTTCTTTATTTTTGCTTTTCAAACAAAGAAATGAAACACTATTGCTTGGATGATGTAACACTAGAAAACAGGATCAATATAACATTGTGGCAGACCAAAAACAGAGCAGTAACAAATAAGAATTTGATAGCTTACCTTGAAAAGCAAAGCACGATGTCGTGACAACCCAATCTTTAAGGATCCAACAGGCAACACACTAGTGTGAAGAGATGTTCTCAACTCAGAGGTTCTGTCCATCCATCTTGCTAAAATGATATTTGCATCCCGTACTGGTCCACCCATGTGTTCTGTAACAAGTTCAGCAAGCCTCTGTACCAGAAGACCAAGCTCTGCAGCTTGGCAGTCTAGTGCAATACAATGTGCTATCTGCACCAACTCTTCCAGAGAAGGGTCAATTGTTCGGTTGACAATAACAACTTCAATGCCAGAACTATCCGAACTTGTCTCAAGTTCTGCTAGGGACGGCATTTTCCCCTTAATTGCAGAATCTGTGCCAGGGCCATATACATCATAGAAACCATCCACCACTTTCTCCTCATAGTCAAGCACACCATAGTCCTAGTGGAACCAGATACGTATAAGGCAAACAATGAAGAAGTAATGCATATTATTTTTTCTAAGTTGAATGTACAGATGTTACCAAAGGAATATTGGTATTGCCAAAAGGTAGCATCCAAAGATGATAAATCTTTAAATATGCTAGTTGCATTTTAATATTTAATTAATTATACAATGAACTCGGTTAGAACAAAGGCAATAGAAAACATATAATGTAACAATATTCAATCCAATAACGTAAATGCAATTGCATAATAAATGTTTTTACCTTCTTTGAATTTACCTCTTTAAGAAGGATAACTTCTGAAATTAGCATATTTCATTAAGCATAACAGAAATAATGCATATCATGATTCATGGTATGAAATGATTAAAAAGTTGAAGCAAATTCAAGACCAAAGGACTAGGTATAAATTCAAATACCATACAAAGATGAAGCCTAACTTAATAAGTGAAAACCACCTCTTTAAGCCAGTACCATGATCCATAAATTCAGAATTCTCCGAGAAGATAAAATCAAAATACTACCTGTATGTTGTTATTTCTCCAAAAAAGTTTATTCTATAAAAACAAGAGAGAGAGAGAGAAGGGGAGAGGGGTCAGTAGCTTCCCATTCGGGCCCTTGGATTACCTCTTCAACCCCTCCTCACATCCTAAATGAAGCAATAAAGAATACTCATAATTACTAAAGGCATCTGCCACTTCTCCCACTAGTTTGGGATTAATATAGTACTCATTATAGAAGTCATAAAAGCATAGGAAACACTACACTCGGATAATATAAACAGTTTTTCTTAATATGCAACCTATGCATCAATATACCAACTCGAGATAATAATACAAAATGATACGAAAACTAGAATAGAATCTGAATAATTATAAAAGAATTCAGCTGGAACCTGCAAAAAATATGCAGTTACACACTGCTACAGTGCCTACAATATAAACTAATGTACACGTATCATCTAAACAATTGTACTCAGTATTTTAAAAATCTCCACCTAGGTCCGCTTAACCCCGCCTAGGTGCTAGGTGGTCCTCTACCACATCGATTAAATAAAAGCTTTGAAACCCTGCAATACTTTAAATGAATTTTAAAAAACCTTAAAAGGATTATTTTTGGGGTAATTTTCATCTCAAAAATATAAAACAATTACATCTACTATATACTATACTATGTACTCCCTCCGTTCCTAAAAGATTGTCGTTTTAGAAGAAAAAATTTGTTCCAAAAAGTGTCTTTTACAACTTTCAAGGAGAATAAATTATTTACTTTCCTATATTACCCCTACCTTCTTTCATTGTCCCAAGAAATTCTCTCCCTTGTATTAATAGTTTTCAACTTCCCATAAAAGGGTAGTGATGGAATTTCAAACAAATTTTACTTGGTAAATGATACTTTCTTAATCCATGTGCCAAAACCTTAAACGACAATCTTTTAGAAACGGAGGTAGTATAATATAGCAAATATATACAATAGAAAATATAATTAAATGAGACTGTCTAAGAAAATACCTAGTAACACTTTGGAAAATGCCTAGGCACCGCCTACGTTGCCTAGGCACTAAGTGCCCTCTGTCACCTAGCAATTTTTAGAACATTGACTATGCTTCAGAATATATCACATATTCTTGGCTTTTAAATTGTTATATTGAATTTATTACAATCAGGACTCTCAGCACTTGTAAGACTTCCACCACCTCCGAACTAGATTCTTGTATGCTAAGATGTATCCATACTTCTATGAACACTGAAACATCACAAATACTCTAAAGCCATGTAGCTTACTACCTTTTATGTGTGTTCAACTTCACTATAATCACTTTTGTGTTCCAAACATGTCTGATACTGCTTGATTGTTAAACGTGTCCATTCTTCTTGAGAGTTGAGATACGATATAAATTTAATATGTCAAAGAAGTAGAATTTCTTATGAAGACAAAAGTAATAGGGAAAACAAAGTCAGAAAATAGGCACATGGAGAATAGAGTAATCAGTAATCGCATCCAACTTATATTAATATCAAATATATTTATGTTATAGATGACACATCCAGATATTTAATGGCTTTCATAAGTATATGCTATAGACATAATATGGCACATATTGATTATTATGGCTCATAAATTATGCTAAATTAGTACCATATAATATTTTCCAGTTAATCTAAACGGTTCTTTATTGATATACCCTTTTTTTGGGAGGGGAGAGGGATTAAAGAATAATTTTAGTAGATAGAAAAAATTGTACAAAAAGGGAGGACAACGAGTCCTCTAACATGTAAAGAAAATTCCATGTAGCGCAATGAGAAAAATAATATAAAAATAAATATAATAAAACAAGATAGAGAGAAGCTCGAAACACTCTTGCACATGACACATATCAAGCAAAAAATAACCTCCGATTTTGCAACAAATCATTAACATTGAGACAATTTATGGGCATGTACTTCACGTCTTACTAAACATTCATTCTTCATACTAAAATCTATAAAACCCTAATGTTACGTATTGTCAATTCTGGCTGCAATATCGAGTATCAAATAACCAACAAAAAGCTATAAATTGCTTAAAATAATTTTTTTTAAAACAATTGAGAATAATATTAAACAATGAGTAAAATAATGAATTAAATACATGCAGAGTTATGGCTTAATACATATAACATTATATGTCATATCTCACATAGTTATTGGACTTATTAATAATTTTCTTGTTGCAAAATTGTAAATTCTTTTTATATCTTGCAAATACAAATATCCAAAAATACCTTTATGTTGCCGAAACAGCCAACACCAATACGCAATATTGATACATACCATTTGATACATGTTGTTACGTACCGATATTCGCCAATACTTTGAACTATGCTTTGTAGTTCTAATTAGAGTTCATATCTCAACATCCAGGTGTTAAATATAATAGTATTCACATTACTTCAAATATTTTCCTCCTTTTATGGAACATTTAAATCCGAATAAGAAAAAAAGGTATATATATCGAATTTCTAGAATGTACAAAAAGAACTCAACTTGTATATGCAAAACTACAAAGCATTTGCATTTAATATAGACGTATGAAAGGCCGAGTGACCGTGTCAAGCAGAAGCCTAAAAGTATACAACTATGTTAAGGATTGAGAATAGAAAGTGATTCTTCCGCCAATCCAAAGCCTACTGTTATGTGCAGACCCAATCAGGAAAAGTTGGTCATATTCTCCGACCTCGACCACCCTGCCCTCATCTTATCTTCATGTGAAACATCAATGTTCTTTTGCCTTGCCATTGTCTTTCATCTTCTCTGCATAATATATTATGTAAAATTTCAATTCCCTTCCCCTTAGTTTATTACACTTCAGCCCTGGTTTAATATTCTTCATATTTCCACATCCCCAAACTTTTGTTATTCCTGAATGACCCCTTTTTGATTATTTCTTTCAGTAAGACCCTCAATTAAAAATTAAATAAAAAAGTCGGTCCAAAAATGAAAAAACAAAAACAGAAAAAAAACAAAAGAAAACCAATATAGAGAGGGAGAGAGACTCTTACCTTCCAAGTTATTGAAGTGAATACAGAGAAACAAATTACAACTTTGAACCCATCATTAAAACTTACAAATAAAATACACAAGGAGCTTGAAAGACTTAAGAAGCTAATGGCCTTTTGTTTTGACCCAAGGAGAAAAGTCGATTAAGAACCTGTAATACCCGTAAATTTTATAAATATTATTAGTATTGAAAATGAAAATGTCTGTATATTTATATTAAATACATATATATTTATGTGTCATGAAATGTAGTAGTTCAATTTAAATTAAATTAAGTATATGATAATTGAGGAATGTGTTGAAAATTATAATGAGCTTAATTAAGCTTATGAGATATGCCTAGTGTGGCAAAGTGATGGAATAAATAAATAATTAATTAAATTAATGAGAGGATGATTAAATAATGTGATGGACTAATTATTATTATTAATTATTTATTATGTGCATTTGTGTGTAATATGTGATCCTAGAATTTATTTAATGCAATAAAATTGGATTCTGAAGAGATTTCGAGAGGAAGCCTAGTGTGGCCAAAGAATTCATGGTGAATCAATTAAAAGTATGAAATAAAAAGGAGTTAATATTGCCAAAGTTAAGTGATTAGAGATTTAATGTGATTCTCTAGACTTAATACTGAATTATAGAAGAATTAACAAATCTGGTGGAATAGAAGTGATGGGCTGAAGTGGGTAATTTCTAGCCCAAACTGATGGACGTGCAAATTAAGCTATTAGAGCCCCACGAATTTTGCAAATGGTAATGAGCAAAACCCAAGGATGCTAGGCAGTCTGTTAAACCCATAGGGTTCGGGTCAGCAAGCCGAAAGAAGGGAAATTTGATTGCTGAATTGTTGTTTACTTGTGATGTGAGAACTTTAATTATAGATTTCAGTTGGCTGCTTGTTCTCAGCCAAGCTAGACCAATGGTCTATAGCCACCCTATGTTAGATTAAAATTAATCCCATGTGGGCTGCAATGATTTTCTGCAGTATGGCTAGTAATGAGTTGGTAATAAACTTTTCACTAAACCCCTATTAACCAACGGATGATTCAGTTAGAGCCAGTCCAAATATCTGAGTAATGACCAATGATTGGACAAAAGTTTTCGTATAAATAGAAACCCTTATTCATCTCATAAGGCTTGCTAAAATCGTAAACTCTGCATTAGAAAGAGAGATATAGTGAGTTGAGAAATAAAAAGGAGAGCCCACGAAGAACTTTGCAGTTCAGTAACTCAGAGGAGTCTAGGAAGGAAGAAGGAAATAAGAAGCTTGCATCATTTCCTTACTTCAAGAAGGTACACAGACCCTTTAACCTTAAAATCCTTAAACTAAAGTCTGTCATTATGCATGACATGTGTCTAACAGAGTAATAACTTGAATCAAATTTAGAAATAATGAACTTAGTCACCTTGCTCAGATGGTATCAAGAGTCAGACCAATAAACTAAAAGAGCCCAGAGTGTTGTGTTTATATCATGTGCAGGTCATAAGTATTGATAGAGGAAATATTATACTTAAAAATTGAATAAAACCAACGTAATGTGTAACTGCATCTTCCACAGTGATTCCTTGTCGAAAATAGTTCTAGACATATGTCAAAATGACCAATACCTTGTTAAAAGAACTAATGTTAAGCCACACTCCAACCCTCAAATGTATCAGACTCGGTCCAGCTGGTAGATTGGTTTGAATATAAAAGCATAGCCTCAGCTCAGTCGGCTAGATTATCTTGAACTAGAATGCCAAAGTATATCTTAGCCTTAATTCATAGCAGTAGCACTACGATCGTAGACTACCTCCGACGATCGTAAAGCTTCTTTGAGTAAACCATGGAATGAACTCTACAATCATAGACTGATTCTGCTAATCGTGGAGCTCTGTCTCAGACCAAGACTTTATAGTTAACCTAATTTCAGGAATTGCGGAGCGCACCCTACGATCGTAGTGTGGCATCACTTCAATCGTTGAACGCTCTCGCAGATCGTAGAGTAAACTAAACCAATCACATTGTGGAATAGCTCTACTGATCGTAAAGTTTCACCCAGTCAATTTGTAGAGCTACTACACAAATGTAACTCCTTCAATCATAGAGTAACCTCTCCGACCATATTATAGCATATGCAATTCGTTGAGTGATTGTGAATCGTGGGTCATTTCTGCAGAATGACTAAACACTGAAATTCCTACACCAGACTTGTTAATTACTTTCAAATCCTTACAGAAACTTATTAAAGTCTGTCCATAGTATGATTGATCCATGGAAATGTTAATAATGAATTGAGAGAACTAAAGAAAATAATCGTGGTAGGATCCAACGACTATCATACACTGCTAGGTACTAGCATGGCGTAAGTAATTCAGGTGTATTAAGCGAACCAAGACAAAAGAGTCATCTTGACAATAACAGATAATTACATAAATAATTCAAGTATGATGGACTGTTATAAATTCTAAATGGAGAAGTATTGCAGTTAGGCCTACATTGATTATTATGTAAATTCAACCGGGATTAATTATTAGGATGGTGTATGGATAATGTAGGTTATCCAAAGAGCAGAATCGTAGAGTTAAGTAAGCAGCAGATCAGGCAAGTTCCCTAACTCTCCTAACTTTACATACTGTGTAAATCTGAATTGTTGTAATATCGACCCTATTTACATCGAACAAATACCTATTACTATTCGGAAGTCGATTTTATATCTTGATTTTGTTGCAAGTATTGAATTTATTGTTCCTAAATGCATTATAAAAGTTGTCTAAGACATTTGACTCGGCTAGATTAATATTATGTGTTAGAAAGCTATCCAAACCAAATTGTCTTGGTGCGGACTCTTATAAATCTACTGAGATGAACAATCTTCACTAAAGGGGAAATTATATAACTGTCGGGGAACCGACGTGTGCACATACAAGCACGATTAAATGTTATGCATAACATAGGGTACTTTAGGCTGATCACCTATTGTACTTGTTTATATTGGATTTTCAGTATAATACTGTTAATTCTAGCAGTTCTCAGTCCATAGTGACTACTCAGTGTTCATTCTTCTTGAACTTTGAAATGATTAAACTTTTGAATCTTGATGATATCCTTCAATCCATAACAACTCTTATTTAGAACAATTGATATTTCTTGTTATTCTTGAACTATCATTTACTGTTATACCCTTGAAATTCGAACTTTATACTTGTTCACCCTTATTGCTATATTACTTGTTGGGCAAATTTGTTGCTCATTCTTGCTTTCTTTACACCTTTCAGTAAAGGCAGAACATGGTGAAAAATCAGGCAAGGATAAGGGTAAGGGCAAGGCTATGGAGTAGCTTTGTTCCTTTAAGTTAGAAGTTTATTATCCGATTGTAATAACTTATTTAATATTATGTACCAAGTTATGTTTGAACTTAAGTTATGTAATATTACTAGTAATGGTTGTGAAACCTTGGGACAAGAATAATTATAATAAATCAATGTAAGTTATTCTATTATTCCGATGTATGAGTTATTAGTGTATTATTAGAATTAGATCGTGAAGCACCGAATTCGAGATATTAGTGTTTGAATTTGGGGGAGTCACAGAACCTCCATCCAAGCATCCTTTTGTGTGGGTGTGGGTGTGGGTGTGGGTGTGGGTGTGGGTGTGGGTGTGGGTGTGGGTGTGGGTGGGAAGGGAGTTGTTGAGCTTGTTAAGAAACTTATAAAGATCTTCAAAGAGTCATATGAAGTCAAAGTTGAATATTGAACGAGAATGATTAGATATCAACGAATTCAAGCCTAAAGCAATTCAACGTGAACCATAAAGTGAAAAGTTTTCAAGACATCGATTTCTTCACCAATGACAACTCCAATAGTATGCCAGGCAACAAAAGTCCTCTTGTTATTAGTTTCTTGCGCATGTAAAGTAATACTTGTAGTTTATAAATTATCCAACCTTTAGTACTCGATGACGAGTTTTAAAGTTGTGAGGGAGGAGGCATGAAGACTACTTGTGTTACTCAGACTCGCCATGTTTTGGTGGAGTACCCGTGTCGACACGACACGACACTGGTACGGGTGTGGGATCCGTATGGGATCCGACAACAGAAATCCGGATACGCAGCATCATCGGAGAAGAAGAAGAGACGAGGAAGGAGGAGGAAGAAGAAGAAAGAGGAAAGAGAAAAGACTGAAGAAAGAGGAGTGAGACTTACCATGTTGTCTCTTTCTTCTTCTTCTCCAACGTGTTACGAGTTTGTCGCCTTTTTCTTCTTCTCCAACCGATCTTCTCGTCCAACAAGAGTTACGAGTTTGTCTCAGAGCTTGATTTAAAATATCCTTGACAAATTACAGTTAGGTACCCTATAGTTTTTATAATTTTTAAATTTAGTCCCTTAGGTTTTCTGAAAGTTCAAAATAGCCCTTGAAAAATTACATATCAGTCCCTACAGTTTTGTTTTTTTTTCATTTTAGCCCCTGAAATTTCAATAGTTTCAATTCTGCCCCTGTTTCTTTATATTTTTGCACTTCAACCCCTGAAGTTTCATGATAAATGCATGTCTATAAAAATTTGGACAGTATAAACATTATTATTAAAAAATCATAATATAACGTATCCTCGCACCCGTGTCCAAATTTGGATCCATATCCGCGTATCCTCTATTTTTTGACTTCACGTGTCCGACACTTAGATTCGTACCCGCATCCGACACCCGCACCCGAGTCCGAATAACACAGAAGACTACTATATAAAGCAAATGATTAAGTAATAGTAAATTACGTTATATTATTTTTAGGGATAAATTTATTTATATATATATATATGCACAAAAGAATATGTTTTGGCTCTTAAACCCGAATTCTTAAGAAAATAATCTATTATTTTAATTAAAAGCACAAAAAGATTCTATTTTGATTATTTAAACCGAAAAGGCTGGAGAAATATTCACTCGGCTACTTATCCATCATTCAACTTTCAAACTATTTCCATCCACATTCGTACTATCACAATTACCTGCTTACTATCAACTCTTATTTCAGCGCAATTTTTTATTTAGTATTCTATTACAATTCATATGTTTACTATCAATAATATATAATTATGTAATTATTATAATCATTATGAAAATATATAAGTATAACTAGTCAAGTTTAGGTAAGATTTTATTATTACATAATAGATGAATATATGAATACATAAATACATAAATAGATAATCATTAATTTAATATATGAATATTCTATTGTTTTAATTATTTGAATAAATGAAATATTATTGTAGAGTTTCAAATTTATTTAATTATTTATATAGAAAAATAGGTATTATATAAATTTGTATTATTAGTTAAATAATATAGTTTAGATGGAACCAATTTTCTTTTGAAGTTCATCTTACACAATATTAATTTATTATAATAATTATTATTAACACATTAGTATAAAAGTTAAATCACCAACCATATGATTTATTATAAAAGTCAAAAGTAAAAATCAAATATTATATCTAATAAAATATCTTTATAAAAAATGTATGAAGAGTACTCGTGCCCTCGCAGATAATGATGGACTCCACGGCACGCTTGCGTGAGGTGGTCGTCGCCCGAATCGTTTCTAGCAAAGTCGATAGTGGAACTCTCTCTCGACACCTTAACCCAACGTCTATATTGAGATGAGAACCTTGGTACAATCGATCAAGCAATAAAATCAACGTTGAATGGAACACCAACGACACATAAACCCTGTGTTTATATTGAAATATGACCTCGGTACAATCGACGATTGATGCGGTAGAAGACGTCACACACAACTGTATTGTTGTATGATAAGTCAAATTGAACATTCATAGACAAACAATGAATAATTCGAGAGTTCTCAAAGAACCAAAAGAGAATAATCTCACAAGTTTTATTTATCAAAAATTGTCTATCTATTACATCAGCTATGTAGTCTATTTATTATAACGAAAGAAATCCTAATTCTATAAGAAATCAAAACCCTAAATCCTATAACGAATAAGAATCCATTAGGAAACCAAATCCCAACTTACAAGTATCCTAATTACAATATAAATCTAAAAAGATATCGAAAATAGCTAATTAAGAAAGTAATTCTACATCCAACTCAGCAAAAACGCGTAAAAATAAAACTAAAATCGTTGGTACGCACCTGCCAAGAGATTTATCTTGAGGCACAAAGGCAAGCCCACCACGCTAATGTAAAAACCCAAACATAGAGGTACGCTACCGGGCGGATTCGTAAAAGAACCGAGGCGGAGAAATACAGAGAGGAACTCGTCATGGCGAATTCAGGAGCCTTGATGAGCTCGTCGGGGGCGAAGTCCTTTATTTTCCAAGTCTGCAGAGCGGCGCAGCCGCGCTTGACCCAGATAATTGAATCTTCTCCTTTTTGTCTTCTGGTTCGGCACGTCCGCTTGCAACATATTCATGAGCTTCATAGGCATAGATTCCATCTCCACTATCTCTGAACTTTATCCAACCTCATTTCAAGCTTCGTTAATCAAATCAGTCCACATGATGAACATCTTGCCGTGTAACTCAAATCCTCTCCTCGTGGTCCAATTGAGTTAAACTCCAAATGTAGCATTCTTGAATCAATTTCAACCCAATTACTTGCAACCATCGTTGTCTCCCCGGAACTCGAATTGAGTCGTCGTTTCAGATAATGAGCTCGTTTATTTTATAAGTAGGTAAAAAATATATTTTTCAAGTATAGTTGATAATTCAAAGTTTAATTCCTCGTTAAATTTAGTTTTCTAAGTCATGTCGAAATTAGAAATTTATGTCCTATATAAAGTGATGTAATCCCAATAGATAAAACAAAGTTGAACCCTTTTGACATTGTTCTCTCTTCCCCCCATTCCTCTTCTTCTTCTTTTTTGATAAAAGAAAAAAATTTATTAATAGAAAAGAAAGGATACAATAAAAAAGGGAACAAGAAGTCCACCCTCAATGGAGTAAAAAACAAAAATAAAAAAAGTTTACTTAAAAAAGTGTAGCCCTCCAATGTCTACACAAATCAGTCAGAGATACCTCTAAAGGCTCCATAGAAGAAGCCCAAAAAGAAAAACAAGAAAAATAATCATCTCACTCAGCAGCTCAAAAGAAGAGCAATTTCCTCTAAACAGTCTATCATTATCATTACGCTCATTCCAAATTCCCCATAAAATATAAATAAATAAAAAAGTACACTTCCATAAAATTTTGGCATCCCCTTCCTCTTCTCTCAACATCCCTTCTTGCCCCTTTGTCTTGCATTAAAGGACCTTGGCTTTCCAAATGTACAAAGCAATAATTATTGATAAAGAATAAAGCTGAACATATAACAGCCCCTTTGGAAACAAAGTTCTATTCAAATATTAACTCCTCAAACTCTGCAAAAAAAATCTTTATTCATTTCAGGAAGGAGCGAGTACTACTAAGACTTGACCATTTATAAGGCTGAACATATATGACAACCAAATTTTCTTTGCATCATCAAAAGCCTTGCCATTATTAGACACTAACAAGGATTGTGCAAAAGGCATAGTAGATGGACAGGTCAAGACTCAAGATGGACAGACTAATTACAGAGAGAGAGAGAGAGAGAGAGAGAGAGAGCTCTGTAATTAGTTTCATTCTAAGTCTGCATCACTGCAAACTATCTTTTATGGTTCCATGAGAGTACAACCACTCGGATTTTGTCAAGAAACCCTCATTCAAAGAGGCAAACCAAATTAAGAAATTTTCCTTAGGGATAATAGATTACCAGGCAAGATAGTTGAGATGACCAAGTCAGTCCAAGGCGCCAGATTAAGGTTCTGGACCGAATGGGCATGGGTTCAAATCCCAATCCCAACATTAACTGTTTTACCTACTACAATAATGACTGTTTAGCAGGCAAAGTTCTCCACGATCTATCCGAATTTGTTTCAAACATCTGCTGTTAGTCGACAACTTGCATGAAGTTTACAAAGCCTTCTTAATGAACCAAAACTGCTACAAATATTGGAGGACATCATAACAAGTTTATAATCTGCCAAATGCTATCACCAATAAAAATCACAACTGGAAAACATTATGCAACTCAGGCAGCTAAGGGTTGAATTCTGATGTTTTTCTGTCAACAAGAACTTTGGTATTATGTTTCCCCTTCCAACAGATACTTATTTGTAACAAACCCCGTATTATGTTCAACAGATACTAAATTGTAACAAGCCAGATTAACCAGAAGTTGAGAAAAAATATATATACTTGCCTATGCCTCAAGAGGTGCCCTTTGCTACATGAGCAAATTTCACTAAGACTTCAGCAGAGTTCAAAAAATTTGTTGTGATAACCATCACCCTAGATTTGGAATCTTAACCTTTGTTATTGAGACTCTTCAATTTGACCTAAATCACCCGACACTCGAACAATATATGGGTATTGGACACTTCATTTTGATGTAAAAAATTAGCAAAATTGCAAAGTAAACATGTCGAACTCTTGAAAATACAGTGTCCAGCCGGACACTCCATCCGAATCCGCATAACATAGATATTAACACAAATCACACTCGCTAAGTAAATTTCACACATGAAACTCAAGAAAGTTCATAAGTCAATAGATAAGCATTTTTGTGCATTTCTATTCCGTTAACTTGGACTAAGTTTGATATCAGTGACAACTACAACATTCTGCCCATTGCTTGACCGGATGGGAAAAGCTCATGCATTTTTTCCATAAGTTAAACCCTCAGATATTTCACCTCGCCTACTCCATTCTTATTCTTGAACTCCCATCAAATATCTCATTCAACCTAATTAACCAAGTAAAGACCATTACTTCAGCCTTATAAATGTATTTTCGACACAGTCAAGACTCAAAATCATCAAATTTAACCCAAATTAAGTCAAAGGAACTCAGCTATTACGGCTCATTGTTTTTGCTTCTCAAAAATGCTATACCAAATAACTGTTGTTGATAAACTCAAGTAATTCACCTAATCCACACAGTCTCGATTATCAAGAACCCGCCCTGAAATCACATTGCAATAAAGCAACTAAGTGACCGAGTAAAGCAACCAACTTTAAAACAGTATACACTATACTGTATAGTTGTATGGATGAAAAATTGACCAAATTCTAACTACATTGACTTATCAAAAATAAAATAGAATTCTAACTATATTGCCAGAGATAAGCACAACAATTTAGCTTTTACTCAGCTAAAACTACTGATTATGCAATCACAGATGGCTTGCCTACACTACACTGTCTGGAGTATTAAAAAACCATACAAATCATCAGTAGTTAAGTAATTAAGTATATACCACCAGCATAAATTTAAAACAGTAATTTAATTCAATACATGACTCAAATTTCACCCAGTTTACTAAATTATTGATAATTAAGACCGCACAGAAAACACATATTAGGTAATCTGAATTATATAATCTCGAGTAACTCACATATTTAAACAGCCTGAATGTAAAACCCACCAAATAAAAAAATACAAAACCAACTGAAAGACCACCAGAAGTAAAACTAAACTGTAGAATTAACTACACAGCCACAGGAGACTCAAAATATTCACCAAATTCACTACAACTAACTCACCCAGTACTGCCGCGACAGCAAGTCCGCAGCAGCCTCACTTCTTTCCCGCACCGAATCACCACTCTGATTACCCCCCAAGCTCAGCAGCGTTGCTGCACGGATCTGCTCGCTATCCGGATCATCACGAGAGTCCCGACCCGATACGCTAAGTGCTAGGGCTAGCTGGACCTGGTACTCCTCTTCCGACGAGTAGTAATCCTGCCGATTCACCGCCGGAGCAGGCGTCACGGTGGGGGAGCGAAGTGAAGAAGTGGAGGGACTGGACGGAGAATTGCTGGAAATTTGGTGGTGCTCGGTTATGGCTGGAAAGAAAGATGATGGAGGATTCTCGTTTAATCGATTGGGGTCGTGATTGCTACCTATGTGTAGCTTCTTAAAAATATTCTTCATCGTTCCCACAGCTTCCACGGTTCTACCTCTCTCCAGATTTTCTCTATCTATATCTATCAGTCGATACCTCCATCTATTACTCAATTTATGTAATTATGTAAGGAACATTCATTGAAATAGCATAGAGCAATTTCGCGCAAGGCGCGTGAAGATTCCGAGTGAATCCTCCATTGAGAGCGTGGCGTAGATTCAAATACGTGACATTGCGGTTCTAATTGACTTAGGTGGGCGGCGTTACAAATCATTTGATACACGACAAATAAAAATAACGTAAATTTTTATTTAATACGCTATTAAATTTTTAAAAATTTAAATTACACTACTGAAACTAATTAAAATTTTAAAATTATACCATTCCAGTGAAATTAGTATATTTTATTCATTACACCATTAATTTTTTTAAAATTTAAATTACGCTATTAAACTAATTAAAATTTTAAAATTATATCATTCCGTTAATAAAATTGGATGTCCGTCAAATTGGTTCAGATTTTTCAGGCAAAATTAAGAAAACTCAATTATCGTTGACACGTTTTACTTATTACTCCATTAAACTTTTAAAAATTAAAATTACTCCGTTAAACTAATTAATATTTTGAAATTACACCATTCCGTTAATAAAATTAGATGTCCATCAAATTGACTCATATTTTTCAGACATGGTTAGTGATAACAGAAAAGAAAATGACATGTCATTCTTACGTGGATTAAGCAGTAAAATCAACTCATATCTCAAGCACGTCTCCAAAGCATAAATAAAATACGCAAAGAGAGAAACCCTACAAGTGTAGAAGAAGGCTGTGGCACAAGGTGAGGCAACGGTGGAGGCTCCCATGTGGCGGTGGTGGTAGCAACGACACTGGAGACTCATTGTGTTGGTGGTGACGTTGGAGGCTCCTTATAGTTGCGGTAGCTGTGAAGACCTAGAATTTTAAACAATTCAAATTTTACGAATAATTTTTTTTAATTTAATATTGGTATTGATTATCAATATTGTGCTGAGTATTTGTGATACGAGTTTGTTGGGTAAATCTAATTACGCACAACACGCAAGTATACGTGGTCAACAAGTAATAAAGTGAAAGTAGAGTATCGTTCCCACGAGGAATTGTTTTATAAAAATCACCAAGTACTAACCCGTAACCAACTCAATCTTATTTAAACGAATGAATTTCAATTTATAAGTAAACTAATTCTAATTACCACTAGTTAAATTAAGATTACGAAGATTTAAGATCACAACTTCACTTATTGCTTCATTTAAGTTAACACACTTCTCATCAATTATTTTCTATCATGAATTGTTAATCAAGAACACTAAAGCAGATAAAACCACATCTCGATGCATAATACTCGTACTCACTTAAATCCACATATGATAGAATTAAGCAAGACACCCTAATTAACCAATCCACTATATCTCTATAGGAATTACAATTAAAAAGGATTTAAAGCACAAGTTCTCTATAAGATTAAATATGGCGTAAAGGAATATCTTTATCCTAAACACGAATCATGAATTTCATCTATGTAGAAATCACAAACACATGATATCATGATCAAATCTAAATCTATACTTTATCTCTCGAGTACATATAGATTATCACGGTAATTGTTAGGTAGGCAATTAAGCAATTAAGTCCAAATCACAATAGACAGTCCTCACAATAGAACATAATAATTGATAGCGAAGCATATTAAAATAAACTACACAATAAGATCCATTGTAATCTCAAACAAAGAATTAGTTCATGATTATTGAATTAAAACTAAGAATCCACAATTGAATAATCATTAAAAGACAGAGATAGAAGAAGATGAGAAGATAGAATCTATTGTCTGTAGATTTGAAGCTCCCTCCTCGCTCCTACTTTGAATCTTCAATGGTCTCCAAGTTGCTTCAATCTCTAAATCTCCTAAGAACTAGAGTTTTGGTCCTAATCTACTATAATCTAATCTAATGGAATCATCTCTCTATCTTCGTTAGTTGATTTTCATCCTCTATAATTCGTTGTTTGTTGATGAATATATATCTTCCCTGAAGTCTGGTCGAAATCCCAAGCGATATAGAGTCCATGTGCCATGCCAAGTCCTTAAGTCCACCCTCCAGCAGAGTTCGAACAAGGCCAGGACTGCCCAAAATTCGGGACCCCCACCCCGGCTGGGGTATACAAGGCAAAACAGCCCTCCCCGACGGGCATGGCCACTGTTAGTTGACTGGTGCCATTTTCCAAACTTGCCCCAAATATGCTCCAAATGCCTCATTTTCTCATCATTCGCCACACCAACCACCTTACACACGAAATAACAAGAAACAAGTAAGAATGAACATGAACGCAAAGAATTAACAATGATTATGCTTAAAATAGATATCGATTCGCGGATATAAAATCCACTTATCAAAATCCCCCAAACTTAAACCGTGCTAGTCCTCGAGCACAAAAGAATTACATGTTATGCAATGCGATGATATGTAATGTATCTAACTAAATGACATTGAATCCAGCAGTATCACATAATCAAACTTGTTCCTTCGGCCTCAGAACAATTAAGCACACACTACAATACTTCATAATAAAAACCATCAATAACTTCTCATTAATTCTTCGAATCTTATACGTATCATCACTAATATCGTGTGTGTGTGTGGTCAACATTTATGCTAATTGATTTAAATTCTAATTCAACACACAACCAATCTCTTATTAGGATTCATACAAAATAAACTCAAAAATTTCAAAAACAAACAAGTTCCAACTCAAATCAAACAATTACCAAGATTAGGGGTCCGAATAGGGTATTCATGCTTTCTTTTTTTTATTAACGGGGGCTCTTTGCCTTTATCTCCCGTCTTCTCTTTATTTTTTTATTTTTATTTTCATAGATGGTTGGTGAGTGCATTTTACGCTCCATTTCACGCTTGTGTTTATGGGGAGTAATTCTCCTCAACCCACCACAAGACTCAACTCGTTTCCAATTTTTTTTTTCTGCAGCTTATACACCCTACGTTTTCCCCGAAACTTAGGTTCTTCCCTAATTTGTTGTCTTCACTGCTTATTCTTGTCATTCTCTTATCTATACTAGCATTATCATTTAGAAACTATTTATGTATTAATTCAAACTAATCAGTCAACGCATATGTTATTAACGTGCTAACCTTTTTATACCAGTTTCAAACAAGCACAAGATCCGAGTCATGATTCAAAACTACATCATAGTTCTAACAATCAGTGTTGTATTTGTCTAGTTAATCTCAATTTCATCATTGACCATAATAAACTTAAACTATGTAACAGCTGGAATCATGCAAGATGAACATAGTAATTAATTATTATTTTTGAATTTTTGAATTTTTTTTCTTTCAAGAAACTGAATATAATGTTATTCAAACTATACTACTATTCAACTACTTATGCAGTTGTACTACATGAATGCAAACAAAATGTGTTGGGAGAATGCATATTATGATTTGATGTTTTAATGTATATGCTCATGATTATTTATAAAGTCCTTCTAAGTAAGATATGTACAAGGACTTAGTGATAGATCAAATTTGTTAGGTTGATCTAAGATCTTAATGTGTATCATTCTTTAATAAAATGTATTGATAGAAAGATCAAAGCAGTTAGGTTGATCTTGAGATGTAATAGATAGGGTTCGAAGAAATCATAGTGTATCATCTGATCAACATTGCAGAAGTCAAGGCAGAAACGTAGAGCTTAACGAATCGTAGTGTGTGCCTCGCCAAGGACTCTTCAAAATCGTGAGAGTGGTCCCAACGTTTTGCGAAGCAAACTCCACGATCGCAGATGTCTTGAAGGAAACATAGAGTTTACAAGTCAACGATCGTAGTGTGCTCTCGGGAACGTAGAGTCAACAACACGACGCAGAAGAAAAGATCGTAGTGTGCGAGGTTTAAGAGAAATCGTAGTGCTCTCTAAATGATAGCATCAGATCAAGCACCAAGGCAACAAGTCACTACGATCTGAATCGTAGAGTATCATGATCCAAATCGTAGAGCATCATCTGTCTCATATCAGAAAATGTCGAGCCTCATGATTTGTGTAAAGGTAGATTTCAACATATGAGGAATGGATTCTAGTTGCTGCAGTACTCATCAGTCCCAGAGTATATGAAATATCCTTAGTATGCAACAAACAAACGTATTGAATAAGCTAAGGATAGTACCATGGATAAGAGGGACAAAACACCTTTTCAGGTGGTAGGTGAGAAAGCGATCTACTTATGTCGATGGGCGTAATGCGCTTTGAGGAAGATGTGCAGAAATGTCTCCATCAAAGATTAGAAAAGTCAAATGCATTTAATGTAAGACCCCAACTTTTATAAATAAAGATGAATTTTCTATAAATATTATTTTTGAATATTATGGAGTAAATTTGATATAATTTTATAGTTGTGGGTAATATTTATCAATTTTGCAAAGTAAGCAAGTTGTTATAAAATATTCGTTTGGTGGGGAATATTCTTTTGTCGGGAATATTCGCATGACGACGCAAGACAATCATTAGTGGACCCCTACAACGGAATTATTATCGGATTGAGAAAATGACAAAAATACTTTATGAAAATAACTTGGTGGAGGTGTTACCGTTAAAACTGTTGAACTACCCTTAGTAAAAAGTATAGTAATACTGCGTGGTTGCATAGTAGCAGCACGGTATTGATTATTGATGCTTACGTGAGAAGTCACTCAAATTATACTCAATTATTACTACTGATAATTCTTTGCATCATATCTCTTATATTATTGATTCAATTATTGTCACAAAGATATCATCAGATAATATGTTATATTATCAATAATTGAGACGACAAGTTATAAATGATTAATAATTGTTGAAAGATTAAATATGTGTTGATTAAAAATAAAATGATTTATGGTAATATTTATTCAATCCTTGATGTATATAAAGAGTCTATTATGAGACGTTTGTGGTAAGTTTGGTTATTTTATGGGGGACCCATATGTCATCATCTAAGAGTCTCTCCGTCAATAGTAATTACCTTTGTCAATAGTAATTACCTTCGTCAATAGTAATTACCTTCGTCAATAGTAACTACCTTTACCAGACGTCAAACCACTTGTCGTTTCATATTACAGGCGTCGAACCAATTGTCGTTTCACATTACAGGCGTCAAACCACTTTTCTTTTCACATCACCAGTCGTCAAGCCACTTGCATTTTCACATTTCTTGTGCTAAGCTAGAAATCTTCTATAAATAGAGGCCTAGTGCTTCATTATTTTTCACGAATTCATTCAAGCTATAGAGAGAGAAAGTATAAAGAGAATAAAAGAGAAAGAAGAAGAGTATTCTGTTACTACACTACTGCAGTATTCAATTTACTACTAATGTAAGGGGTGTTATTCTTTCTTATTCATGAAGAGAACTGTTGTTATTCCATTGCTTATTATTCTATTGGAATAACTCAGATACGCTGGTTTACCCTATACTTGGTGACATTCTTCTATTATTCTCGTGGAACATTACATGCGTGTGTTTTACACCGGACTGGTTCCGTCTTTATTATTATTACATTGGAACATCCATGTCATGTGTGTTTTACAATCGCACTGTTCCGTCATTATTATTACATTGGAACATCCCAGCTTGTTGCAAATTTTTTGCTCGACACGGTTCCGTTATTATTATTCTCCGTTGGAATAACTTGCCTATGCATCTGAATCTGCATGCACGGTGATTTCTTTTGTTATTCCATTCTTTATTATACTCGGTTGGTTAAAGTTTTGACTTCTATACTCCATGAAATTAGTAGAATATCCTTGATATTTGCGCTTCATCCAAAGATATCTTTTCATGGAAATATTCTTACGATCATTCTTGAATTTTACTCTACAAAGCGATGTCATGTTGACAATTTGGACATTAATTGTTCTGGATAAATTAATTCTTGAACTTGTTTTATTGAATTCTTATATCATTGTCATCATCCTCTCGTGTTTATATTATGTTGAAAGTCATCTCGTAGCTTCGTAGTGCATAGATGGACTTGGTATGATTATGAACAAGGATTATTCTGTAATCATGATCGTAATGTTACAAATGATATGGTAAAAGTTATCATTGGCCCGTAGTGCATTGATGGACGAGTTGTTGGCATGATCATGACCATTAATGAATACACGAATGTCCTTGGTCAGTGTGGTGCGTGGATAATTTATGGTCGTGATACTAAATAATATCCTTGGCCGTAGTGCGGGGGGTGATTCGATGATGTGGATTATTTATTAAGCTGAGTCCCAGCGATAAAAGTCATGAAAAACCTTTTAAATCATAAAAGATAGTAGATTTTATTTTCTACTTGACTCTTTTAATGGATTGCTTGTTTCACTGCAGTTAAACTTGATGTTGTTATATTTTTCGGTTTAACCGCTGGGGCTAACGATAATTTATTACGCATTATCTTAGTCATAATATTTCTTCTTGGGCTAGTTAAGCTCACCTTTTCTTTCACTTTATTCTCTTCAGAAATGAGAACATAGCGAGGACTAGTCGTCGAAGCGGAGTGATTCAGTCCGGAGGATAGCATTAGTAGTCCTTACTATTCAGTGAAATAGTGTGTTAATAATTGTAATGAGGACTCCTTTTAAGTTTGTATAATCTCTAGTAGACAATAATTGTATTCAAACTCACAGTTATGTTTTGTCGTATTGTACCACGCGCTTATATTAGTAAGTTGTATTTGAATTTTGTACCATGTCGGCGACCCAAGATGGGTGATGTATACCTAATTTTGGGGCGTCACAGCTTAATATCAAAGCTTGGGGATATGATCCTGCTAAGATGTGAGAATAGTACTAGGAGGGAGGAGGCGGAATTCCTTCGCTAGTATGACCTACCTAAGTTTATGTGGTATTTAATTGGTCGGTTAAATTTAGGGATAATATGTTACATATCAATTAACCTTTGTTTTGTGGCGATGTCTGAAAATGACATCCGAGAATGTTGAGAATAGCAATGGAGCACGAGGCGATCGTTGATTAACCACATATCAATAATCGAGAAAATGTGCATCGAGAAGGCAACAATCCTCATGCAAAACAACAACGCCGACCAAATGATGAATGATCAAATGTTCAGGGGCTTTATGCATTCATGCAACAATGGCGAGAGCGGTTCACATCAAAATGCGGTGGAAACACTGAAAACTCTCGGTGATCACCGCTAAGCGATTCAAGGAGCTGGGACCACCGGAGTTTAAGGAGAGCCAAAACCACTTATGGTGGAAGCATGGATAAAGTAGATCACCAAGATATTTGATGTCTTGGGATGCTCCGAGGAGCAAAAGGTTCCCTTTGCCGCCTTTATGTTGCGCGGAGAGGCAGATTACTGGTGGGAATTGGTAAAACGTACTCAACCTGCCGTACCGAAGATGTCTTGGGAGAAGTTCCAAGAGTTGTTAAACGATAAATACTTTTTCAAAAGTATTACGTCACATGAAGGAGGTGGAGTTTATCAAGTTGGAACAAAATGATATGGCCGAGTAGTCGCATACGAGAGCTAAATTTGCGGAGTTATCCGGTTTGTCCCACTTGGTGGATAATGAAGAGAATGACACGGATGTTTTAAGAGGTTTGAAGCGAGATACGTCAACATCTTATTTCTCATAAATTGTGTTTATATTCGGATGTTGTAAATAGGGCTCATTTAGTGGAGCGCGATAACGAGTCAACGCCTTGACTAAAAGAGAGCGGTAAGCAAAAATGATAATACCAAAGGAGAGCGATCATCGAGCGGTGACAACAAGCGTGGAGGGAATCAACGGGCGAAATGGTAACCACTTGGTGGGTAATCGAGGCAAAACAATAAGAATGGACATTTCAAGAAGAGGAGATTCAACAATGATGGAAAGACGTCGGCACCAAAGACTGTCGTTAAGGAAGGAGAACGACCACCTATCATATGTTTCAAATGCGGAGGAAAGGGGCACATCAGTCCAAACTGCGCGATGCCGTTCAAAGTATGTTATAATTGTGGAAGAGAAGGTCACTTAGCCCGATTTTGTCGTTCACCGAAGATAAATTCAGCTAGGATGGAGGCGCTAAAGGCCATCCCAGAAAAGTCAAAACCGGTAGTGCAAGGGAGAGCGTTTGTTGTGACCTCCCAGAAAGCAAGAAACCCGAATGAGGTCATCACGGGTAAGCTTATCATAAACTCTAACGAAATCTATACTTTATTTGATACCGGTTCTACCCATTCTTTTATTTCTCCTACTTGCGCTCATCGATTAAATTTGACTCCGGAGAAATTAGACTTTGACTTATCTGTGGAAACTCCGTTGGGAGAAACCTTCATTACATCCACTGTTTATAAGTTTTGTTTGGTTCAAATCGGTACCCTCACAATACCTGTAGATCTTATTTCCTTGAAAATACTTGCATTTGACGAGATACTAGGGATTGATTGGTTAACTACTCATCATGCAAAAATTGATTGTTTTCATAAGGTTGTTAGCTTTCATATTCCTAATCAACCTATTATGCTTGATTCAAGCGACCAAACCATTAAAATCAATCACGGTCATCTCAAGCCATAAAGCTATTCATTTATTGAAAAATGATGTCAAGCTTTCTTAGCTCATGTCATAGATTTAAACAAAAATACGCCGCTTTTGAACGATATTTCTATTGTTAATAAATTTCATGACGTATTCTCAAAGAACTTCTGAATACCCCCGGCGTGAAATTGAATTTTGTATCGACCTTGAACCCGATATAAAACCCATTTCAAAGCCCATATCGAATGGCTCTATTGAACTTCGTGAGTTAAAGACCCAACTGCAGGAATTGTTAGACATTGGCTTTATTCGTCCTAGTACTTCTCCTTGGGGTGCTCCTGTTCTATTCGTGAAGAAGAAAGATGGGAGTATCGCGACTTTGTATTGATTATCGGGAGTTGAATCATGTCACCATAAAAATAGGTATCCATTGCCACGTATTGATGACTGTTTGACCCGATTCAAGGAGCCAAATTCTTTTCAAAGATTGATCTTCGTTAGGATATCACCAATTGAAGATTAGAACCGATGACATTCCAAAGACGACTTTCAGAACTAGGTACGGGCATTATGAATTCCTAGTCATGTCCTTTGGATTGACTAATGCTCCTGCTGCCTTCATGGATATGATGAAGCGAGTATTCAAGGAATATTTGGATCACTTTGTGGTCGTCTTTATTGATGACATCCTTATTTATTCAAAAAGTCGTGAAGATCATGAGCAACACTTGAGGCTGACACTCCAAAAGCTTCGTGAATACAAGCTTTATCCCAAGTTAAAGAAATGCGAATTCTGGCTTGAGGAAGTAACATTCCTTGGGCACGTAGTATCAAGTCATGGAATATCTGTTGATCCAGTAAAGATTGAAGCAATTCAAAGCTGGGAGCAACCTAAATTAGTGGCCAAGCAATCGTAGCTTTCTCGGTTTAAGCTGGTTATTATCGGAGATTCGTGGAAGGATTTTCTCGAATCGCTACTCCATCGACTCATTAACTCCGGAAAGATACAAAGTTCGATTGGAGCGAAGAATGTGAGAAGAGTTTTCAAGAACTCGAGAGAGACTCATTTAAGACTGCTTACGGCAATACCATCCGCTCGGAGGGATTTGTCATCTACATGATGTTTCTAGGGAAAAGGGTTGGTATGTGTTCTCATGCAACATGGAAAAGTCATAGCCTTATGCCTCTCAAGACAACTCAAAGAATATGAGAGGAATTATCCTACTCGTGATCTAGAGTTGGCAATTGTTATCTTCGTCTTAAAGATTTGGAGGCATTACTTGTATGGGGAGAAGGTGGAGATCTTCACGGATCATAAAAGCCTCAAATATTTCTTTACTCAAAAGGAACTCAATATGCGACAACGACGTTGGCTTGAATCTGTTGAAAGATTATGATCATACCATCAAATACCATCCTAGAAAAGCGAACGTGGTAGTGGCGCATTGAGTAGAAGATCATATCTGCAATGCGAGTGCGATATTGTCAACGAGAAGGCCCATTTTGTGTGACTTGCAAAGGATGGAGATAGAGTTAAAGACTCAGGGACCCATGTGATGATGGCGAATATACTGAGTAGAACCGAGTTTAATTGATAAAGTTAAAGTTGTTCAGATTCTGAGACACTGGAGCGTCGTATGAGGAAGAAAGTGCGAGAAGGTGCTATCTTGCCAAGCAAGAATCGATGTAGAAGGAATACTTGAGTCAACTCCGGACTTTGTGTTCCTAATGACCCCGATTTAAAGTATAAAATCATGATGGAGGCGCACAACACTGCTTTACAATCCATCACAGGAGTACCAAAATGTATCATGATATTAAATCATACATTTTGGTGGAAGCGAATATGAAGAGAGAGATAACGTTGTTTATCTCAAGGTGTCTAACTTGTCAACGAGTTAAAACGGAGCATCAACTACCAAAAGGTCCATTGCAACCACTTGACATTCCAGAATGGAAGAGGGAGCACATTACCATGGATTTCGTTACCCGTCTTCCTAAGGTTTCTCAAGGCATAAATGCGATTTGGGTCATTGTTGATAGATTGACCAAGTCTGCTTATTTCTTACCGATATGAGAAACTTATACACTTGAACATCTTGCTCGTATGTACATAAACGAGATTGTAAGACTGCATGGTATCTTAGATATCTATAGTTTACGATCGAGACCCAAGATTCACTTCACAATTTTGGGTTAGTTTGCAAAAAGCTATGGGCACAGACTTGCGATTTAGCTCGGCATATCATCCTCAGACGGATGGACAGTCGGAGAGGACTATTCAAACTCTTGAAGATCTATTAAGACTTTGTGTCCTTGATTTCAAGGGAACTTGGGACAAGTTCTTACCATTGGTGGAGTTTTCCTACAACAACAGTTATCAAGCAAGTATTGGCATAGCTCCATTCGAAGCGTTGTATGGAAGAAAGTGTCGTTCTTTAGTATGCTGGGATGAGGTGGGTGAAACAATGTTGTTGGGACCAGAGTTGGTACGTATGACTACGAAAAAGATTCAAACGATCCGACAACGTATAAAAACCTCACAAGATCGACAAAAGAGTTATGCTGATCTTCATCGAAAGGACGTGGAATTCGATATAGGAGATCATGTGTTGTTGCGTGTTGCTCCATGGAAAGGAGTTATGAGATTTAGAAAGAGAGGAAAACTCAATCCTCGATTCATCGGCCCATTTTTAATCCTCGATCGAGTAGGAACTGTGGCCTATAGACTCGCTTTACTGCCAAGTATGTCTCGTGTTCATAACATTTTTCAAATATCCATGTTACGTAAATATATGAAAGACCCGAACCACATTATTGAGTTAGAACCGGACGAAATAGCGGAAGATTTGACGTATGAAGAGGTTCTTGTTCAAATCTTGGATAAGAAGGAACATATTCTACGCTCCAAGGTTATACCTCAAGTCAAAGTTTTGTGGAGAAACCACGATATTGAGGAAATGATGTGGGAGTCAGAATCTGAAATGAAATCAAGGTATCCTTACCTCTTCAACATACCAGGTACGTACCCTAATTTTGAGGGCGAAATTTCATAAGAAGGGGAGGTTGTAAGACCCCAACTTTTATAAATAAAGATGAATTTTCTATAAATATTATTTTTGAATATTATGGAGTAAATTTGATATAATGTTATAGTTGTGGGTAATATTTATAAATTTTGCAAAAGTAAGCAAGTTGTTATAAAATATTCGTTTGGTGAGGGAATATTCTTTTTGTTTGGGGAATATTAAATGCGACGGCACAATCATTAGTGGACCCATATTAACGGAATTATTGTTGATTGAGAAAACGACAAAAATACTTTATAAAAATAACTATGGAGGTGTTACTGTTAAAACCGCTGAACTACTACCCTAGAGTAAAAAATACATGTCTACGCATTGGTTGCATAGTAGCACACGGTATTGATTATTGATGCTTACGTGAGAAGTCACTCACTATACTCAATTATTACTCTGATGGTTCTTTGCATCATATCTCTTATATTATTGATTCAATTATTGTCACAAGATCATCATCATATAATATGTTATATTATCAATAATTGAGACGACAAGTTATAAATGATTAATAATTGTTGAAAGATTAAATATGTGTTGATTAAAAATAAAATGATTTGTGGTAATTTTTATTCAATCCTTGATGTATATAAAGAGTTCATTATGAGACGTTTGTGGTAAGTTTGGTTATTTTATGGGGGACCCATATGTCATCATCTAAGAGTCTCTCCGTCAATAGTAATTACCTTCGTCAATAGTAATTACATTCGTCAATAGTAATTACCTTCGTCAATAGTAATTACCTTCGTCAATAGTAATTACCTTCGTCAATAGTAATTACCTTCGTCAATAGTAACTACCTTTACCAGACGTCAAACCACTTGTCGTTTCATATTACAGGCGTCGAACCAATTGTCTTTTCACATTACAAGCGTCAAACTACTTTTCTTTTCACATCACCAGTCGTCAAGCCACTTGTCTTTTCACATTTCAAGTGCTAAGCTAGAAATCTTCTATAAATAGAGGCCTAGTGCTTCATTATTTTTCACGAATTCATTCAAGCTATAGATGTAAGACCCCAGCTTTTATAAATAAAGATGAATTTTCTATAAATATTATTTTTGAATATTATGGAATAATTTGATATAATGTTATAGTTGTGGGTAATATTTATAAATTTTGCAAAGTATGCAAGTGGTTATATTATATTCGATTGGTCGGGGAATATTCGGTTTAGCAGGGAATATTCGTACAACGGCTCAATCATTGGTGGACCCTACAATGTAAATTATTATTCGGATTGAGAAAATGACAAAAATATTTTATTGAAATAACGGCGGAAGTTTTACCGGTTGATCTTTGTTGAACTACTCGGTAGTAAAAGTAATGCGATGTCGTGTGGTTGCATAGTAGCACTGCGGTATTGATTATTGATGCTTATGTGAGAAGTCACTCGGTTTGATTCCATTATTGTCGATTAATAATATGAATTATTATAGCGATAATGACGTTTTTGTTTTATTCAGTATTATTAACGTAATAAAATGTAAACATCTTTTATATAAAACATAATACTTTATTAAAGTTATTCTATAAATAAAATATATTATATTTTATTATGCATAGTGTTTTTGCATAGTGTTGCATAGTGTTTGCATAGTAAAATGTTTTTATATAAATAGAATATATTATATTTTATTTAAAAGATTTTGCTTTAAATATGGACCGTCAGATTAAAGTAAATCAATACTGGACCGTTCATGGATTAATTACTATGCATTCTATTTTCCTATAAATAGAAGCTCATTCCTTCATTATTTTCTTACGAATTCAATTTGAAACTAGAGAGAAAACTATAGAGAAAAGAAGAAAAGTATTCTGCTACTTCACTTTGCCAATATTCATTCTTCTAAGGTAGGGAATATTATTTGTTGTACCGTAGTAAGGGGTGTTATTCTTTGTATTCATGAAGAGAACTTCTTTTGTTATTCCATTCTTATTTATTCTCATTGAATAACTCAGATCTGCTGAATCCCCTATACTTGATGATCTTCTTCTTTTATTCCATTCTTCTATTATTCTTTGGAACATCCTGTCATGTGTTTTACACCCACTTCGGTTCCATCTTTATTATTATTCTCATTGGAACATCCTCATGCATGTGTTTTACACCTGACTGGTTCCGCTTTTATTATTCTGTTGGAACATCCTCGTCATGTGTTTTTACACCGGACTGGTTCCGCTCTTTATCGATACGTTGGAATATCCTATCATGTGTTTTACACCGGATCCGGTTCCATCTTTATTATTCTGTTGGAACATCCTCGCTTGGTGTGAATTTCACCCGACCGGTTCCGTTATTATTATTCATTGGAATAACTTTGTGTCATCGCGGCACCGCATGCATGGTGATTTCTTTTGTTATTCCATTCTTTATTATACCCAGTTGGTTAAAACTTTGACTTACATACTCCATGAAATTAGTAGAATATCCTTGATATTTGCGTTTCATCCAAAGATCTTTCATGGAAATATTCTTCCGATCATTCTTGAATTTTACTCTACAAAGCAAAGATCATGTTGACATTTGGATGTTATTAGTTCCTGAATAACTTAATTCTTGAACTTGTTTTATTGAATTCTTATATCATTGTCATCATCCTCGTGTTTATATTTTTTTAAAGTCATCATACATGGCTTCGTAGAGCATGGATGGACTTGGTATGATTATGACCAGGATTATTGATTGTAATCATGACCATAATGTTACAAATGATGTGGTAAAAGTCCTCGATGGTAGTAGTGCATTGATGGACGAGTTGTTGGCATGATCATGACCATTAATGAATACACAACTATTCTTGGCCCGTAGTGCGAGAATAATTGTGGTCGTGATACTAAAGAATATCCTTGGCAGTAGTGCGGGGGTGATTCGATGATGTGGATTATTTATTAAAGCGAGTCTCAAATATAACTTGATGATGAAAACCTTTTAAATCATAAAAGATAGTAGATTTTATTTTCTACTTGACTCTTTTAATGGATTGCTTGTTCACCGCTGCTTAAACTTGATGTTTATTATATTTTATCGGTTTAACAATGTTGAAGGCTATTGATAATTTATTACGCATTATCTTAGTCATAATATTTCTTCTTGGGCTAGTTGAGCTCACCCTTTCTTTCACTATTCTCTTGTGAAATGAGAACATAAATGGGGGCGAGTCGGGGAACGGAGTAATGGTCCGAGAGGATAGCATTAGTAGTCCTCACTATTCGTGAAATAGTGTGATAATAATTGTAATGAGGACTCCTTTTGAGTTTGTATAATATCTAGTAGACAATATTTGTATTCAAACTCACGCTTTATGTCGTATTGTACACTACGCTTATATTAGTAAGTTGTATTTAAATTACATACCATGTATCCGACTACCCAAGATGGGTGATGTATACCTAATTTTGGGGCGTCATAGTTGGTATCGTAGCTTAGGGATATGATCCTGGCTAAGATTTGAGAATAGTACTAGGAGGGGAGAGCGGGAATACCTTCGTTAGTATGACCTACCTAAGTTTATGTGCTATTTATTGGTCGGTCGAATATAAAGATAATTGTTACATGTCAATTAATCTTTTGTTTTGTGGCGATGTCTGAAAATGACATCTCGAGAATGTTGAGAATAGCAATGGAGCACAAAAGCGATCGTTGATTCACCACATATCAATAATCGGGATAATGTGCATCGTGAAGGCGACAATCCTCATGCAAAACAATAACACCGACCAAATGATGAATGATCAAATGTTCGAGGGCTTTATACGATTTTATGCAACAAAGAAAGCGAGAGCGACTCTGTCCCAAAACGTAGGGTGGAAACACGAGAAACTCTCTCGAGGCGATCATCGCTAAACAATTCAAGGAGCTGGGACCACCGGAGTTTAAGGAGAGCCAAAACCACTTCGGCGGAAGCATGGATAAAGCAGATTACCAAGATATTTGATGTCTTGGGATGCTCCGAGAGCAAAAGGTTCCTTTCGCTTGCCTTTATGTTGCGTGGAGAGGCGGATTACTAGTGGGAATCGGTAAAACGTACTCAACCTCTTTGTCTCAAGATATCTTGGGAGAAGTTCCAGAGTCGTTCAACGACAAATACTTTCCCGAAAGTATTCGCCACACGAAGGAGGTGGAGTTTATCAAGTTGGAACAAAACAATATGACCGTGTCGCAATACGAGGCAAAATTTGCGAGTTATCACTTGTTTCAAGTCCCCACTTGGTGGATAATGAAGAGAGAATGGCACGAATGTTTTAAGAGAGTTTGAAGTCGAGATACGCCAACATCTTATTTCTCATAAACCGTGTTTGTATTCGTATGTTGTAAATAGGGCTCGCTTAGTGGAGCGCGATAACGAGTCAACGTGAACTAAAAGAGAGCGGCGAAAAAATTATAATACCAAATGAGTAGTCATCATTGAGCGGTGACAACAAGCGTGGAGGGAATCAATGGGCGGATAAGGTAACCACTTCGGGTGGTAATCGTACCAAAACAATAAGAATGGACATTTCAAGAAACGAAGATTCAACAATGATGGAAAGACGTCAAAGACCAAAGACCCGTTGTTAAGGAAGGAGAAAGACCACCTATCATATGCTTCAAATGGGGAGAAGAGGGACACATCAATCCGAACTGTGCCATGCCGTCCAAAGCATGTTATAATTGTGGAAGAGAAGGTCACTTAGCTCGATTTTGTCGTTTACCGAAGACAAATTCAACTAGGATGGAGGCACCAAAGGCCGTCCTAGAAAAGTCAAAACCGGTAGTGCAAGGGAGAGCGTTTGTTGTGACCTCCCAGAGAGCAAGGAACCCGAATGAGGTCATCACGGGTAAGCTTATCATAAACTCTAATAAAGTCTATACTTTATTTGATACCGGTTCTACCCATTCTTTTATTTCTCCTACTTGCGCTCATCGATTAAATTTGACTCCGGAGAAATTAGACTTTGACTTATCTGTGGAAACTCCGTTGGGAGAAACCTTCTTACATCCATTTGTTTATAAGTCTTGTTTGGTTCAAATCGGTACCCTCACATTACCTGTCGATCTTATTTCATTAAAAATACTTGCATTTGACGTGATTTTAGGGATTGATTGGTTAACTACTTATCATGCAAAAATTGATTGTTTTCATAAGGTTGTTAGCTTTCATATTCCTAATCAACCTATTATGCGAATTCAAACGACCAAACCATTAAAATCAATCACGGTCATCTCAAGCCATAAAGCTATTCGTTTATTGAAAAACGGATGTCAAGCTTTCTTAGCTCATGTCACAGATTTAAACAAAAATACGCCGCTTTTGAACGATATTTTTATTGTTAATAAATTTCTGACGTATTCCCAAAGAACTTCCCAGCCTACCCTCGAGCGTGAAATTGAATTTTGTATCGACCTTGAACCCGATATAAAACCTATTTCCAAAGCCCCATATCGAATGGCTCTATTGAACTTCGAGGAGTTAAAGACCCAACCGCAGGAATTGTTAGACATTGGCTTTATTCGTCCTAGTACTTCTCCTTGGGGTGCTCTGTTCTATTCGTGAAGAAGAAAGATGGGAGTATGCGACTTTGTATTGATTATCGGGAGTTGAATCATGTCACCATAAAAATAGGTATCCATTGCCACGTATTGATGACCTGTTTGACCATTCTGAAGGAGCCAAATTCTTTTCAAAGATTGATCTTACGTTCCTGGATATCACCAATTGAAGATTAGAACCGTGACATTCCAAAGACGGCTTTCGTAACTCCTAATGACGGGCATTATGAATTCCTAGTCATGTCCTTTGGATTGACTAATGCTCCCTCTACCTTCATGGATATGATGAACCGAGTATTCAAGGAATATTTAGATCACTTTGTGGTCGCTTTTATTGATGACATCCTTATTTATTCCAAAAGCCGTGAAGATCATGAGAAACACTTGAGGTCGACACTCCAAAAGCTTCGTGAATATAAGCTTTATGCCAAGTTGAAGAAATGCGAGTTCGGCTTGAAGAAGTAGCATTCCTTGGGCACGTGGTATCAAGTCATGGAATATCTGCTGACCCAAAGAAAGATTGAAGCTATTCAAAGCCGGGAACAACCTAAATCGAAGGATCAAAGTCACGTAGCTTTCTCGGTTTAGTTTGGTTATTATCGAGATTCGTGGAAGGATTTTCTCGAATCGCTACTCCATCGACTCACCGACTCAAAAAGATACAAAGTTCGGTTGGAGCGAAGAATGTGAGAAGAGTTTTCAAGAACTCAAGAGGAGACTTATTTCAAAGACTGTTACGACAATACCATCCGCCTCGGAGGATTTGTCATCTACAAAGTGATGCTTCCAGGCAAAGGGTTGGGATGTGTTCTCATGCAACATGGAAAAGTTATAGCTTATGCCTCGCGACAACTCAAAGAATATGAGAGGAATTATCCTACTCATGATCTGTAGTTAGCAAATTATCTTTTGCTTAAAATTTGGAGGCATTACTTGTATGGGGAGAAAGTGGAAATCTTTACGGATCATAAAAGCCTCAAATATTTCTTCACTCAAAAGGAACTCAACATGCGACAACGACGCTTGGCTTGAACTATTGAAAGATTATGATCATACCATCCAATACCATCCCGGAAAAGCGAACGTGGTAGTGACGCGATTGAGTGTAAGATCATATGCATGCACGAAATGCGCGTTATTGTCAACGCAAAGGCCCATTTTTGTGACTTGCAAAGGATGGAGATAGAGTTAAAGACTCAGGGACGCATGTGATGATAGCGAATATACTGAGTAGAACCGACTTTAATCGATAAAGTTAAAGTTTGCCAAGCTACGGACTGGAGTCGATGCGCGTATGAGGAAGAAAGTGCAAGAGGGTGCTATCTTAGGAAGCAAGAATCGATGAAGAAGGAATACTTGAGTCAACTCCATTTCTTTGTGTTCCTAACGACCTCGATTTAAAGTATAATATCATGATGGAGGCGCACAACACACACCATTTGCAATCCATCTCGGGAGTACCAAAATGTATCATGATATTCGCCATACATTTTGGTGGAGCAATATGAAGAGAGAGATAGCGCTGTTTATCTCAAGGTGTCTAACTTGTCAACGAGTTAAAGCGAGCATCAAGTACCAAAAGGTCCATTGCAACCACTTGAAATTCCGAATGGAAGTGGGAGCACATTACCATGGATTTCGTTCTGCACGGTCTTCCTAAGGTTTCTCAAGGCATTGATGCGATTTGGGTCATTGTTGATAGATTGACCAAGTCTCCGCTCATTTCTTCCGATCACGAGAAACTTATACACTTGAACGCCTTGCTCAGATGTACATAAACGAGATTGTAAGATCGCATGGTATATGCCAAGATCCATAGTTTCGATCGAGACCCAAGATTCACTTCACGATTTTGGGTTAGTTTGCAAAAAGCTATGGGCACAGACTTACGATTTAGCTCGGCATATCATCCTCGATTTGGGACGGACAATCGGAGAGGACTATTCAAACTCTTGAAGATCTATTAAGACTCTGTGTCCTTGATTTCAAGGAGTTGGGACAAGTTCTTACCATTGGTGGAGTTTTCCTACAACAACAATGCTTATCAAGCAAGTATTGGCATGGCTCCATTCAAGCGTTGTATGGAAGAAAGTGTCGCTTCTCGGTATCTTTGGGATGAGGTGGGTGAAGCAACGTTGTTGGGACCGGAGTTGATACGTGTATGACTACGGAAAAGATTCAAACGATCCGACAACGATATAAAACCTCACAAAATCGACAAAAGAGTTATGCTGATCTTCATCGAAAGGACGTGGAATTCGATATAGGAGATCATGTGTTGTTAAGAGTTGCTCCATGGAAAGGAGTTACAAGATTTGAAAAGAAAGGAAAACTTAATCCTCGATTCATCGGTCCATTTTTAATCCTCGATCTAGTAGGAACTGTGGCCTATAGACTCGCTTTACCGCCAAATATGTCTAAATGTTCATAACGTTTTCACATATCCATGTTACGTAAATATGTGAAAGACCCGAACCATATTATTGAGTTAGAACCGGACGAAATAGCGGAAGATTTGACGTATTAAGAGGTTCCTGTTCAAATTTTGGATAAGAAGGAACATATTCTACGCTCCAAGGTTATACCTCAAGTCAAAGTTTTGTGGACGAACCACGATGTTGAGGAAATGACTTGGGAGTTAGAATCTGAAATGAAATCAAGGTATCCTTACCTCTTCGACATACCAGTATACGTACTTCTAATTTCGAGGGCTAAATTTCATAAGAAGGGAGGTTGTAAGACCCCGACTTTTATAAATAAAGATGAATTTTCTATAAATATTATTTTGAATATTATGGAATAATTTGATATAATGTTATAGTTGTGGGTAATATTTATAAATTTTACAATGTATGCAAGTGGTTATATTATATTCGATTGGTCGGGGAATATTCTTTTAGCGGGGAATATTCGCATAACTACTCAATCATTGGTGGACCCTAGCAATGTAATTATTGTCGGATTGAGAAAACGACAAAAATATTTTATTGAAATAACGGCGGAAGTTTTACCGCCGTTGATCTTGTTGAACTACTTTCGTAGTAAAAAATACGATGAATACGTGTGGTTGCATAGTAGCACCGGTATTGATTATCGATGCTTATGTGAGAAGTCACTCGGTTTGATTCCATTATTGTCGATTAATAATATGAATTATTATAATGATAATGACGTTTTGTTTTATTCAGTATTATTAACGTAATAAAATGAAACATCTTTTATATAAAACATAATACTTTATTAAAGTTATTACATAAATAAAATATTATATTATATTTTATTATGCATAGTGTTTTGCATAGTGTTGCATAGTGTTTGCATAGTAAAATGTTTTTATATAAATAGAATATATTATATTTTATTTAAAAGATTTTGCTTTAAATATGGACCGTCGATTAAAGTAAATCAATCTCGACCGCTCATGGATTAATTACTATGCATTCTATTTTCCTATAAATAGAAGCTCATTCCTTCATTATTATTTTCTTACGAATTCAATTGAAACTCTAGAGAGAGAAAACTAGAGAGAAAGAAGAAAATTATTCGCTTACTTCATTTGCCAATATTCAGCCTTCTAAGGTAGGAATATTATTTGTTGTACCTGTAAGGGTGTTATTCTTTTGTATTCATGAAGAGAACTTCTTTTGTTATTCCATTCTTATTTATTCTCATTGGAATAACTCAGTATACTGCTTAATCCCCTATACTTGGTGATCTTCTTCTTTTTATTCCATTCTTCTATTATTCTCATTGGAACATCCTGCTGTGTGTTTTACACCTGACACTGGTTCCATCTTTATTATTATTCTGCTGGAACATCCGTCATGCATGTGTTTTTTACACCTGACCGGTTCCGCTTTTTATTATTATTCTGTTGGAACATCCTGCTGCATGTGTTTTACACCGACTTCGGTTCCGCTCTTTATCATTCTGCTGGAATATCCTATCATGTGTTTTACACCGGATCTGGTTCCATCTTTATTATTACTCTGGAACATCCCGCTTGGTGTGAATTTCACCGACCGGTTCCGTTATTTATTATTCATTGGAATAACTCGTCTATGCGGCAATCCGCATGCATGGTGATTTCTTTTGTTATTCCATTCTTTATTATACCCAAATTGGTTAAAACTTTGACTTCATACTCCATGAAATTAGTAGAATATCCTTGATATTTGCGTTTCATCTAGTATCTTTTCATGGAAATATTCTTCTGATCATTCTTGAATTTTACTCTACAAAGCAGTATCATGTTGACAATTTGGATGTTATTAGTTCCTGAATAACTTAATTCTTGAACTTGTTTTATTGAATTCTTATATCATTGTCATCATCCTCGTGTTTATATTTTTTTAAAGTCATCTGTGGCTCTAGTAGAGCATGGATGGACTTGGTATGATTATGACTGTGGATTATTCTTGTAATCATGACCATAATGTTACAAATGATGTGGTAAAAGTCCTCGATGGTAGTAGTGCATTGATGGACGATTGTTGGCATGATCATGACCATTAATGAATACACAAACTATTCTTGGCCCGTAGATGCGGGAATAATTGTGGTCGTGATACTAAAGAATATCCTCGTCAGTAGTGCGGTGATTCGATGATGTGGATTATTTATTAAAGCCGGAGTCTCATTTATAACAAAGATGAAAAACCTTTTAATCATAAAAGATAGTAGATTTTATTTTCTACTTGACTCTTTTAATGGATTGCTTGTTCATTGCAGTTAAACTTGATGTTTATTATATTTTATCGGTTTAACAATGTTGAAGGCTATTGATAATTTATTCTCGCATTATCTTAGTCATAATATTTCTTCTTCGGGCTAGTTGAGCTCACCCTTTCTTTCACTATTCTCTTCGAAATGAGAACATAGTTGGGGACGAGTCGGGGAACGGAGTAATGGTCCGAGAGGATAGCATTAGTAGTCCTCACTATTCGTGAAATAGTGTGATAATAATTGTAATGAGGACTCCTTTTGAGTTTGTATAATATCTAGTAGACAATATTTGTATTCAAACTCACGCTTTATGTCGTATTGTACACCTAGTTATATTAGTAAGTTGTATTTAAATTACAGACCACGATCCGACTACCCAAGATGGGTGATGTATACCTAATTTTGGGGCGCCATAGTTGGTATCGAGCTTAGGATATGATCCTCAGCTAAGATTTGAGAATAGTACTAGGAGGGAGAGACGGGAATACCTTCGTTAGTATGACCTACCTAAGTTTATGTGCTATTTTATTGGTCTGGTCGAGAATATAAAGATAATTGTTACATGTCAATTAATCTTTTGTTTTGTGGCGATGATCTAAAAATGACATCCGAGAATGTTGAGAATAGCAATGGAGCACAGCGCGATCGCTGATTCACCACATATCAATAATCGTGATAATGTGCATCGTGAAGGCGATAATCCTCATGCAAACAAACAACACCGACCAAATGATGAATGATCAAATGTTCGAGAGGCTTTATGCAATTTATGCAACAATGAAAGTAGAGCGACTCTGCCCAAAACGTGGGTGGAAACACGAGAAAACTCTCGGGCGGTCATCGCTAAACAATTCAAGGAGCTGGGACCACCGGAGTTTAAGGGAGAGCCAAAACCACTTCTGGCGGAAGCATGGATAAAGCAGATTACCAAGATATTTGATGTCTTGGGATGCTCCGAGGAGCAAAAGGTTCCCTTCGCCGCCTTTATGTTGCGTGGAGAGGCAGATTACTGGTGGGAATCGGTAAAACGTACTCAACTTCTTTGATCAAGATATCTTGGGAGAAGTTCCAGGAGCTGTTCAACGACAAATACTTTCCTGAAAGTATTCGCCACATGAAGGAGGTGGAGTTTATCAAGTTGGAACAAAACAATATGACCGTGTCGCAATACGAGGCAAAATTTGCGGAGTTATCACGGTTTGCATCCCACTTGGTGGATAATGAAGAGAGAATGGCACGAATGTTTTTAAGAGGTTTGAAGTCGGAGATACGTCAACATCTTATTTCTCAAAACGTGTTTGTATTCGATGTTGTAAATAGGGCTCGATTAGTGGAGCGCGATAACGAGTCAACGTAACTAAAAGAGAGCAAATGTAAAAAATTATAATACCAAATGAGAGTAGTCATCGAGCGGTGACAACAAGCGTGGAGGGAATCAACAGGCCGAGATAAGGTAACCACTTCTATGGTAATCGTGGCCAAAACAATAAGAATGGACATTTCAAGAAACGAAGATTCAACAATGATGGAAAGACGTCAAGACCAAAGACCAAGTTGTTAAGGAAGGAGAAAGACCACCTATCATATGCTTCAAATGGGAGAGAGGGACACATCAATCCGAATCTGTGCCATGCCGCCCCAAAGCATGTTATAATTGTGGAAGAGAAGGTCACTTAGCTCGATTTTGTGCCATCAAGACAAATTCAACTAGGATGGAGGCACCAAAGGCCGTCCTAGAAAAGTCAAAACCTAGAGGTAAGGGAGAGCGTTTGTTGTGACCTCCCAGAGAGCAAGGAACCCGAATGAGGTCATCACGGGTAAGCTTATCATAAACTCTAATAAAGTCTATACTTTATTTGATACCGGGCTTCTACCCATTCTTTTATTTCTCCTACTTGCGCTCATCGATTAAATTTGACTCGAGAAATTAGACTTTGACTTATCTCGTGGAAACTCCGTTGGGAGAAACCTTCATTACATCCACTGCTTTATAAGTCTTGTTTGGTTCAAATCGGTACCCTCACATTACTGTCGATCTTATTTCATTAAAAATACTTGCATTTGACGTGATTTTAGGGATTGATTGGTTAACTACTTATCATGCAAAAATTGATTGTTTTCATAAGGTTGTTAGCTTTCATATTCCTAATCAACCTATTATGCTAATTCAAACGACCAAACCATTAAAATCAATCACGGTCATCTCAAGCCATAAAGCTATTCGCTTATTGAAAAAGCGGATGTCAAGCTTTCTTAGCTCATGTCACGATTTAAACAAAAATACGCCGGTTTTGAACGATATTTTTATTGTTAATAAATTTCTGACGATTCCCTCAAGAACTTCTTCGCCTACCCCGAGCGTGAAATTGAATTTTGTATCGACCTTGAACCCGATACAAAACCTATTTCCAAAGCCCCATATCGAATGGCTCTATTGAACTTCGTGGAGTTAAAGACCCAACTGCAGGAATTGTTAGACATTGGCTTTATTCGTCCTAGTACTTCTCCTTGGGGTGCTCCTGTTCTATTCGTGAAGAAGAAAGATGGGAGTATGCGACTTTGTATTGATTATCGGGAGTTGAATCATGTCACCATAAAAAATAGGTATCCATTGCCACGTATTGATGACCTGTTTGACCAGTTGCAAGGAGCCAAATTCTTTTCAAAGATTGATCTTCGTTCCGGATATCACCAATTGAAGATTAGAACCGATGACATTCCAAAGACGGCTTTCAGAACTCGGTACGGGCATTATGAATTCCTAGTCATGTCCTTTGGATTGACTAATGCTCCTACTACCTTCATGGATATGATGAACCGAGTATTCAAGGAATATTTAGATCACTTTGTGGTCGTCTTTATTGATGACATCCTTATTTATTCCAAAAGCCGTGAAGATCATGAGAAACACTTGAGGCTGACACTCCAAAAGCTTCGTGAATATAAGCTTTATGCCAAGTTGAAGAAATGCGAGTTCTGGCTTGAAGAAGTAGCATTCCTTGGGCACGTGGTATCAAGTCATGGAATATCTGCTGACCCAAAGAAAGATTGAAGCTATTCAAAGTCGGAACAACCTAAATCAATGGATCGAAGTACGTAGCTTTCTCGGTTTAGCTTGGTTATTATCGGAGATTCGTGGAAGGATTTTTCTCGAATCGCTACTCCATCGACTCACCGACTCAAAAAGATACAAAGTTCGGTTGGAGCGAAGAATGTGAGAAGAGTTTTCAAGAACTCAAGAGGAGACTTATTTCAAAGACTGCTACGACAATACCATCCGCCTCGGAGGATTTGTCATCTCTGAGTGATGCTTCGGGCAAAGGGTTGGGATGTGTTCTCATGCAACATGGAAAAGTTATAGCCTATGCCTCGCGACAACTCAAAGAATATGAGAGGAATTATCCTACTCATGATCTGGAGTTGGCAGCTGTTGTCTTTACACTTAAAATTTGGAGGCATTACTTGTATGGGGAGAAAGTGGAAATCTTTACGGATCATAAAAGCCTCAAATATTTCTTCACTCAAAAGGAACTCAACATGCGACAACGACGTTGGCTTGAACTATTGAAAGATTATGATCATACCATCCAATACCATCCTGGAAAAGCGAACGTGGTAGCTGACGCATTGAGTAGAAGATCATATGCAAGTACGAGTGCGTTATTGTCAACGCAAAGGCCCATTTTGTGTGACTTGCAAAGGATGGAGATAGAGTTAAAGACTCCAGGGACGCATGTGATGATAGCGAATATACGAGTAGAACCGACTTTTAATCGATAAAGTTAAAGCTGCTCAAGCTACGGACTTGAGTCGATGCATTATGAGGAAGAAAGTGCAAGAGGGTGCTATCTTGGAAGCAAGAATCGATGAAGAAGGAATACTTGAGTCAACTCCGGACTTTGTGTTCCTAACGACCCTGATTTAAAGTATAATATCATGATGGAGGCGCACAACACACCATTTGCAATCCATCTTGGGAGTACCAAAATGTATCATGATATTCGTCATACATTTTGGTGGAGCAATATGAAGAGAGAGATAGCGCTGTTTATCTCAAGGTGTCTAACTTGTCAACGAGTTAAAGCGGAGCATCAAGTACCAAAAGGTCCATTGCAACCACTTGAAATTCCAGAATGGAAGTGGGAGCACATTACCATGGATTTCAAGCACTGGCCTCTTCCTAAGGTTTCTCAAGGCATTGATGCGATTTGGGTCATTGTTGATAGATTGACCAAGTCCGCTCATTTCTTACCGATACGAGAAACTTATACACTTGAACGCCTTGCTCAGATGTACATAAACGAGATTGTAAGATCGCATGGTATGCCAAAGGTATCCATAGTTTCGATCGAGACCCAAGATTCACTTCACGATTTTGGGTTAGTTTGCAAAAAGCTATGGGCACAGACTTACGATTTAGCTTTCGGCATATCATCCTCGAGACGGACGGACAATCGGAGAGGACTATTCAAACTCTTGAAGATCTATTAAGACTCGTGTCCTTGATTTCAAGGGAGTTGGGACAAGTTCTTACCATTGGTGGAGTTTTCCTACAACAACAGCTTATCAAGCAAGTATTGGCATGGCTCCATTCGAGCGTTGTATGGAAGAAAGTGTCGTTTCTCGATATCTTTGGGATGAGGTGGGTGAAGCAACGTTGTTGGGACCGGAGTTGGTACGTATGACTATGGAAAAGATTCAAACGATCCGACAACGATAAAAACCTCACAAAATCGACAAAAGAGTTATCTTTGATCTTCATCGAAAGGACGTGGAATTCGATATAGGAGATCATGTGTTGTTAAGAGTTGCTCCATGGAAAGGAGTTACAAGATTTGGAAAGAGAGGAAAACTTAATCCTCGATTCATCGGTCCATTTTAATCTTCGATCGAGTAGGAACCGTGGCCTATAGACTCGCTTTTACTGCCAAATATGTCTCGTGTTCATAACGCTTTTCACATATCCATGTTACGTAAATATGTGAAAGACCCGAACCATATTATTGAGTTAGAACCGGATTTAAATAGCGGAAGATTTGACGTATTAAAAGGTTCTGTTCAAATTTTGGATAAGAAGGAACATATTCTACGCTCCAAGGTTATACCTCAAGTCAAAGTTTTGTGGAGGAACCACGATGTTGAGGAAATGACTTGGGAGTTAGAATCAAAATGAAATCAAGGTATCCTTACCTCTTCGACATACCAGTACGTACCTCTAATTTCGAGGGCGAAATTTCATAAGAAGGGGAGGTTGTAAGACCCGAAATTTTTATAAATAAAGATGAATTTTCTATAAATATTATTTTTGAATATTATGGAATAATTTGATATAATGTTATAGTTGTGGGTAATATTTATAAATTTTGCAAAGTATGCAAGTGGTTATATTATATTCGATTGGTCTGGGAATATTCTTTTTAGCGGGGAATATTCGTACAACTACTCAATCATTGGTGGACCCTAATAATGTAATTATTGTCGGATTGAGAAAACGACAAAAATATTTTATTGAAATAATCTATGGAAGTTTTACCGGTTGATCTTTGTTGAACAACTTCGGTAGTAAAAGTACAAGATGTCGTGTGGTTGCATAGTAGCACCGGTATTGATTATCGATGCTTATGTGAGAAGTCACTCGGTTTGATTCCATTATTGTCGATTAATAATATGAATTATTATAGCGATAATGACGTTTTGTTTTATTCAGTATTATTAACGTAATAAAATGCGAAACATCTTTTTATATAAAACATAATACTTTATTAAAGTTATTCTATAAATAAAATATATTATATTTTATTATGCATAGTGTTTTTGCATAGTGTTGCATAGTGTTTTGCATAGTAAAATGTTTTTATATAAATAGAATATATTATATTTATTTAAAAGATTTTGCTTTAAATATGGACCGTCAGTTAAAGTAAATCAATCTGACCGTTCATGGATTAATTACTATGCATTCTATTTTCCTATAAATAAAGCTCATTCCTTCATTATTTTCTTACGAATTCACTTTGAAACTCTAGAGAGAAACTATAGAGAGAAAGAAAAAAAGTATTCTGCTACTTCACTTTGCCAATATTCAGGTTCTTCTAAGGTAGGGAATATTATTTATTGTACCGTAAGGGGTGTTATTCTTTGTATTCATGAAGAGAACTTCTTTTGTTATTCCATTCTTATTTATTACATTGGAATAACTCAGTATACGCTTAATCCCCTATACTTGGTGATCTTCTTCTTTTATTCCATTCTTCTATTATTCATTGGAACATCCATGCATGTGTTTTTACACCGACCGGTTCCGCTTTTTATTATTATTACATTGGAACATCTCGTCATGTGTTTTACACCGGACCGGTTCCGCCTTTATTATTCTCGCTGGAACATCCATGCATGTGTTTTACACCCACCGGTTCCGCTTTTATCATTCTCATTGGAATATCCTATCTCGTGTGTTTTACACCGGATCCGGTTCCATCTTTATTATTACGTTTGAACATCCTCGCTTGCAGTGTGAATTTCACCCGACCGGTTCCGTTATTATTATTCTATTGAATAACTGCATCTATGCTAAGTACCGCATGCATGGTGATTTCTTTTGTTATTCCATTCTTTATTATACCCAATTGGTTAAAACTTTGACTTATACTCCATGAAATTAGTAGAATATCCTTGATATTTGCGTTTCATCCAAATATCTTTTCATGGAAATATTCTTCCGATCATTCTTGAATTTTACTCTACAAAGCGAAGATCATGTTGACAGTTTGGATGTTATTAGTTCCTGAATAACTTAATTCTTGAACTTGTTTTATTGAATTCTTATATCATTGTCATTATCCTCATGTTTATATTTTTTTTAAAGTCATCTGTGGCCTGTAGAGCATGGATGGACTTGGTATGATTATGACCGTGGATTATTCGATTGTAATCATGGCCGTAATGTTACAAATGATGTGGTAAAAGTCCTCGATTGGTAGTAGTGCATTGATGGACAAGTTGTTGGCATGATCATGACCATTAATGAATACACAACTATTCTTGGCCCGTAGTGCAGAAATAATTGTGGTCGTGATACTAAAGAATATCCTTGGCCGTAGTGCAGGGGTGATTCGATGATGTGGATTATTTATTAAAGCTGAGTCTCAGCTATAACAGTGATGAAAAACCTTTTAAATCATAAAAGATAGTAGATTTTATTTTCTACTTGATTCTTTTAATGGATTGCTTGTTCCGCTGCAGTTAAACTTGATGTTTATTATATTTTATCAGTTTAACAATGTTGAAGGCTATTGATAATTTATTCTGCATTATCTTAGTCATAATATTTCTTACTGGGCTAGTTGAGCTCACCCTTTCTTTCACTATTCTCTTGTGAAATGAGAACATAGCCGGGACGAGTCGGGAACGGAGTAATGGTCCGAGAGGATAGCATTAGTAGTCCTCACTATTCTCGTGAAATAGTGTGATAATAATTGTAATGAGGACTCCTTTTGAGTTTGTATAATATCTAGTAGACAATATTTGTATTCAAACTCACGCTTTTATGTCTTATTATACCTGACAGCAGCTTATATTAGTAAGTTGTATTTAAATTACAGACCATGTATCCGACTACCCAAGATGGGTGATGTATACCTAATTTTGGGGCGCGTCACAATAGAGAGAGAAAGTATAAAGAGAATAAGAGAGAAAGAAGAAGAGTATTCATTACTACACTATCTGCAGATTCAATCTACTACTAATGTAAGGGGTGTTATTATTTCTTATTCATGAAGAGAGTCATTGTTATTCCATTGCTTATTATTACATTGGAATAACTCGATATCTGCTTTTACCTATACTTGGTGACATTCTTCTATTATTCATTGGAACATCCTCATGCAGATGTTTTTTACACCGACACTGTTTCCGCTCTTTATTATTATTATTCATTGGAACATTCTGTCACAGTGTTTTACACCGGACTGGTTCCGCCTTTATTATTATTCATTGGAACATCACATGCGTGTGTTTTACACCTGGTTAAAATCTTTTATTATTCATTGGAACATCCAGCTTGGTGCAAATTTTGTCTGACCTGGTTCCGTTATTATTATTCTGTTGGAATAACCTGTCTATGCGAAGTACCGCATGCATGGTGATTTCTTTTGTTATTCCATTCTTTATTATACTTAGTTGGTTAAAGTTTTGACTTCTATACTCCATGAAATTAGTAGAATATCCTTGATATTTGCGCTTCATCCAGTATCTTTTCATGGAAATATTCTTCTGATCATTCTTGAATTTTACTCTACAAAGCAGTATCATGTTGACAATTTGGACATTATTAGTTCCTGGATAAATTAATTCTTGAACTTGTTTTATTGAATTCTTATATCATTGTCATCATCCTTATGTTTATATTATGTTGAAAGTCATCTGTGGCCTGTAGTGCATAGATGGGCTTGGTATGATTATGACCAGGGATTATTCGGTGTAATCATGACCGTAATGTTACAAATGATGTGGTAAAAGTTATCATTGGCTCGTAGTGCATTAATGGACAGTTGTTGGCATGATCATGACCATTAATGAATACACGAATGTCCTTGGCTGTAGTGCATGGATAATTTGTGGTCATGATACTAAAGAATATCCTTGGCCGTAGTACAGGGTGATTCGATGATGTGGATTATTTATTAAACTGAGTCCCAGTGATAAATGTCATGAAAAACCTTTTAAATCATAAAAGATAGTAGATTTTATTTTCTACTTGACTCTTTTAATGGATTGCTTGTTCAGCTGCAGTTAAACTTGATGTTGTTATATTTTATCAGTTTAACACTGTTGAAGGCTAACGATAATTTATTCTGCATTATCTTAGTCATAATATTTCTTACTGGGCTAGTTGAGCTCACCCTTTCTTTCACTGTTCTCTTCAGGAAATGAGAACATAGCGAGGGACTAGTCGGGGAATGGAGTGATTATCAGGAGGATAGCATTAGTAGTCCTCACTATTCTATGAAATAGTGTGTTAATAATTGTAATGAGGACTCCTTTTGAGTTTGTATAATCTCTAGTAGACAATAATTGTATTCAAACTCACAGTTATGTTTTGTCGTATTTGTTAGGTTTGTAATATTCAAGAACGCAATCAAATTGCATAAATAAGCGGAAGCGAGTAAAAATCAGAGTTTAAAAATTTACAAACCATATACCCGGATCACCCTTTATGCATAATTATTAATTAAACGAAAAGATAAAGAATAAAATCATACCCTTGAAGATCGAGCTTCCTCAGGTACAAGTTCACCTCCAAATCCTTTCGCGTTCAACTTGAATCTACCGGGGTTTTGTTCCTTCCTTTGATCAACATTAGCCACTCATATGTTTGGACTCTAGAGGTGATCCACCAAGGAGAAATAAAGATTCAAGAAGAAAGGTGGTTGGCTAAACCCTAGTTTTTCTATCTCTATAGAAAAGAACGTACTCTTCCAACTATTGGAATTACGTATGTTGTAAAAGTCAACAACTACCTCACCCATAATAAGACTCCTCTTATTTATAGATGTGGGCAACCCTCCTTAACAATTAAGGAATTGAGATTTATTTAATTAATTAAATTCTTTTAATTAATTAAGCTCCCAAATCTTATTAGGGATAATTAATTAAACTCCTTTAACTAATTTTCCTTCCTAATCCAATTAGGAATAAATGAGTGTACTTATATTAAATTAATTCCTAAACTCTTTTTAGAAATTAAAATAATAATAATTGTAATAATATTAATAAGACTCCTCTTATTAATTTATATTTAATATTTCTAAAATATTAAATAATAATATTAAGCTATTTAATTTATTCTATCACCATAGATTAAATTAAATATACATAACATATTATTACGATTATGCCATTATCTTCTTAAATAATTATTCTTCCTTTTATGGTGTGACCTTTTAGGTTCTCCATATTAAACCCAATTGTGACTAAATCAATTAGAACAATTCTAATCTTATTTAAATAAATAAATTAAACAATTAATTTATTTAAATAAATAATATTTATTCTACAATAGGGATAAGCCTCCTAGCGATCAACGACTTTCCGATAATATAGATTTCAACATTAATCATAAAAGAACCTTTGAGTAAATAGTTACTGTATAATTCAATCCTTCCACCATACAATGTCCCAATTAAATATAAGACATGGAATTACCATCACAAGTCTTATTTTATTTAATTATATGTATTTCGATCCTTAAATGCACAACACCAAATAATGCAAATTAGAAACTCCTTTCTAATTTCATTCTGCCTTGGCCAAGGACTACTAGGTTGTCATTTATCGAATCACATAGGACATTTCTCTTCTTTTATTAGAAGTGGTAGATTCTTTATTGATCATACATTATGTCCATGTACAACTTATTATACCCAAGCATACCCTTTGATATACCCTAAGGGTCTTAAGGAATAAGTCAAAGTATAACTCATCATACACAAGATACTATGATGATCTCAAGTCCAAGGATTACTTGTACTACTATCACTACTGAGAATTCTATTATCGACGAGCAAGTAAAACTCCATTAGGTATTCCTTAGCGAGCCAATGCTCAAATGAACTTATTCTCTAATAAGCACCTACATACTTGCTTTAGTGTCTCCACACAAATGATCATGAGATCAACCATCCTCATCCAATGAGCAAGCAACGTATGTATCAATCTATCCGGATTCACTAATCCCCAATTTAGTAATCCAACGATTGGGAACTATTTTAGTTTTAAGCTTTCTAAGAATTTAGATCTCATTAGAATGATCATCATCATTGTTCTAAAAGCATTGCTTAAAACTATGGGTTTATCACATATTATAAAACAAAGATCATGTAGATAATTAAAAGCCTTTAATAAATTAATACTTTTTATTAATAAATGAATAAGATTGTTACAAAGTATATGCTTTATCATCAAACATGATTGGCTTGTGTGCATACTACTTTCAATCTCCCACTTGCACTAAAGCCAATCGTCATGGTATCTTATACTCTTCTTCTCTAAGTGACGATTATCCTGCTGTTGGATAAGCTTTAGTTAATGGATATGTAATGTTGTTCATGAGAGTCCATTATCTCTATAGTGATTTCCCATCTTTCAATGATTCTAATAATCAAATGAAAGTGCCACAACACATGTTTAGATCCAAGATGAGACTTAGGAACTATTCCTAGTTCTGTAATGAACTTTTAATCCAAACAAACAACTTGCGACTTCATTTATAGCTATATACTTTGTCTTTATCACTAAACCAAAGAACTCTTTCATTGTTTGGAACCTTTTCAATTCAACGCACTGCTCAAGATAACGCTTTACCTTAAAGTGGATTTTCTGTCATTTTGGTCTGTCTGAAAAACTTAAGTCTGTTAAGCTTTCTAGTTTTAATTTAGACCCACCATGAATATGATCACATCCTTAGTGCCGGTTAAGCACTTTAAGATGTTTTTCACTGACTTATAGTGAACTTCTCCATAATATGACTGATCAACATCAGGTCTCGTACATTTCATTGCATACATGATTGTCACTCATGCGACCTCTCTTTTCAGGAGTCTGTGGGGACTATTAAGAGAGATACACTCCATAGCTCATCGACATGAGACATCTCTTGGAGTTTGCCATGCTAAACGACTTTAGCATCAAATGAATATACGTTCCTTGGGTTAAGTCGAGCATCCTCTTGTATCTATCTATATAGATTTTATCCCCAATTAAGATACTCTTCCCAAACCATTCATGGAGGAATGTTTAGACAACTTTATATTTACTGATTGTAGCATTAGTATGTTATTCCTCATCCGTAGTATATCAACATATAATACTAGAAATGTCACGATGCTCCCATTGACCCTTTTGTACACACTAGAAGTCTTACCTCATCGAATGTAACTCTGGATCATCATCTTCTATGATGTGTACCTCATCATCATCATCTATGATGAATCCATACCTCCTAGGTATCTTTGGTACTATTCCAAATTTACGATTCAGTTGTGGTATAATAGGTCTATCTACTGGTTCCTCTTATTTGACTTATAGTATTTTGTGGTTCTTGAACTTTTCAAGATCTATTATCCTCCCACTAGCCCCTTCAATAATAAACACATTTATCTTAGAAGGCAGTGTGTTTCGTAACAAACACCTTTTGCTAAGTAGAATTATAGAACATATACCCTAAACTTACTTTAGGATGTCCCACAAATCTGTACATGTCAAATCTTGTCCCAAACTTATCCTTCGAAACCTTTTCACATAAGTTGGACAACCCCTTATCTTAACATACTTAAGATTAGGAATCCTCCTTGTCCATAACTTTTATGGAGTCTTGAAATGGATTTCGAGGTTACCTTTTCGTAGATATGCATGACCATTTCTAGGACATGATCCTGAAGGATATTGGAATGTCGGTAAAATCATTATGGACCGCACTATGTCCAACAAGGTACGATTTTTCCTTTCGAGATACATCAATCAATTATTACGTGTCGAGGGCGTCCATTATGAGAAAAACCATTTGAGATGATCTAGAAACTTATTGCTCAAGTATTTATTCCTTGATCTAATCAAAGAATCTTAATACTTTGTCAATTTGTTTCACTTATGATTTCTTTGAACTTTTCAAATAATTCACACTTCTATTTCATTAAATACACACATTTAACTCTTTGAATGATCATCTCCTTTTCTTATACTAGTTTGTTCAATTTGTAAAATTATTTTCACGTAAGTCAAGTATACAAAATCCATTAAGTGATATTCCAGTCCTATACAAAACATTATTATTATAAATAGAACAACAATTGTTCTTAATTATAATACCAAAGATTTCATTGTCCAACAATAAAATGGAAATAATATTTTTAACAAGAACTGGAATACAATAACAATTTATTGACTTAATAGATTTGCCCATAGGCATTGCTAAACTATAAGTTTCTATTGCTAATATGGCAACCTTTGTTACATTTCCCGAACATAGGATTACTTATATTTGTTTAGCTTTCTACTTCTGCTTGGTCCCTTCATAAATCTATATTTATGATAACCAAAGTCGGTATCCAATACCAAAGTAGAACCTTGACTTAAAGAAAAAAATATTTTAAATCATGAACAAATTTGTATTAGTAACCAAAACTTCACTAAGCTTCTTTGGTTAGCCTCTGCAAGATGCTTCTTGCAGTTTCTTTCCAGTGTCCAGGCTTATAGCAGTGGAAGTAAACTCCTTTGCTATCCGTATCAGTTTTGTTCTTATTATCCTTTGTTTTTGCCTTTCTATATACCTTCTTTGAATCGTTCTTCTTTTCAGAAGATCCTTTGGCCCCTACCAGTAAGACATGGTCTTTCTTGGTTGGAAAGTGACTCTCATCATTTTTCAACATGTTAAGCAAATCAACGAAGCTGATATCTAGCTTGTTCATATGAAAAATTCACAACAATTGTGAAAGGAGTCCGGGAGTGAGGGTAAGATCAAATCTTGGCTCAACTCTCCATCCATGACAAAACTCATTGTCCTAATTGATCAATCAAATTGATAATGTTAAGGACTTTTATCTGTACTGTAGTGCCTTCGGTCATTTTAGATCGGAAGAGCTCCTTAGATATCTGATATCTATCAGTCATACTTTCCTCACCATCAACTACTTGATGTGCAGGAATATAGTAAAAGCATCCATAGTTTCAAGCTGACGCTGAAGCTCGTTACTCATGGATGCGAGCATGATGCATTGAGCCAACTGTGCATCATCTTTTCACTTTCTAAAAGTAGCAATGTCTTCCTCAGAGGCATTGTCTACAACCATTGCAGAGATAGGCATATTAAGGATATAAGATAGCTTTTAGCCGTGAGAACTATTCTCAATTTCCTTAATCAATTCGTTTAATTCGGTCCGATTAAATTAACATCTAATATGCTTCGCAGTGATAGTAATTTTAGACATTGTAAAATTCTGTAAATGAATTTGTATTTAACAACATTTTAACATACATTCTTTTATTAATTACCAAAATAAATTAGGTCTTGTTTTAAATTGGTATCTCCCACTATTTTCTTCAAACTATATTACCCTCACTTATATAGTTCGGCAAAATCTAATTAAAGATTTGCTAGTGAGAATAAGGATCCCATTTCAAATGTATATAGCCTTGTGGTGACACAACAAACTATATATAAATAAATAGGTAGACAACTTTTGTCAATTACATCAACTATGCAACTCTTTTTCTTTTGCCTCTTAGATTATTTTGATCAAGTGGTGGCACATCCGAATCAAAATTATCCAAGTTAAGTCCGACCTAGCACTCCATATATTCAAAAAAGAAAAATATCATCCTTGTGGTGACACAACAAAACAATATTGTTCAATTTTCTTTATAAGCATCAAATGTGATAAATTAACATCTTAAATACTTAATACTTGCCTTGTGGTGACACAACAAACTCATATTAAATATTTAATACTCTATTAATTTTATCATGCTAGAAGGCGACGTTCGATATTCCAAATATCTTTGAACGCTTAGGACTTAATATAAAAAATTGAGGGGTTTGTTATTAATTTGTCTCATCTTGTTTAGTGCGCATGCACATATATATATAAAATACGTGTAAGACCCCAACTTATTATTAATGAAATTTAATTTTCTCTATTTATTATTTTGAAATAGTAAGGGTTGATGTGATTAATGTGGATAGTTAGGGGTAAAATACGCAAATATTTCAAAATAAGCAAGTGGTTATAAAATATTCATTGTTGTTAGAATATATTCGTTTGGTCGTGGAATATTCGTCTTCGTCGGGAATATTCGTGCGACCCAGCGAAACCATGTGTGGGCCCCATAACTGAAAGCGATTGGATGAAGAAAAACGACAAATATAAGTTGTTTAAAAATAACTTGGTGTAGTTATTCTGTGTAAATACTGTTAAAATACTCGGTGGTTAAAATACGAGATGTACTACCAGTATTGCACCAATTATTGATTCTTACGTGAGAAGGCACTACTCAATAATGGTTACGATAATTCTTTATTCGCTCATTATTTTATTGAGTTAATAATTGCTTTGCGTTGATATTTTATATTCTTGATGTTTCAATAATTGTCATTACACAAGATTTTTCATTATCGAAGCAATAATTCATATTATCTCGAGTAATATTACTAGATAACATTATTGGCAATGTCTAGAAAGTTCTGCCTAAGGAGAGGTTTGGTCACCTAATTGCGCCGCCAGATGAGAAGAAATTCTTATTGAAAGCCCCTCTTTCCTGAAACCGCACTGGTTGTCAATATTGTGATTCTGTAATATTATTTGTGAATAATTAATTATTGATTCATATGATGAGGAAAATATTGATTTTATGAGGATATAGATGGAGAAAATTTTTAATGTGACAATTGTTGAAAATTAATATTTTATCTTTTTATGATAAAATAATTCATTTAAATATATTATTATATTTTAATAATATAATAATGGTAATATTTTTACAACGAATGTGGGATATATGAGTATCTGAGGAGGAAGAGTATTTTTGTTGCAATAAATGTTTAAAACATGTTAAACATGTCGGTGGACCCCATTTATTATCGAAATTTGATTATAGCACAAAAAATCGCCTCTGCTTGTGGATTTCGGTCAATTTCTGATTTGAATTTGGTAAAACTTTCTTCTGCAAAGTTGTAGAGAATTGAATTTCCTATAAAAACTCGCGAGATTCGAATTTTCTGATAAAAGGCTATTTATTATGAATTATTGAAGTTCTGAAGCTCCGAAATAATTAATTTTTGGAAGTTTTAAATATTTATATTCACAAAAATGTTTTTTGTGTTTGGTGGGCATCTTTAACACATGTCATGTTGCTGAATTCAGATGCTTGATGCGTAGGAGGATGTAGAAAAAAATTATAATATTATTATATTAAATTTTCTGCTTTGGTGTTCTAAGCAATTTCCTATAAATAGGGTGCTTAGGTTAGAATTGAAAATCACACCAGAAACTGAAGTTTTCTCTCTATATTATCGGCGTATTCTTGTGAGTATTTTGAGTATACTTTGAGTATTGCTATACGGTGCAAGTCCAAGTCATAGCCTATATCCTGTGTTTTTAAATTTAAATCTTGATCTTTCGAGGTAAGGGATGTTATTTTCTTCTCAAATGATATTATTTCTTCAATATCATTATCTTTGAAATATTGGTTGGAACTTTTATCAAATTTGGAACTTTTTCATGTCTGGGTTACTATTCATGAGTTACTATTCACGAGTTACTATTCATGAGTTACTATTCACGAAGATTCTATTCACGAGTACTATTCATGAAGCGTGAAGATGTTTTTTGTGGAATTTCTATCTTTTGGTGTCGAGTTACTATTCACGATATACGGCACTATTCACGATACTGACACTATTCAATTTAAAAATAAAATTTCTTCTTTTTGTCCAAAATATCTATTCGGATACTAGCTTTGATTGTATCCATGTTTTGATCATTCTTGAATTTTACACCACTATGATTATTTTTGAGGTATTTTTGAACATGGATAAAACAAAGTACGAATCCTTAATCCTTAATCCTTGTCATTTTGTTTCACTAGATTCGCTTTTTAAAAAATATTTTTCATCATCTTCATCTTAAATGATGATATTATTGAATATCTTTGGCACCTGAGTGCAAAGATGAATGATTTCTGAAGAATATCTTTGGCCGTAGTGCAAAAGATGAACAGTGTTTAGATGAACATGATCAATCGATGAAATATCTTTGGCACAGTAGTGCAAAGATGAATATTTGATTCCGATGTATATTGATTGATGTTACGGGGATAAAGGATGAGCGATGAACTTTTAAATTCATACATAGAAGATAGTAGTTTGCATTCTCTACTTAACTCTTCTAATGAATTATTATTTTCATTGCGAATATTGATTTAAAATTTGTTGTCTATTGTATTCTATTAGATTTTTCCTGTTGAAGACTAACGGTAATTTGTTGTATATTATCTTAGTCATAATATTCTTTCTTGAGCTAGTTGAGCTCACCCTTTTCCTTTTTGTTCCATTTTTCTCGGGGAGGCGAGAATATAGCGAGTACGAAGCCTGGGTATGGAATGAAGGTTCTAGAGAGAGTTGTTTAGTAGTCCTTACCATTTTTGTAAAATAATGTAACAATAAATGTGATGAGGATTTATTTGAGTATAGATATTGTCTAGAAGATAATATTTGTATTTAAACTCACAGTTTTACTGTTGTAATAATAAAGTTGTAGTTGTTTCTGTACCATGTATTGACAACTCAGAATGGGTGATGTATACCTATTTTGGGGGCGTCACAATACGCGTCATATTAATGAACATGCGAAGCATGTTTGCATAATATATAATATATATAGTATAAGCATGCACATATAGAATACTATATTCTACCCGGATTGATTATGGACTTTTATTCTAGTTTGGTTCACTAGAGCCACCAAGTGAACCGAAAGGTCAAACTCTAGGGGTGCAAGAAATAATATTTAAATATAACTATTACATTTAAACCCGGGCTACATTACAAACGGGTCTTCAAGCGCTCCTTGCTCCTTGATCTCCAATTTTTCAAAATTATATCTAACTATTCCTATTACAAAACTATTTAAAATAAATAGAAACCTTGATCAGCAGTCAATGGGAAGTACATAGGAGAGAGATAGAATTTACATTAAGAAAAATTAGAGAAGACGAGGTACGCAGACCCCATTTAATAAAACTCATACATTCATGCATCCAACTAAAATAAAATCCAATCATATTGGTCAATAGTCCATAATCAATCCCATTTATTATCATACACATCACCATATGCATCAATAAATAACATTCATCTCATGAATAATAAACATTTAATATATATATTGATATCATTTAATGGGCAAATTTAGTTAGTATAAAATCTAATTTTGAATCAAAATAAACTCCTTTATTTTAATCCAAATTTAAATCAAAATAAAACTATTTTATTTTAATTTATCTAATTTTGAATAAAATAAACTATTTTATTTTAATCAAAATCTTTAATCAAAATAAACTCCTTTATTTTAATTAATTATGGAATCCAATTCCATGTAAAAAAAAAAAATTATTAAAGGAAACACGAATTCTTTTCCTATTCACAAATAAACTCCTTTATTTTGAATAATATGAAATCTTATTTCATATTTAAATTAACTCCTTTATTTAAGGAAACACGGATTTTTTTTCCTATTCACAAATAAACTCTTTTATTTTGAATAACATAAAATCTTATTTTATATCTAAATAAACTTCTTTTTTAAGAAAAGATGATTCTTTTTCCTATTCACAAATAAACCTTTTATTTTTTGAATAATATGAAATCTAATTTCATATCAAAATAAACTCCTTTATTTAAGGAAAAATAGAATCCAATTTCAACTCCAATTAGTTATCATGGAATCAAATTCCAACTCTAATTAGTTAGCATGAAATTTAATTTTAAAATTAAAATAAACTTTTTATTTTTTAATATTAAAATAAACTTTTTATTTTAAATTAAAATAAACATTTTATTTTAATTATAAAATAATTAAGAATAATATATATATAGTATATATATATATTATATATAACTATTATATATATATATATATATAATAACCATATATATATATATATATATATATATATATATATATATATATTATATGAAAACCGTTCATGTCATCCTAGAGAATACATATGATTTCCTGTAACTTAGCACTATACAATCCTGGAGCTACGTTGGACAATGTTTAAAAAAAAACACACTTGCCAATCATGCTTGGTAATCACCTTGATTTCCGTGCATCAGCCTGCTTCCCTTAAATTTCCCAAATCCTTGAAGATCCGGATTCAGCGAAAAAAAGAAAAAAAAAAATTCGCGGCCATTAAAATTTCCGTCACTTCCGTGCATGATTAAAAACATATATATATCCCTTTGTATATTATAACAGTTTTTCTTTTTTTCTTTTTTTTTAAATTTTATACCATAAAATTATGCCCAATTAAATTGTTCTAAACACATATCAATATACATATCAAATTAAATTAATTAATAATTCGCATAAATGTTTGGCTCTGATGCCACTGTTAGGTTTGTAATATTCAAGAACGCAATCAAATTGCATAAATAAGCGGAAGCGAGTAAAAATCAGAGTTTAAAAATTTACAAACCATATACCCGGATCACCCTTTATGCATAATTATTAATTAAACGAAAAGATAAAGAATAAAATCATACCCTTGAAGATCGAGCTTCCTCGTGTACAAGTTCACCTCCAAATCCTTTTCGTTCAACTTGAATCTCACCGGGTTTTGTTCCTTCCTTTGATCAACATTAGCCACTCATATGTTTGGCCTCTGAGGTGATCCACCAAGGAGAAATAAAGATTCAAGAAGAAGGGTGGTTGGCTAAACCCTAGTTTTTCTATCTCTATAGAAAAGAGCGTCTTCTTCCAACTATTGGAATTACGTATGTTGTAAAAAAGTCAACAACTACCTCACCCATAATAAGACTCCTCTTATTTATAGATGTGGGCAACCCTCCTTAACAATTAAGGAATTGGGATTTATTTAATTAATTAAATTCTTTTAATTAATTAAGCTCCCTAATCTTATTAGGGATAATTAATTAAACTCCTTTAACTAATTTTTCTTCCTAATCCAATTAGGAATAAATGAGAGTACTTATACTAAATTAATTCCTAAACTCTTTTAGAAATTAAAATAATAATAATTGTAATAATATTAATAAGACTCCTCTTATTAATTTATATTTAATATTTCTAAAATATTAAATAATAAATATTAAGCTATTTAATTTATTCTATCACCATAGATTAAATTAAATATACATAACATATTATTACGATTATGCCATTATCTTCTTAAATAATTATTCTTCCTTTTATGGTGTGACCCTTTAGGTTCTCCATATTAAACCTAGGTTGTGAATAAATCAATTAGAATAATTCTAATCTTATTTAAATAAATAAATTAAACAATTAATTTATTTAAATAAATAATATTTATTCTATAATAGGGGATAAGCCTCCCCAATAGCGATCAACGACTTTCCAGATAATATAGATTTCAACATTAATCATAAAAGAACCTTTGAGTAAATAGTTACCGCATAATTCAATCCTTCCACCATACAATGTCCCAATTAAATATAAGACATGGAATTACCATCAAGTCTTATTTTATTTAATTATATGTATTTCGATCCTTAAATGCACAACACCAAATAATGCAAATTAGAAACTCCTTTCTAATTTCATTACTCGCCTTAACCAAGGACTACTAGGTTGTCATTTATCGAATCACATAGGACATTTCTCTTCTTTTATTAAAGTGGTAGATTCTTTATTGATCATACATTATCTCCATGTACAACTTATTATACCCAAGCATACCCTTTGATATACCCTAAGGGTCTTAAGGAATAAGTCAAAGTATAACTCATCATACACAAGATACTATGATGATCTCAAGTCCAAGGATTACTTGTACTACTATCACTACAGAAATTCCTATTGACAAAAAAGTAAAACTCCATTAGGTATTCCTTAGCGAGCCACGTTCAAAGTGAACTTATTCTCTAATAAGCACCTACATACTTGCTTTAGTGTCTCCACACAAATGATCATGAGATCAACCATCCTCATCCAATGAGCAAGCAACGTATGTACCAATCTATCCCATTCACTAATCCCCAATTTAGTAATCCAACGATTGGGAACTATTTTAGTTTTAAGCTTTCTAAGAATTTAGATCTCATTAGAATGATCATCATCATTGTTCTAAAAGCATTGCTTAAAACTATGGGTTTATCACATATTATAAAACAGCATCATGTAGATAATTAAAAGCCTTTAATAAATTAATACTTTTTATTAATAAATGAATAAGATTGTTACAAAGTATATGCTTTATCATCAAACATGATTGGCTTGTGTGCATACTACTTTCAGTATTGTACACGACAGTTGTATTAGTAAGTCGTATTTAAATTTTGTACCATGTATCTGACGACCCAAGATGGGTGATGTATACCTAATTTTAAGGGTGTCACATTTAATGTCTCAACGGATTGATCCAACGGATAGTTTTCAAGATCATATATATGCAGATCAGACAGATGAGAGAGAAAAAGCAAGCATTGAACAAACAACGTGAACATCTCTCTCAAGCTTAACTCTACGATCTGAGATATTGCAAAGCTTGCTCAGCTACTCAGTTCTTTAGAAAAAGTTCTTACACAGCAACTGAGTAGCAACCATCAAGAACACAACATTATCAACCAACTAAAGAAGAGTACCAAGTCTGCTGGACTTGAAGAGTTCGTAATGAACTATAAGAAAGCCAAGTCTACTGGACTTGAAGAGTTCAAGAGTGAACTAAGAAGTTCCTAGACTGCTGGTCTAGAAGGAATCAGTGATTCGAGAAGTTGTAATGAGACATCCTTAGTGGATATCCTACTCGTTGAGTAGAAGAGTGGACTAGGAGCTTTAAGTGCTTTGAACCACTTAAAAACGACTATGTCATTTACATTCATATCATTACTGCTATATCTGTTATAACTACCATAACTGCCTCACCCTCATTACTCCATTGCTTGGTAAAGAAGATTAAAACAAACATTTATTCCGTTGAGTTTTAATCATTATCAAAGAACAAGTTTAAAACGAAAAGATTTTTAAATATCTATTCAACCCCCCTTCTAGATAACTATTGTACCAACTAGGAACTAACAATTGGTATCAGAGCAAGTTCTATTTTATAGCTTACAAGCTTTAGTAGATCCAATGTCACTCGTACCAGCTTAATCCGGAATGGGAGGCGTGAAGCCACCATGTGCAACAAGGATAAATTTGCTAACTGGAAGGTTAGGATGCAAGCGTACATGGACTCAATAGATGAAAATCTATTTGAGACCGTTCAAAATGGGCCCTATATTCCAACCAAGCTTGCACCAACCACCCATTTATCCAAACCAGTATCTGAGATCAAAGTTAAAGAAGAGTGGATGAATGAACGAGAAAAGAGTCATCTAACTTGATAAGAAGGCTAAGAACATCCTGTTCCAATCCTTAGAGGACGATCTATTTGAAAATGTTGTAAATAGCAAAACAACTAAGGAAGTTTGGGAAGCTCTGCTGATCATGCACGAAGGAACTAAAGAAGTTAGAGAGAACAAACAGTCTCTTCTAACACAGCAGTACAAAATTTTCGCTCATGTGCAAGGAGAAAATGTAACTGCCACCTATGAAAGATTCAATGTTCTGCTCAACTCTCTACGAGCATATGGAATGGTCTATCCTAACAAATATCTGACCATAAAACTCATGAAAGCCCTACCAAGCAGGTGGGATGCCAAGACCACTGCAATAAGAGAGTTAAAGAATCTCAACGAAATGACAGTTCAACAACTATATGGAAATCTCCTGACATACGAACTGGAGCTGACCCTGTGAAGGCTCCGATTCCGAGGTCCCGAATCACCGCGGATCCGGTTCGATCATTCTATAACTACTATTACTATTTGCGAAAGATATAAACATAAATTGTTTATACAATACATTACACACTATTCCCCAAGGTCGAGTAACCTTAACTTAATACATAATACATAATTATCTAACACATAACATCATTATCAAACTATACTATTACAAAACTAATCGCGCACATTAACTTTAAGCTGGACCTGTCTTTAACATTTCCTTGTATCCGAAGCATTCACCTTAATCTGCAATGTTTTATCATGATATAGCAAGGGTGAGCATGAAAGTTGCCCAGCAAGTTTAAGTTCAATATTATAACGATATATCATGATTGAAATGATTTGAATAAATGGCTGGCTATAATTCAACAATATAATTATGAACTAGCAGGAACAAATTTATGACTGAACAAGTATTATATATGAACAAATATATCTGAACCAACTGGTAATGAAGGTGATCAGCCTTTCATACCTGACTTATACATCTGATATGTATACAGTACAATTCATGGCAACCAACAATGATTAACCGTAAGCTTATCCGAATGAAACACTCTCTTAGTAGAGTTAAGTAAAAATAAACTTGCTTGAACCGTTGATTACCGCTATGCAATTTATATGGCTTTATCCGAAGACCTAATATTAGTAATATAGATCTCCAATATTAGAATAATATCATCACAATATAATACTATAATATATATATACAGAATAACCTAAACACATAACACATAACACATAACCTTATCAGTCTACAACACACATAAGACTCGGTATCAAGTCAAACTTTTACAATCAGAGTTGAACCTGACACAAATCTGACGTCCCGACGGTCTAGTCGGACTTTTATCGAGTCTAAGTTCAATTAAACTCTGCATTAAACACTTAACCATTAACTCAGATAATTTTAATAACAGTCGAATTATTTTTCGTAAGCTCATAATAATTTTCAAATAATTATTACTATTTATCGTGAATTTTCAATCATTAAACATGTATTTAAATAATATAAATACCACTTAATTCTTTTATCATTAATATTTATTTAATATCAAACATTAATGAAATACATCACATAATATTATAATATATTTATAATATCACAAAATTATTTTTAATACTTTAAAATCACCTTTATATGCTTTTTAAACACTTAAATTCATTATTCGATAATTGCTATTAATATTAAAATATTAATATTTTCATGAAAAATATCAAAATTATATTTTATAACTTAAAATATTTTTCTAACACTTAAATTATTTTTATATAATTTATAAAGCATTAATTCCATTTTTCCTTAATTTATTTAATATAGTTATTAAATAAACTAATTATTATTAATATTGACTTAATTAATGAATTTCATCAAAAAATATTAAAAGTCATCAAAAATAACTTAAAATATTTTCTAATATCATAATATAATTTTTAATAATTTTTTATGAATTAAAATTATTTTTAAATCATTTATTTAATATTATAATTAAATAAATTAAATACCATTTATATTCCAAAAATATTAAATATTTATGAAATATACTCAAAATAATTAAAACTATTTTTAGACTTTAAAATAATTTTTCTAATTTATTTAGTATTTTTAATAATTAAAAACCATTTTTATCTATTTTTTTTAAATAATTTCTGAAAAATCGGAAAATAAAAATATTAAAACCGTCATTAAAAGGACCTTTAGCTTACGTAAGCCATCGCTATAGGTGTTCTTGAAAGTTGAGCCTTCATATCGAGTAACCAAGGTCTTTACTTTGACCACAAAGATTTTCATGTTCTGGACGTTATCAAGGTTGTATATTGTTTTAATGTTATAGAATACATGCAATACTACGATTACAAACCAATTTCATGCCCAAACGACATCATCACAGCAAGATCTATGCTCTAGAAATACCTGTCAGACGTGTTCTTAAGTTTCTAGGATTTCTAGAAACTCAAGCAGTGTGAGGGTCCCTACTTTGCATCCTTATATCTTTTATTCTATGATTATTTTATGTGATCTATGAATTCAAAACTGTAGTAGAAATGTCCGGCACAATATAACATGTCATCGATCGGCCACGACAAAAACACTAAGTGAACATTTGATTCGATCAAACTACACCTGTCGAGGGGCGTGTTCTTGAAGATTACGGGTTTTCCGTAATCTTCATCCGCGATATATCGGTCAACCTAGTTTCACCATAATTATCAACTATCCAGTGCATGATCTGGTGGTTATAAGGGCTTTGACGTGTAGGTCTCATGTCATACTATCAAAATCTAACACTAACATGGTAAGTAACATTAACAGTAGCAAGATCCGTGGCTTAGAAAATCGTTGTCGATTTACGGGAATTTTCTCGTTACCCGAAAGCATAGCATCGATCGGTCAACGACGTGTTTTCAATGCGTCTGTATCTCTCTCAATATACACATGATCTGGACTTGATACAAGTACGGATCAAAGACCATACAACATACTACAAGCACAAAAGCTTAAAACACATAAAACAATTAATTAACGAGGTTGATATCTATGAGCCTCGACATATGGTATCATGTCGACCCATATTTTTCAACATTTCCAGATTTTAGAAAATGCTAGATTCGAGGACTTTGATGTTATGGATCTCGAATTTTACAACCCAGATCACTTATAGACATCCTATTACACATATCTAGCCAACAAATTACAACTTTTAACATCAAATCAAAAGATTTTCGAAAATAGGGTTCTTACCTCTTAGACTTTGATTCATGAATCTGATCCTTAAGGATCTGATCTTTGATAGTTATGGACTGATTATTTCTTATCATATCTCACTTTCTCACTCTATTTTCCCGAGTTTTAGAGAGAGAATGTGTTGGAGAGAAATAAAAATAAAGTGACTCTTTCTCTCTCTTTATTCTTATAAATGTTGTATGTAATAATCTTGGCTGGGTGTATAGGCTGATAAGTATTGTATTTCAGTCAATTGGTGAGTCATGGAGTAGTTGGACAACTCAATCTTGGCTAGATTTGCAAGAAACCTTCAATTATGCAATAATGGTATTTTGGACTTTTGACTTTTTAATTTAATGGCATTCTAGTAAATGGCCAAACTCTTAGGGTTTAGGGTTTGGACATTTTTAGGGTTTAGGGTTTGAAAACCTTTAGGGTTTATAAATTTAATTTTCTAAAATTTCCAATTTAGGTTTTAAAAATAGAAAATTAATATTTCTAACTTATAATTAGGATTTTCTAATTATATTAAAATTTCTTAAACATAACTTAAATCTTGCTAATTAGGATTAATATTTTCTAATTAAAATTGCTAATTAAGCAATTAGGGTCAAAATCACTGATTAGGGTTTACAACCCAAAAATTAGGGTTTCTAATATAAAAATAATTTTCTAAATTAGAAATTAGATTTTGTAATTAGATTAGGGTTTTCTAATTACTTAACTTGAAAATTAGAATTAATATATCCTAATTAACATTAGAAGTATTAAATTAACACTTAGGTTTTTCCCTATTTACAAATTAGGGTTTCAAATCCGTAATTAGGGTTTCAAATTTGGAATTAGGGTTTTGTAACCAATTTGTTAAGATTAACCCTAATTAATCCTATAATTATTTACACTTACGCCATTAAGTTTCCCGATTTAGGGTTTCATGCACCGAATTAGGGTTTCGAATTCCCGGAACTGAAATTAGGGTTTCTAAAATCGATTTCTAGGGTTTCTTGTTAATCGCTAGGGTATTCTAACCGAACGTTAAAGTTCTTAATATATAATTAGGGTTTGTTACAGATATCGTTTATCTGGTCAACCCTTGACCCTTAACCACATACTGTACACATATACATAGAACGTATTCACTTATTCCTTAATCCTGAATAATTCACCTAAATCCTTCACAAAATTTTGAAATCCTCAAAAATCTATCTTAAAAATATCAAACGCATACACTTATTTTCTATCTAGGTTCTTATTTTGAGCCTTAAATCAATTAATAAAAATTTTAAAAACATTCAAAATTCTTGGGTTGTAACATTCACCCCTTCTTCTAAAAATTTGGTCCCCAAAATTTACCTTACAACTTACACCTTACACCTTACACCTTACACCATACTGCTTACTCCATTCACACATATTCGCTTGTTACCCAAAACATCACTCACAAGAGTAAAAATTTTCAAATTTTGTTAAGGGGTCATATAGACCATGAACACATAGTTTTAACGATATTGATCATACCGCAAAACAATACATTACTTGGTATGTTTACAATCACAAAGAAGGTAAACTACCGTTGTTAGTACTTTAGGTGATCAGCCTATCGTACTCTTACGTCATGCATAACGTATTAATAATGTATAGCGAATATTTACGCTACTTGATTGGATTATTTATCCAAACAACATAGTTCACCTCAGTCTTATCATAGGATTCCGTACCAAAACAATTTGGTTCGGGAAATTTCTTTCAATGAACACTTTAGAGTTTTCATAACATTAGTCTAGCTGAATCGAATAGCACAGACTCATATCAATAATTCAATTCAATCGAATTATTTAGGTGTAGCCAAACCCCGTTGGCAAATTAAATTTTTTTTGAAAATATTTTAGAGAATGATGCCATGATGCCGTACTGTATTAAAAGGCCGTTTGAGGATGTCGTCATTGTATGACTTTGTCATAACACATCATACAATAGTGGAACAACGATTTTAGATCAAATTCACACTAAGTATTCCTGTATTTACAACTCTATCAAATTTTTATCATCTCTGCACCAGGTTACATAGTACATAAGTGATAAATAAAATGTAGTTTGATATTTCAAATCATTTGCGTCTAACTGAAATAAGTAGCATAGACTATACTTTAAACCGTTTCAAAACTGATAACGAGTCTACATATTTTTTTTTCCAAAAGCACATAGTGCGTATTTAGCTTGATGTCAATCATTTCGAAGTCCAGCATAGCTAGGAGTTTCGGAAAACTTATGTCTCCACTAATAATCATTTTCTTAACAATCTATCTGTTCTTATAATCTTTAATACTCTATTTACACACAACTATACCCAGTTCGTAAAACCACACTTATGAGTCCATAAATTGCCACAATCATTTGAGTTTAAGAACTTTCCTAGACAGACCTTTGGCGTCCATTCGCTGAGGGGTTCATAAACATTTCATATAACTATGAATCAAGTATGTCACATAAGTATGAGTTTTAAGAACTCGTACTTAACCTTATATCCTCTACCTATGACCTATCTATCTGTTATACACATGAGAAAGGAATCACCCTCTTAACATGCATATATCAAATAGCGCGACACAAACATTTCAATGATTATCATTATCAGAACTAAGTAGTTGTTACACCAAGTACAATTCCACCCCACACAAGAATCATACAACTCAATTCTTGAAAATGAATCCTCAATTGAATCCCCACCTAACACTAACACCCTTCTTAATACAAATTTCATTTAACTCGTATTCATAATCCTTTCGTGAATCTGTACCAATTCATAGTACAACTGACACCCAGCAATCTTGCTATAAACTTTTTAATCCTTTGCTTGATCCTTCTCCATACTATAACCTTATCAGATCACCGGGTGATCTCATCGTATATATTACGATTCATTTCTATATTTTGATCATTTTGTTTTACGATCTTCTATCACTTTGCTTTTAGTCTTTTAGACTCTATCTATTCACCACTTACTGTTCAACTTTATTAACAGAGTTAGGGAACTCTGTATTTTTATAACTCGCCGAGATTCGTCTTTGAATCTTACCAACCAACTAACTCTATTTGAGTTAGTACTTATCATAATCACTGCGGTTATTAGTCTCAGGTATTCCTACCTAAGGTTTATAACCTACAACTTTGATACCAACTGTGAGGGCCACGAATCCGAGGTCCCGAATCACCGCGGATCCGGTTCGATCATTCTATAACTACTATTACTATTTGCGGAAGATATAAACATAAATTGTTTATACAATACATTACACACTATTCCCCAAGGTCGAGTAACCTTAACTTAATACATAATACATAATTATCTAACACATAACATCATTATCAAACTATACTATTACAAAACTAATCGCGCATATTAACTTTAAGCTGGACCTATCTTTAACATTTCCTTGTATCCGAAGCATTCGCCTTAATCTGCAATGTTTTATCATGATATAACAAGGGTGAGCATGAAAGTTGCCCAGCAAGTTTAAGTTCAATAATATAACGATATATCATGATTGAAATGATTTGAATAAATGGCTGGCTATAATTCAACAATATAATTGTGAACTAGCAGGAACAAATTTATGACTGAACAAGTATTATATATGAACAAATATATCTGAACCAACTGGTAATGAAGGTGATCAGCCTTTCATACCTGACTTATACATGCAATATGTACAGAGTACAATTCATGGCAACCAACAATGATTAACCGTAAGCTTATCCGAATGAAACACTCTCTTAGTAGAGTTAAGTAAAAATAAACTTGCTTGAACCGCTTGATTCTGCTACACAATTTATATCGCTTTTATCCAAGACCTAATATTAGTAATATAGATCTCCAATATTAGAATAATATCATCACAATATAATACTATAATATATATATATATACGTATATAACCTAAACACATAACACATAACACATAACCTATCGGTTCTACAACACACGTAGGACTTAGTATCAAGTTAAACTTTTACAATCGAGTTGAACTCGACATAATCTCGAACATCCCGACGGTGCTAATGGACTTTTATCGAGTCTAAGTTCAATTAAACTCTGATTAAACACTTAACCATTATCTCGAGATAATTTTAATAACGATCAAATATTTTTAATAGCTCGTAATAATTTTTAAATAATTATTACTATTTATCGTGAATTTTCAATCATTAAACATGTATTTAAATAATTAAATACCACTTAATTCTTTTTTATCATTAATATTTATTTAATATCAAATATTAATGAAATACATCATAATAATATTATAATATATTTATAATATCACAAAATTATTTTTAATACTTTAAAATCACCTTTATATGATTTTTAAACACTTAAATTCATTATTCGATAATTCCTATTAATATTAAAATATTAATATTTTCATGACAAAATATCAAAAGTTATATTTTATAACTTAAAATATTTTTCTAACACTTAAATCATTTTTATATAATTTATAAAGCATTAATTCCATTTTTCCTTAATTTATTTAATATATTATTAAATAAACTAATTATCATTAATATTGATTATTAATGAATTTCATCACAAAATATTAAAAGTCATCAAAAATAACTTAAAATATTTTTTCTAATATCATAATATAATTTTTCATGATTTTTCATGAATTAAAATCATTTTAAATCATTTATTTAATATTATAATTAAATAAATTAAATACCATTTATATTCCAAAAATATTAAATATTTATGAAATATACTCAAAATAATTAAAAACTATTTTTTAGACTTTAAAATAATTTTTCGGAATTTATTTAGTATTTTTAATAATTAAAAACCATTTTTATCTATTTTTAAATAATTTTCGAAAAAATCAAAAAATAAAAATATTAAAACCGTTGCTAAAGGACCCTTTAGCGACAGAACCGTCGCTATAGGTGTTCTTGAGGTGTTCTTGAGCCTTCATGTCAGACACCAAGGTTGCTACTTTGACCACAAAGATTTTCATGTTCTAGATGTTATCAAGGTTGTATATTGTTTTAATGTTATAGAATACATGCAATACTACGATTACAAACCAATTTCATGCCCAAACAACATCATCACAGCAAGATCTATGCTCTAAAATACACATCGAAGCGTGTTCTTGAGTTTCTAGGTTTTCCGAAAATTCAGCGGTCGAGGTCCCTACTTTGCATCCTTATATCTTTTATTCTATGATTATTTTATGTGATCTATGAATTCAAAACTGTAGTAGAAGTGTCCGGGTACAATAACATGTCATCAGATCGGTCTAACAACAACACTATGTGAACATTTGATTCAGTCAAACTACCTGTCAGGGACGTGTTCTTGAAGATTCTTGGTTTTCCAGAATCTTCATCCGTGGATATCGGTCAACCTAGTTTGACCATAATTATCAACTATCTAGTGCATGATCTGGTGGTTATAAGGGCTTTGATGTGTAGGTCTCATGTCATACTATCAAGATCTAACACTAACATGGTAAGTAACATTAAACGATGTAAAGATCCGGTGGCTTAAAAATCGTTGTCAAATTTTTTGGAATTTTCAGGGTTTCCGAAAGCAAGCATAAATGATGATGTCGAACGTCGGCGTGTTTTGATTGTCTATATCTCTCGATATACACGTGATCTTGACTTGATTCAAGTTCCGGATCAAAGACCATACAACATACTACACGAAAACATAAAACAAAACATAAAAACAATTAACGGGTTGATATCTATGAGCCCTGACATATGGCTGTCAGACCATATTTTTCAACATTTCTAGATTTTAGAAAATGCTAGATTTGAGGACTTTGATGTTATGGATCTCGGATTTTACAACCCGGATCACTTATAGACATCCTATACACACACATATCTAACCAATAAATTACAACTTTTAACATCAAATCAAAAGATTTTTTAAAATTAGGGTTCTTACCTCTTTGAGCTTTTGATTCATGAATCGATCCTTGATGATCCGATCTTTGATAGTTATGGATGATTATTTCTTATCATATCTCACTTTCTCACTCTACTTTCCCGAATTCTAGAGAGAGAGAGTGTTGGAGAAAATAAAAATAAAGTGACTCTTTCTCTCTTTAATTTAATATTATAAATGTTGTATGTAATGATCTTGGCTGATTAGTGTATAGGTTGATATAGTATTGTATTTCAGTCGATTGGTGAGTCGTGGAGTAGTTGGACAACTCAATCTTGGCTAGATTTGCAAGAAACCTTCAATTATGCAATAAGGGTATTTTGTCTTTTGACTTTTTAATTTAATGGCATTTTAGTAAATGGCCCAAAACCCTTAGGGTTTAGGGTTTGGACATTTTTAGGGTTTAGGGTTTGAAAACCTTTAGGGTTTATAAATTTAATTTTCTAAAATTTCCAATTTAGGTTTTAAAAATAGAAAATTAATATTTCTAAATTTATAATTAGGATTTTCTAATTATATTAAAATTTCTTAATCATAACTTAAATCTTGCTAATTAGGATTAGTATTTCTAATTAAAATTGCTAATTTAGCAATTAGGGTCAAAATCACGTAATTAGGGTTTATAACCCAAAATTAGGGTTTCTAATATAAAAATAATTTTTAAATTAGAAATTAGATTTTGTAATTAGATTAGGGTTTTCTAATTACTTAACTTGAAAATTAGAATTAATATATCCTAATTAACATTAAATTATTAAATTAACACTTAGGTTTTCCCTATTTATAAATTAGGGTTTCTAATCCGTAATTAGGGTTTCAAATTTGAAATTAGGGTTTTGTAACAAATTTGTTAAGATTTACCTAATTAATCCTATAATTATTTACTTAATACGCCATTAAGTTTCCCGATTTAGGGTTTAAATTACCTTTAAATTAGGGTTTGGATTCCGGGCCCGAAATTAGGGTTTCTAAAAAAACTAGGTTTAGGGGTTTCTTGTTAATCGCTAGGGTTTTCTAACCGAACGTTAAAGTTCTTAATATATAATTAGGGTTTGTTACAGATATCGTTTATATGGTCAACCCTTGACCCGTAACCACATACTGTACACATATACATAGAACGTATTCATTTATTCCTAAATCCTGAATAATTCACCTAAATCCTTCACAAAATTTTGAAATCCTCAAAATTCTATCTTAAAAATATCAAACGCATACACTTATTTTCTGTCTAGGTTCTAATTTTGAGCCTTAAATCAATTAATAAAAATTTTAAAAACATTCAAAATTCTTGGGTTGTCACATTCACCCCTTCTTCTAAAAATTTCGTCCCCGAAATTTACCTTACACCTTACACCTTACACCTTACACCTTAAACCTTACACCTTACACCTTACACCATACTGCTTACTCCATTCACACATATTCACTTGTTACTCAATACATCACTCACAAGAGTAAAAATTTTCAAATTTTGTTGAGGGGTCATATAGACCATGAATACATAGTTTTAACGATATTGATCATACCGCAAAACAATACATTACTTGGTATGTTTACAATCACAAAGAAGGTAGACTACCGTTGTTAGTACTTTAGGTGATCAACCTATCGTACTCTTACGTCATGCATAACGTATTAATCATGTATAGCGAATATTTACGCTACTTGATTGGATTATTTATCCAAACAACATAGTTCACCTCAGTCTTATCATAGAATTCTGTACCAAAACAATTTGGTTCGGGAAATTTCTTTCAATGAACACTTTAGAGTTTTCATAACATTAGTCTAGCTGAATCGAATAGCATAGACTCATATCAATAATTCAATTCAATTGAATTATTTAGGTGTAGCCAAACCCTGTTGGCAAATTAATTTTTTTTTGAAAATATTTTAGAGAATGATGCCATGATGCCGTACTGTATTAAAAGTCCGTTTGAGGATGTCGTCATTGTATGACTTTGTCATAACACATCATACAATAGTGGAACAACGATTTTAGATCAAATTCACACTAAGTATTCCTGTATTTACAACTCTATCAAATATTTATCATCTCTGCACCAGGTTACATAGTACATAAGTAATAAATAAAATGTATTTTGATATTTCAAATCATTTGCGTCTAGCTGAAATAAGTAGCATAGACTATACTTTAAACCGTTTCAAAAATGATTACGAGTCTATATATTTTTTTTCCAAAAGCACATTGTGCGTATTTAGCTTGATGTCAATCATTTCGAAGTCCAGCATAGCTAGGAGTTTCAGAAAACTTATGTCTCCACTAATAATCATTTTCTTAACAATCTATCTGTTCCTATAATCTTTAATACTCCATTTACACACAACTATAACCAGTTCGTAAAACCACACTTATGAGTCCATAAATTGCCACAATCATATGAGTTTAAAAACTTTCCTAGACAGACTTTTGGCGTCCATTCGCTGAGGGGTTCATAAATATTTCATATAACTATGAATCAAGTATGTCACATAAGTATGAGTTTTAAGAACTCGTACTTAACCTTATATCCTCTACCTATGACCTATCTATCTGTTATACACATGAGAAAGGAATCACCCTCTTAACATGCATATATCAAATAGAGGCGACACAAACATTTCAATGATTATCATTATCGAAACTAAGTAGTTGTTACACCAAGTACAATTCCACCTTACAAGGAATCATATAACTCGATTCAGAGACATGAATCCTCAATTGAATCCCCACCTAACACTAACACCCTTCTTAATACAAATTTCATTTAACTCGTATTCATAATCCTTTCGTGAATCTGTACCAATTCATAGTACAACTGACACCCAACAATCTTGCTGTAAACTTTTCAATCCTTTGCTTGATCCTTCTCCATACTATAACCTTATCAGATCACGGGGTGATCTCATCGTATATATTACGATTCATTTCTATATTTTGATCATTTTGTTTTACAATCTTCTATCACTTTGCTTTTAGTCTTTTAGACTCTATCTATTCACCACTTACTGTTCAACTTTATTATCAGAGTTAGGGAACCTTTGTATTTTTATAACTCATAGAAATTAAATCTTTGAATCTTACCGACCAACTAACTCTATTTGAGTTAGTACTTATCCTAATCACTGCGGTTATTAGTCTCAGGTATTCCTACCTAAGGTTCATAACCTACAGCTTTGATACCAACTATGAGGGCCCCGAATTCGAGGTCCCGAATCACCGCGGATCCGGTTCGATCATTCTATAACTACTATTACTATTTGCGGAAGATATAAACATAAATAGTTTATACAATACATTACACACTATTCCCCAAGGTCGAGTAACCTTAACTTAATACATAATACATAATTATCTAACACATAACATCATTATCAACCTATACTATTACAAAACTAATCGCGCACATTAACTTTAAGCTGGACCTATCTTTAACATTTCCTTGTATCCGAAGCATTCGCCTTAATCTGCAATGTTTTATCATGATATAGCAAGGGTGAGCATGAAAGTTGCCCATTCAACAATATAATTGTGAACTAGCAGGAACAAATTTATGACTGAACAAGTATTATACATGAACAAATATATCTGAACCAACTGGTAATGAAGGTGATCAACCTTTCATACCTGACTTATACATGCAATATGTACAGAGTACAATTCATGGCAACCAACAATGATTAACCATAAGCTTATCTGAATGAAACACTCTCTTAGTAGAGTTAAGTAAAAACAAAATTGCCTGAACCGTTGATTACCACTACACAATTTATATCGCTTTATCCGAAGACCTAATATTAGTAATATAGATCTCCAATATTAGAATAATATCATCACAATATAATACTATAATATATATATACAGAATAACCTAAACACATAACACATAACACATAACACATAACCCTATCAGTCTACAACACACATAGGACTCGGTATCAAGTCAAACTTTTACAGTCTGAGTTGAACCTGACACAAATCTGACGTCCCGACGGTCTAGTCGGACTTTTATCGAGTCTAAGTTCAATTAAACTCTGCATTAAACACTTAACCATTAACTCAGATTATTTTAATAACAGTCGAATTATTTTTCGTAAGCTCGTAATAATTTTCAAATAATTATTACTATTTATCGTGAATTTTCAATCATTAAACACGTATTTAAATAATATAAATACTGTGACGCCCCCAAAATAGGTCTAATTCAACCAACCTATTCTAAGTCGTCAAATACATGGTACATAAACAACTACAACTTTATTAATACAACATAAAAACTGTGAGTTTAAATACAAATATTGTCCTCTAGACAATATCCACACTCAAATAATTCCTCATTACAATTATTAATACACAATCTTTACAAAATAGTGAGGACTACTAGAACCACTTCTAGAACCATCATTCCATACCCCGACTAGTACTTGCTACATTCTTGCCTCCTGAGAAGAAAAATGGAACAACAAGGAAAATGGTGAGCTCAACTAGCCCAGTAAAGAACATTATGGCCAAGATAATATAGAACAAATTATCGTTAGTGTTCAACAGGGAAAAATCTAATAGAATACAATAGACAACAAGTTTTAAATCAATATTCGCAGCGGAAATAATAATTCATTAGAAGAGTTAAGTAGAGAATGAAATCTACTATCTTCTATATATGAATTTAAAATTTCATCGTCTATCTTTTATCCTGTAACATCAATCGATATATAAGCTGAAATCAAATATTCATCTTTTGCACTACTGAGCCAAAGATATTCATCGATTAATCATGTTCATCTATACACTGTTCATCTTTGCACTACGTGCGAAAGATATTCATCGAAAATCATTCATCCTTGCACTACATGCCAAAGATATTCGATAATATCATCATTTAGGATTGAGGATGATGAAAAATATTTTAAAGAAAAGCGAATCCGATTGAAACAAAAGAATAAATATTAAGGATTAAGTACTTTAAACAATCCAGTTCAAAAATACTTCATAAATAACGAGTGGAGTAAAATTCAAGAATGATCAAAACATGGATACAATCAAATCTAGTATCCATAATAGATATTTTGGACGAAAAAACAAAATTTAATTTTTTACGTGAATAGTGTAAATGATTAAATGAATAGTGCCATATCGTGAATAATGTAATATCATCGTGAATAGTAACTCAGACACTAAAAGATAGAAATTCTATAAGAAAATCATTATGCTTCGTGAATAGTACTCGTGAATAGTAACTCGTGAATAGTAACTCATAAATAGTAACTCGTGAATAGTAACTCATGAATAGTAAATTGTGAATAGTAACTCATGAATAATAACCCAAATTTGATAAAAATTCAGACCAATATTTCGGCATAATGATATTGAAGAAATAATATCATTTACGAAGGAAATAACATCCCTTACCTCGAAAGAATAGTACTTCTGGCTGGAATACTAGGTATAGTGCTGAAGGGAACTTGCATCGTATAGCAACACTCAAAGTATCAAAATACTCACAAGAATACGCTTAATATATCGAGAGAGAAGATTTCAGTTTCTGGTTTGATTTTCAATTCTAACCTAAGCACCCTATTTATAGGAAATTGCTTAGAACACCAAAGCAGAAAATTTAATAAAATAATAATATTTTATTTTTAATTTCCTTAGCCCACCTTGACCATCTGAATTCAGCCACCAAATAATGACAAAAACCAAAAAAACGTTTTTGTAATTAAAAATAATTAAAACTTTCAAAAACTAATTATTTCGGAACTACGAAACTTCAATAATTCATAATAAATAGCCCTTTTATCAGAAAAATTCAAACCACATGTCCTTTCCATAGGAAATTTCATTATCTACAACTTTGCAGAAGAAATGTTTTCCAAATTCCAAACGAAAATTGGCCAAAAATCCATAAGCAGGCGATTTCTGACGGTATAATCAAATTTCGATCAAGAAATGAGCCCACGAGACATATTTAACATGTTTTAAACAACTTTGCAACAAAAATACTCTTCCTCCTCATATAATCATATATCCCACATTCATTATAAAAATATCATCATTATTATATTATAATAATATAATAAAATATTATTTTATCGAAAAAGATAAAATATCAATTTTCAACAATTGTCACTTTAAAAATTTTCTCCATCTATATCCATAAAAAATGAATATTTTCCTCATCATATAAATCAATAATTAATTATTCACAAATAATATTACGAGAATCACAATCTTGAAACCAACGGTAGGTTCTAGGAAAGAGGGGCTTTCGATAAGGATTTCTCCTTCTTGGCCGCATTGATTAGGTGACCAAACCTCTCCTTAGACGTAACTTTCTAGACATTGCCAATAATGTTATCTAATAATATTATTCAGATAATATGAATTATTGCTTCGATAATGGAAAATCTTGTGTAGTGACAATTATTGAAACAACGATAATATAAATATCAAAGCAACAATTATAAAATAAAATACTGAATAGTAACTAATGTAACAATTATTGAGTAGTGCCTTCTTACGTAAGAATCAATAATTGGTGCAATCTGGTGTGCTCTTTGTCTGACAACGCATTTCTTGTGTTTTTAACCACAGGATATTCCAACGATGTTAATTGGTAACAACTATGCCAGTTATTTATAAACAACTTATACTTGTCATTTTCTTCATCTAATCGCTTTTTCAGTTATGGGGCCCACACAAATTTCTTGCTGTCGTCAATACGAATATTCCCAACGCAATGAGAATATTCCACGACCAAACGAATATTCTCAAATAACAATGAGTATTTTATAACCACTTGCTTATTTGAAATATTTGCACATTTTACCCATAACTAACCACATTAATCAAATCAACCCTTACTATTTCAAAATAATAAATAGAGGAAATTTAATTTAATTTATTAATAATTTGGGGTCTTACAACCTCCCCTCCTTATGAAATTTCGTCCTCGAAATTGGCGTACGTACACAGTGTTTTTTGAAAAGATGAGGATACCTCGCTTTCATTTTAGGTTTCTAACTCATGGTCATTTCTTCAATAGCATGGTTTCTCCACAAAACTTTAACTTGTGGTATGACCTTCGTCGTGGGACATGCTCCTTTCTATCCAAGATCTTGGCAGGTACCTCTTAAATGCGTTAAGTCTTGGCTATCTCGTCCGGTTCTAACTTCAATGACGTGGTTCGGGTCTTTCACATATTCTGAAGCACAAATATATGAAAAACATTATGAACACGAGACATACTTGGAGGTAACGCTTGAGTCTATAGGCCACATTTCCTACTCGGTCGAGAATCAAAATGGACCAATAAATCGTGGATTGAGCTTTCCTCTCTTCTCAAATCTTGTAACTCCTTTCCATGGAGCCACACGCGACAATACATGATCCCCCGATACTAAATTCCGTCCTTTTCGATGAAGATCCGCATAACTCTTTTGTCGATCTGTCTTGGTTTGTATCGTTGTCGAATCATTTGGATCTTTTCCGTAGTCATTCGTACCAACTCGGGTCCCAACAATGTTGCTTTACCCACCTCATCCCAACATATTGGAGAGCGACACTTTCGTCCATACAATGCTTCAAATGGAGCCACACCTATACTTGCCTGATAACTGTTGTTGTAGGAGAATTTCACCAATGGTAGGTACTTATCCCAACTCCCTTTGAAATCGAAGACACAAAGTCTTAATAGATCTTCAAGAGTTTGAATAGTCCTCTTTGATTGTCCGTCCGTTTGAGGATGGTATGCCGAACTAAATCGTAAAATCCGTCCCCATAGCTTTTTGCAAGCTAACCCAAAATCTTGAAGTGAATCTTGGGTCACGATCTGAAACTATGGATACTTGCATGCCATGCAACCTCAAAATCTCATTCACGTACATACTAGCAAGACGTTCAAGGGAATAAGTCTCCCGTATAGGCAAGAAATGAGCAGACTTGGTTAATCTATCAACAATAACCCAAATCGCATTAATGCCTTGAGAAACCGTGGGAAGACCCGTAACAAAATCCATGGTAATGTGTTCCCACTTCCATTTTGGAATCTCAAGTGGTTCTGATGGACCTTTTGGCACTTGATGCTCGCCTTTACACGTTGACAAGTTAAACACCTCGATATAAACTTCGCGATCTCTCTCTTCATATTGTTCCACCAAAATGTATGTCGAAGATCACGATACATTTTGGTACTCCCGAGATGGATTGCAAACGGTGTGTTGTGTGCCTCCATCATGATTCTATGCTTCAAGTCAGAATTGTTAGGAACACAAAGTCTGGAATGGACTCGAAGTATTCCTTCTTCATTGATTCTTGCTTCTGGAATAGTACCTTCTTGTACTTTCTTCTTCATACGCATCAGCTCCGGTGTGTAGCTTAAACGGTTTTAACTTTATCGATTAAAGTCGGTTCTACTCGTATATCATCACGTGAGTCCCTAGAGTCTTTAACTCTATATCTATCATTTGTAAGTTATATGAAATGGGTCTTTGACAATATCGCTTTTCGTATACGATCTCTTTTACTCAACACGTCATTTACGGTGTTAAGCTTTTCGAGGATGGTATGGTGAAACATGTGCGAATTGAGTCTCCTCTTGAGTTCTTGAAGCTCTTCCCACATTCCTTGTTCCATTCAAATTTTGTATCTCTACGAGTCGATTTGCGTTAATGGAATAGCGATTCGAGAATATCCTTGACGAATCTCCGATAATAACCAACTAAGCCTGAAAGCTACGTAATTGGATTTCTGACTTAGGTTGCTCTCAAACTGTGACTCATATCCCAACCTTGGATAGCACGTCACAATGACACCTATCGATTTACTATCGCACGAATATATGGCGTCCCCTACGAGATGCGGCTTGGTGTATTCCACAAAAGAAGTCACTAGATAGAGGCTCGGTTATCAACTTCTATAGTTGGGTTTTAACTCTGAAGTTCAATAGGAGCCATTCGATATGAGATTTTAGAAATGGGTTTTGTCTTAGGGTTCAAAGTCGATACAAAATTCAATATCACGCTTTGGGGAGTAGGCGAAATTTTTTTCAGAAATACGTCGGAAATTTACTAACAATGAAATATCATTCAAATCGGCATATTTTTGTTCAAGTCCATAACATGGCTAAGAAAGCTTGACATCCATTTTTCAATAAGCGAATGACTTTACTGACGATATGAAAGAGTTTGACTTCAATGGTTTGGTTGCTTGAATTCGAATAACAGGTTGCTTAGGAATATGAAAACTAACAACCTTATGAAAGCAATCAATTTTGGTATGATGAGTAGTTAATCAATTAATCCCTAAAATCACATCAAAAGTAAGTATCTTTAAAGAAATAAGGTCAACAGGTAATGTGATGGTGCCAACTTGGATCAAACAAGATTTATAAATAGTGGATGTAACGAAAGTTTCTCCTAACGGAGTTTTAACAGATAAGTCAAAGTCTAATTTCTCCGGAGTCAAGTTTAAACGTTGAGCACAAGCAGGAGAAATAAATGAATGGGTAGCACCAATATCTATTAAGGTATAGACTTCGCAAGAATTTATAATTAACTAACCCGTGATACCTTCATTCAAGTTCCTCGCGTTTTGGGCAGTCACGACAAACGCTCTTCCAGGAACCGTTGACTTTGACTTGTTCGTATCCCCCTCTGGTGCCACCGTCCCAACTGGACTTAACTTTGCTATAGAGTATATTCCACCCGTCATTGCTTCGTCGAGTTCCTGATCCATGATTTCAATCATTACTCTCCGATCCATATCGAATTGGGGTTGACCGCTCTGCATAGGGTAATTCCAAACTCGATGTTGGATTCTCCCAATTGCTGTCCAAAAAGCAAAATCCATTTCATCTATTTTGGCCTTATTGGATCGAACGTCTTTTTCTACAATATCAACGTGTCGTATAGCTTTTACCCATGCATCCTCCATTCTCATTCGTTTGGTTGCTTCTTCTTTCATCAGAACTTTGATCATAGCATTCTCACATTCCAGCTCTAATATCTTATACTCTGCCAAAGAGTGCTTCTGTTCAAGCATCGCACATCGGGTAACACAATTTAGAATTGTTGCATCTCTTTGCTCCACAACCGCCTGCCGTTCTTCAGCCTGCTCTTCTAACTCATGAATACGATTTTGTAATTCTAAATTTCGATCATAAAATTCTTCTAATAAATTCTCCTCAGGTTCCTCTTCTTCCTCACTCTCAGCTGCTACCTCTGCGACTATCTCGGGTGCAACTATTAATTCTTCACTCACCACATGGATATCTCTAATTCTTTCTTCGCCTGACATCACATTATCTTGGTTGGCGATTAGAGCTTTCTCCACGGTCTCATTCACTCCATTGTTAACATTTTCGGTTGATCATTCTTAATCTTGCCACAAAAACAAGGGTTAATTAAAGAAATTGACATGCAACATAATAACCCTATACTCTGACCAACCAACAAATAAGCTTAGGTAGGACACACTAGCGAAGGATTTACTTGTCTCTCCCTCCTAGTTCTATTCCCCAGATCTCACTTGGAGATCATATCCTAAGCTCTAATACCAACCTGTGGCACCCCCCAAAATAAGTCCAATCCAACCAACCTATTACGAGTCGTCAAATACATGATACGAAACAACTATAACTTCATTAATACAACATAAAAGCGTGAGAGTTTAAATACAAATATTGTCATTTAGACAATATCCACACTCAAATAAGTCCTCATTACAATTATTAATACACTATTTTACGTAATAGTGAGGATTTGCTAGAACCACTTCTAGAACCATCATTCCACACCCCAGACTAGTACTACATTACATTCTCGCCTCCGAGAAGAAAAAAATGAACAACAAGGAAAAGGTGAGCTCAACTAGCCCATAAAAAAGAACATTACTAAGATAATTCTTATCGTTAGTCTTCAACAGGGAAAAATCTAATAGAATACAATAGACAACAAGTTTTAAATCAATATTACGCAATGAAATAATAATTCATTAGAAGAGTTAAGTAGAGAATGAAATCTACTATCTTCTATATATGAAATTAAAAGTTCATCGTCTATCTTTTATCCTGTAACATCAATCAATATATAATTGAAATCAAATATTCATCTTTTTTACTACTGAGCCAAAGATATTCATCGATTAATCATGTTCATCTAAACACTGTTCATCCTTGCACTACGGCCCAAAGATATTCATCAGAAAATCATTCATCCTTGCACTACATGCCAAAGATTCAGTAATATCATCATTTAGGACTGAGGATGATGAAAAATATTTTAAAGAAAACGAATCCAATGAAACAAAAGAATAAATATTAAGGATTAAGTACTTTAAAAAATCCAGTTCAAAAATACTTCATAAATAACTTGTGGAGTAAAATTCAAGAATGAATCAAAACATGGATACAATCAAAGCTAGTATCCATAATAGATATTTAGAGACGAAAAATGAAAATTTAATTTTTACGTGAATAATTAATAGTGATTCGTGAATAGTTTCAGATATCGTGAATAATTATGTATACGTGAATAGTAACTCAAACACCAAAAGATAGAAATTCCACAAGAAAATTATCATGCTTCGTGAATAGTACTCGTGAATAGTAACTCGTGAATAGTAACTCATGAATAGTAACTCGTGAATAGTAACTCATGAATAGTAACTCATGAATAGTAACCCCGACATGAAAAGTTCTAAATTTGATAAAAATTCAGACCAATATTTCGGCATAATGATATTGAAGAAATAATATCATTTACGAAGAAAATAACATCCCTTACCTCGAAAGAATAGTACTTCTGGCTGGAATACTGGGTATAGTGCTGAAGAGAACTTGCAACGTATAGCAACACTCAAAGTATCAAAATACTCACAAGAATACGCTCAATATATCAAGAGAGAAAGATAGAGAAGATTTCAGTTTCTAGTGTGATTTTCAATTCTAACCTAAGCACCCTATTTATAAGAAATTGCTTAGAACACCAAAGCAGAAAATTTAATAAAATAATATTTTATTTTTAATTTCCTTAGCCCACCTTGACCATCTGAATTCAGCCACCAAATAATGACAAAAATCAAAAAAATGTTTTTGTAATTAAAAATAATTAAAACTTTCAAAAACCAATTATTTTGGAACTACGGAACTTCAATAATTCATAATAAATAGCCCTTTTGTCAGAAAAATTCGAACCACATGTCCTTTCCATAGGAAATTTTATTATCTACAACTTTGAAGAAGAAAGTTTTTCCAGATTCCAAACAGAAATTGATAAAAATCCACAAGCAGAAGCGATTCTACAATTATAATCAAATTTCAGTCAAGAAATAGGCCCACAGACAGGTTTAACATGTTTTAAACAACTTTTGCAACAAAAATACTCTTCCTCATATACTCATATATCCCACATTCATTGTAAAAATATCATTATTATATTATAATAATATAATAAAATATTATTTTATCGAGAAAAGATAAAATATCGATTTTCAACAATTGTCACTTTAAAATTTTTCTCATCTATATCCACATAAAATGAATATTTTTCTCATTATATAAATCAATAATTAATCATTCACAAATAATATTACGAGAATCACAATCTGAAATGACGAGGCATTTCCCGAGGAAAGAGGGCCTTCCCATAAGAATTTCTCTCTTCTTGGCGCATGATTAGGTGACCAAACCTCTCCTTAGATGAACTTTCTATACATTGTCAATAATGTTATCTAATAATATTATTCGGATAATATGAATTATTGCCCGATAATGGAAAATCTTGTGTAGTGACAATTATTGAAACAACGATAATATAAAATATCAACGACAATTATCGAATTATAAAATAAAATACTAAACAATAACTCTTCTAACAATTATTGAGTAGTGCCTTCTTACGTAAGAATCAATAATTGGTGCAATCTGCAGTGTCTCTCTTGTCTGACAACGTGCATTATTGTGTTTTAACCACCGGGTATTCTAACAGTGTTAACGGTAATAACTACGCCGTTATTTATAAACAACTTATACTTGTCATTTTCTTAATCCAATCGCTTTCCGTTATGGGGCCCACACAAGGCTGCGCCGTCGTACGAATATTCCTCGACAACAAGAATATTCCACGACCAAACGAATATTCTCCGACAACAATGAGTATTTTATAACCACTTGCTTATTTGAAATATTTGCGTATTTTACCCATAACTAACCACATTAATCATATCAACCCTTACTATTTCAAAATAATAAATAGAGGAAATTTAATTTCATTTATTAATAATTTGGGGTCTTACAAATACCACTTAATTCTTTTATCATTAATATTTATTTAATATCAAACATTAATGAAATACATCACATAATATTATACTATATTTATAATATCACAAAATTATTTTTAATACTTTAAAATCACCTTTACTTGCTTTTTAAACACTTAAATTCATTATTCGATAATTGCTATTAATATTAAAATATTAATATTTTCATGAAAAAATATCAAAAGTTATATTTTATAACTTAAAAATATTTTTCTAACACTTATATTATTTTTTATATAATTTATAAAGCATTAATTCCATTTTCCTTAATTTATTTAATATAGTTGTTAAATAAACTAATTATTATTAATATTGATTAATTAATGAATTTCATCACAAAATATTAAAAGTCATAAAAAATAACTTAAAATACTTTCTAATATCATAATATAATTTTTCATGAATTAAAATCATTTTTAAATCATTTATTTAATATTATAATAAAATAAATTAAATACCATTTATATTCCAAAAATATTAAATATTTATGAAATATACTCAAAATAATTAAATACTATTTTTAGACTTTAAAATAATTTTTTTTGAATTTATTTATTATTTTTAATAATTAAAACCATTTTTATCTATTTTAAATAATTTCCGAAAATCGAAAAATAAAAATATTAAAAGCCGTCATAAAAGGGCCTATAGCGTGAACCGTCGCTATAGGTGTTCTTGAGCCTTCATGCGTATGGACACCAAGGTTGCTACTTTGACCACAAAGATTTTCATGTTCTGGACGATATCAGGGTTGTATATTGTTTTAATGTTATAGAATACATGCAATACTACGATTACAAACCAATTTCATGCCCAAACGACATCATCATCACAGCAAGATCTATGCTCTAGAAATACCTGTCAGACGTGTTCTTGAGTTTCTGGGTTTTCCAGAAACTCAAGCAGTGTGAGGGTCCCTACTTTGCATCCTTATATCTTTTATTCTATGATTATTTTATGTGATCTATGAATTCAAAACTGTAGTAGAAGTGTCCGGGTACAATAACATGTCATCAGATCGGTCTAACAACAACACTAAGTGAACATTTGATTCAGTCAAACTACCTGTCAGGGACGTGTTCTTGAAGATTCTGGGTTTTCCAGAATCTTCATCCGTGGATATCGGTTAACCTAGTTTGACCATAATTATCAACTATCCAGTGCATGATCTGGTGGTTATAAGGGCTTTGATGTGTAGGTCTCATGTCATACTATCAAGATCTAACACTAACATGGTAAGTAACATTAACAGTAGCAAGATCCGTGGCTTAGAAAATCGTTGTCGATTTCTGGGAATTTTCTGGGCTGCCCAGAAAGCATAGCCGTGATCGGTCAACGTGTTTTGACCGTCCGTATCTCTCAATATACACGTGATCTAGACTTGATACAAGTACCAGATCAAAGACCATACAACATACTACGAGCACAAAAGCTTAAAACATAAAAACAATTAACAGGTTGATATCTATGAGCCCTGACATATGGCTGTCAGGCCATATTTTTCAACATTTTCAGATTTTACAAAATGCTAGATTCAAGGACTTTGATGTTATGGATCTCGGATTTTACAACCCAGATCACTTATAGACATCCTATTACACATATCTAGCCAACAAATTACAACTTTTAACATCAAATCAAAAGATTTTCGAAATTAGGGTTCTTACCTCTTAGGCTTTGATTCATGAATCTGATCCTTAAGGATCTGATCTTTGATAGTTATGGACTGATTATTTCTTATCATATCTCACTTTCTCACTTTACTTTCCCGAATTTTAGAGAGAGAATGTGTTGGAGAGAAATAAAAATAAAGTGACTCTTTCTCTCTCTTTAATCTTATAAATGTTGTATGTAATGATCTTGGCTGAGTGTATAAATTTGATAAGTATTGTATTTCACCGATTGGTGAGTCATGGAGTAGTTGGACAACTCAATCTTGGCTAGATTTGCAAGAAACCTTCAATTATGCAATAATGGTATTTTGGACTTTTGACTTTTTAATTTAATGGCATTCTAGTAAATGGCCAAACTCTTAGGGTTTAGGGTTTGGACATTTTTAGGGTTTAGGGTTTGAAAACCTTTAGGGTTTATAAATTTAATTTTCTAAAATTTCCAATTTAGGTTTTAAAAATAGAAAATTAATATTTCTAACTTATAATTAGGATTTTCTAATTATATTAAAATTTCTTAAACATAACTTAAATCTTGCTAATTAGGATTAGTATTTCCTAATTAAAATTGCTAATTAAGCAATTAGGGTCAAAATCACGGATTAGGGTTTACAACCCAAAAATTAGGATTTCTAATATAAAAATAATTTTCTAAATTAGAAATTAGATTTTGTAATTAGATTAGGTTTTCTAATTACTTAACTTGAAAATTAGAATTAATATATCCTAATTAACATTAAAAGTATTAAATTAACACTTAGGTTTTTCCCTATTTACAAATTAGGGTTTTAAATTCGTAATTAGGATTTCAAATTTGGAATTAGGATTTTGTAAACAATTTGTTAAGATTAACCCTAATTAATTCTATAATTATTTACACTTACGCCATTAAGTTTCCCGATTTAGGGTTTCATGCACCGAATTAGGGTTTCAGATTCCCGAATTTGAAATTAGGATTTCCAAAACCGGTTTCTAGGGTTTCTTGTTAATCGCCAGCTAGGGTATTCTAACCGAACGTTAAAGTTCTTAATATATAATTAGGGTTTGTTACAGATATCATTTATCTGGTCAACCCTTGACCCTTAACCACATACTGTACACATATACACAGAACGTATTCACTTATTCCTTAATCCTGAATAATTCACCTAAATCCTTCCCAAAATTTTGAAATCCTCAAAATTCTATCTTAAAAATATCAAACGCATACACTTATTTTCTGTCTAGGTTCTAATTTTGAACCTTAAATCAATTAATAAAATTTTAAAAAATATTCAAAATTCTCGGGTTGTCACAGACCTAACGTGCTGAAACCTTATCAGAAGGAAGAAGGAAGGATAAGGTGTTTGCTCTCAAAAATCGAAAGTGCATCAAAGGTCAACAACGAGATTGACTCACGATGATGATGAAGACGATGATGATGACTTTGCTATCTTTGGTAAAGAGACTAAGAAGGTTTATGCGACAAAGCGAGAATCAATGAGCCAAAGAAGGTCGTAATTCTTACGATTAAGAGCAAATGAATGACCTATGCTACAACTATAAAAAGCCTGGCCACTTCATCGCCAACTGCAACAAACCTATCAAAGAAGAACTAAAGAAGAAAACATATGCAAAGAAGGAATACAAAGGAAATAAGAGGCCTCAGAAAAGAGACAAAGGCCTGGTAGCTGGAGGATCGTGGAGTGACTCAGATAATGACTCAAATGCTGACTCCGGAGATGAAGAAGAACCACATATGGCCAATCTGTGCTTAATGGCCAAACATGCAAAGGACAAACAAAGCCTCAACATACATAATGTAAGTCTCGACGAGGTATTTGATTTCAACTCACCTGATGTAGACATGAATGACTTAAGAACTGCACTGCATGGCATAATCACTGATCTACATCAATACATGAAGTGGTTCAGAGTCTTGTCTAAAGATCATTCACTTCTTCAAGAGGAAAAGAAAAAAGTTCAAGAAGAGCTTGAAACAGCCCTTCTAAGTACTAATCTTCTTTCCAAGCTTGAGGCTGAGAATGAGATCTTAAAACAGACAAACACACTCAATGCACAAAGAGAGTCTATTCTAACCTCTAAAGTTGAGGATCTAGAGAAGACTATCTCTGCATGGAACAAATCCTCATCGTCCATGGACTGCTTGCTCTCTAGTCAGAGAAGCACATTTGACAGAACAGGTCTAGGCTTTAGGAAATTCATCTCAGAGCCTTGTGTGGAAAAGACAATGGAAACTAGCACTAGTAATGCCTCAAGTTTTGGTAGAGGCATTGCCTTTGTAAAATCCTCACAGTTGGAAGAGTCAGTTCAACCTTGTTCTACTGTTTCTAGTTATACTCAGAGAAGTAAAGGATCTCACGCTGGCCTGGGCTTCATAAAGGAGAAGAGTAACCCAATCTCTACTCACCAACCTCGAAGAATCGTAGAGTCAAGCAAGACCAACTCTACGAATCAATTGGGAAGGTACAGTAGAGGTAAGACACACTCATCATTGTTTATGAAACCTAAGGACACGTGGAAGAAAGAGAATCAGTTTAACAGAAGGTTAACTAAAGAACCACACGAGTCCAAGTGGAAGATGAATCATCATGCACACACAGGTATGCATCATAATAGATGTTTCATATGCAATAAATACGGTCATAGGGCTACAAAATGTCATTATAACTCCATGCATGTGAGACCCAAGATTAGACAGATTTGGGTCCCCAAAGGCACTAACAATGAAGGACCCATGGAAATATGGGTACCAAAATGAAGGTTCAAATGTGTTGACAGGAAAAGAGATCCACGACCTCAACATGGTATCTGGACAATGGATGCTCGAGGCATATGACAAGGAACAAAGCTCTACTATCTAACTACATAAAAAGGAGGGTCCCTCAGTCATCTTTGGAGATAACGGCTCGGGCAAGACAAGAGGATATGGCTCTGCTGGCAATGGTGCAGTATCTTTCAGCAAAGTAGCCTATGTGGAAGGTCTTCAACACAACCTTCTAAGTATCAGCCAACTCTGTGACAAGGGTCATCAAGTGACATTCCTCAATAACCAATGTCTACACAGTGGATCTTGGTCAACTAAGCTAAGATGAGACAATATCTTTTTCGACTAAGCTCGAAAGAGCATATGTTTTACAGCAAAAGCATCAAGAAATGAGCTGGCTATGGCATAGACGGTTGTCTCACTTAAACTTCAAAAGCATGTATAAACTGGCATCAAAAGACCTAGTAGCTGGCCTACCCAAGTTCAACTTCGTGAAGGAAAGGCCATGCAATACCTGTCAGCTTGGAAAGCAAACCAGAAGCTCATTCAAGAGCAAGACTGCCAACTCTATTGACAAGCCACTGCAGTTGCTTCACTTGGATCTCTTTGGGCCAATCCCAACAACCAGTCTTGGAGGAAAAAGATACTCTCTTGTCGTAGTCGACGACTACACCAGATTCACATGTGTATTCTTCCTAACTTCAAAGGATGAAACAAGCTCCGAATTAATCAAGATGTTTAGACTGGTGATGAACGAGAAAGGAGAGAAAATCAAGGCCATAAGGAGTGATCATGGCAGAGAATTCGATTACTCAGAAATGGATCAGTTCTGCACATACAATGTGATCAGTCACAACTTCTCTGCTCCTTGAATTCCTCAACAAAATGGAGTAGCTGAAAGGAAGAACAAAACCTTGATTGAGGCTGGAAGAACTCTACTAGCTGCAGCCCATCTGCCTGAATACTTCTGGGCAGAAGCTATCAACACTACATGCTACACACAGAACAAATCACTCATACACTCTACGATCGAAGGCGCCTACTGTATGTGGAAAGGAAGAAAGCCAAGTGTCAGCTATTTCCATGTCTTTGGCTGTGCATGCTACATTCTCAACAATGGAAAGCAGTATCTGACAAAATTCTAGCCCAAGTCAGACGAAGGGATCTTTCTTGGATATGCCACAGACAACAAGGCTTACAGGGTGTTCAACAAGAAGACACTGAATGTTGAAGTCTCAATACACATCATCTTTGATGAAACTGACTTAGACAAAACAATACCTCAAGACACTACGACCGATAGTGCAGACACTACGAATGAAGTCGTCGAGCTCAACACTACGATCGTAGTGCCAGATAGTGAAATCGTAGAGCATGAGAATGTGATCATAGAGAGGTCCATGCAAGACAGCGAGCCTCCACTCCAAGAAGAAGAGATAGACCTTGAAGATTTAAGACATGAAGGCATCAGGACAGATGTCCCAACCGGTAAAAGATGGGCAAGAGATCACACTCAGGATCTAATCATTGGAGATTCGAATGCCAGAGTCAAAAAAAGAGTTCTTTACTCGGAATGAATGTTTTATCTAAGCTTCTGTCACAAAATAGAGAGCTAAAGAAGATAGAGGATGCTATGGAAGACTCAATTTGGATAAAAGCAATGCAGGAAAGAGCTCAACCAATTTGAACGAAGTCAAGTAAGGAGATTGGTACCAAGACCAAAGAGTCATCCTGTGATAGGAACTAAGTGGGTCTTCAAAAACAAAATGGATGAAGATGGGGTCATAACCAGGAACAAGGCAATATTAGTGGCAAATGGCTATTCTCAAGAAGAAGGTATCGACTACGATAAAACATTTGCTTTTGTTGCGGACTCGAAGCCATCGAGAATCTTTCTTGCCTTTCTTTGCCCATGAAGTTCAAAGTCTTCCAGATGGATATCAAGAGTGCATTTCTAAATGGAGAACTCCAAGAAGAAGTCTATGTAGAACAACCTCCAGGTTTCATCAATCCATCACTTTCTAATTATGTCTATAGATTAGATAAAGCTTTATATGGTCTTAAACAAGCACCTAGAGCATGGTATGAAACACTAACTAACTTCTTAATCAAAAATGGGTTCACTAGAGGTAGAGTAGATACCACACTATTTCTTAGAATGCATAAAGACAAAGTCTTACTAGTTCAAATCTATGTTGATGACATTATCTTTGGTTCTACTGACGAAAAGTTATGCAAGAGATTCTCTAAGCTAATGCAGAGCAATTTTGAAATGAGCATGATGGGTGAGCTGAACTTCTTCCTTGGACTGCAAGTAAAACAGACTGAAGAAGGAATTTTCATAAACCAAGCCAAGTACATCAAAGACTTACTAAAGAAGTATGGCATAAAATCAGCCTCTCCCATGAAAACACCAACTGCTCCTGCAACCAAGCTTGACAAAGATGAGAAAGGTAAAAGTATTGATATCACTCAATACAGAGGTATGATAGGCTTTCTTTTATACCTAACTGCCAGTAGACCAGACATAATGTTTGCAATATGCATATGTGGAAGATTTCAGGCTAACCCTAAAGAGTCACATTTGTCTGCTATAAAGAGGATCTTCAGGTATCTCAAGGGTACACCTTACTTGGGGCTGTGTTACCCCAAGGAATCCTCATTTGAACTAATAGGATACATGATGGTGATTTTGCGGGATACAAAATAGATATAGAAAAGTACTAGTGGCACTTGTCAACTTCTAGAAATGACTTGTGTCTGGTTTAGCAAAAAGCAAAACTTCGATGTCTACTTTAACTGTGAAATTTGAATATATTCTTTCTTTTTGGCGATTCTTGTGCTTTCGAGATCTTATGGATGAGAAACTAGCTAGCTGACTATGGGTTTGATTTCAAGTCTATACCCATAAACTATGATAACACAAGTGCCATAGCAATAACACATAATCCTGTTATGCATTCTAGGACCAAGCATATAGAAATAAGGTATCACTTCATTAGGGATTATGTGCAAAATGGAACTATAACTTACAATATATCCCTACTGAAAATCAACTTGCTGATGTTTTTACAAAACCACTAGATGAATCCAGATTTAATAAGTTAATAAGTGAGCTAGGTATGCTAAATCTACAACCATGAAATATGTGCTCTAGATTGTGCTATCCATGAGAGATATAAAGGCTGAACTCAAAATCGTAGACATGATCAAGGAAAGCTCATGATCGTAGAGCTGAAAAGAAAACTACCTCAACGATCGTAGCAAAGACTTAACTATCGTAGTGCAGACTCAACGATGAAAAAAGCTCCATCAACATCCATAATGCATCCTGTGATGACAAGCTTCATAACAGAGCAATCTCTCTAAGAGGTGCCTCAGGGACAAACCTAACCCTTGAATCTCACCAAGAGGTTAGCCCTTCCTGAGTTACCTTAAAAAGAATGCTTAGTCAAAAACTCATCACAAGGATCCGGACAGACTCTATGATCGTAGCCCAGACTCAACGATCGTAGGACAGACTCAAAGAATACTAATCAAACTCAACGACTGCCAGACAGACTTAACGATCGTAGGACAGACTCGACGATCGTAGGACAGACTCGACAATCGCAGGACAGACTCAACGAACATAAGACTATCTTAACAATCGTAGTCTTCTTAAGGACACCTCAGCTCTGAAGACACAAAGGGCAAATCAGTACTTTCCTACACAGTCAAAATCGTAGAACCAAGCAAAAGGCAACACCTGTCCCACTAAGTGAAATAGAGAGAGGGAAGTTACAAGTACAAATTGAAATCGTGTTTTTGAAATCTAAAGTTCAAAAGATTATCTCTATCATTCTCTCTCTCTCTCAAAGGAAAACCCTAAATAAGCAGAAAGCTCAGTCGTATCTCAATTCCAACTACAGAATCAATGGCTGCTTCAAATGTGGTTTCAGGTTACAGACTCTGCTTTGACGAGTTCAAAACTTCTCCACCAAAATTTCACAAGACCCTAGCGCTACTGAAGAAGGCAGGTTTCGAAGAGGCGTTGAGCACCGATACACTCATCTATCCCAAGCTAGTGAAAGAGTTCTATAAGAATGGTGTGTTCGAACACAACACCATCACTACACGAGTAAAGGGAGTAGAAATGAGACTAAGGGAAGAGGACTTCAATCTGGCCCTAGGTTTCAAGAATGAAGGGCACCCATTCTTAGACAAAGATAAACTTCAAGAGGCACTAAGAAAAATGCATCACAAGAAAAACCCTCTCGTAAAAGGATACAAAAAGAAGGAGTTCCCATAAAAGTGCGAGTTCTTGGGCGACATTATTGGAAAATGCATATCTTTGCGAGAGCTCGGTCATGACTCGATGAATGAAGCTCAACTTAAGCTTATGGCGGCCATGTTTTATGACATCTGAACTCAACTATGGGTACATATTACTCGAGTGGATCGGCAAGTGGATCGTCAACTCGAAGAAATCAAAAAGCCCTCTAAAGATGCTGTTTGGGCGTTTCATAAGTATCATTCTGCAATCTGCACTTGGTGACAAAATTGGGGATGAAGAGGGAGAAGCCATCAACCCAAATCGAAGAATGACCCAACAATTATTTGAAAACTGGAAGAGAAACCCTGCTGAGCATATGCGAATGATGACAGAGTCCAGTGGGAGAACTGGGGAACTAAGGGACGCAGGCTTTCTAGGGGACATGTCTGTTGTCAGGGAAGTTGAAGAAGAAGGAGAAGCCGACAAGGGAGAACCCTATGCCCTTTCCAGAAAAAGCAAGGGCAAGAGGAAGCTAAGGGCTAGACAGATAGAAGAGCCTCAAGAATCTACAACTGATATTCATGTAGAGTCCTCTGATATAGAGACTCTGAGATTGCTGAGAAGGAAGCAACAACAAGATGAAGCTGATGAGGATCAAGCCACCATATCACAAATCCTAAAGAAGAACAAAGTTGGACATAAGTCCAAAAGACCATCAGTCACCTCTATCGTAGAGTCTCTGCTGCTCACTGAGACAAGACCAAGTGTGGCAGAAAAGGAGGTAGCTGCTTCAAGTATAGTAGTTGTTCAACAAGACAAAGCTAAGACTCAAGAGAGTCCTGAAGTTGTGGCTAAATCCAAAGAAATCAAGGAGAAAGGCGGGTCAAGAAGTACATTCTTGAAAATGAAAAGTTCTTTGAAAAAGGAAGCCAAGAGTGTGGCTGCAAAAAAGAAGCTGTCCCAAGAAAATAAAGAGGACGGTGCTCAAGGAGACCCTAAAATTCTCATGATAGAGAATACACCTACCGGTGGGGGAGAAGTCTGCAGACTCGAAGATGTTTCGGTGAGGGGAGTTTCTGCACTCTCGAGAAAATGTTCGGTGAGGGGATTTTACGAACTCTGAAGATGATGATCATCTTTGAGGGGAGCCTCATGATATCCACATGGTGAAGAAGAGGTCCTACCCAAAATAAAGTTGAACCCGATGCTGAGACCATCCGAGACCATTGAGATAATGGAATCTTCAAAAGAGAACAAAGAAGAGGAAGAAGATGATGATGATGAGCTTGTAATCACTAGTGTGGGGAAAGATGGATATAGGAGCTATCTATACACTCAAATGTTTTCCTACGTACCTATGATGGCATACCATCAAGCTCAAATCCTGAACTCATGGGACCACATGTTCTGGAGCTTTAAAGAGTATCCAGCCATCTCAGTTCTGGCTCATGGATTTCCAGGGAAAGTCATCTTTGCCAAGAAGTCGCTTCTAACCCATTCTTCATCCAAGGATAAACTTGAAGTCTTGACTATCCACGATCTCTTCAAAGTTAATCTCCTACCATCATCTTCATTCGATCGATTCTATGAATTTCCTCGATGGTTGGAAGTGATTCTTCACCCACTCAATCAATTTCCGATTCTGAGAATCCCAAAATTACATGGCGAAGAACAAATAAAGTCAACTTTACTTTGCTCCCATGAAATCACCACCTCTACGATTCACGACTCTAACCACATCGTAGAGAGTCCCATATCAAAATCGTGAGAGTCACCTATCCCAAACATCCAAACCTCAAGCCCTCCATCCGATATACCATCATCCTCCTCCTCGAATGACTATTTTAGTCTTGATCTTGCTTTTTACAACTTGCAAGATCAATCCCAGCAAAAAACCCCTCCAACCAACAATTCTCAAACCAATGATACTCTCCCAAACACCTTACCAAGGATGACTTGAAGGAAGCAACCAAGAACATGGTCGAGAATATAGAAGGCGATGCGGAATCTCACTCGATCTCATCCATATCCCAAATTTGAATCAAATGATTCTGAAAGAACAAATAATTTTCACAGCACTATGAACACTGAGCTTACTAAGAAGATGAGGGAAATTATCCAAGAAATTCTTAAGAGTATGAAGGACAAAGATGAGATTCACTTCCAGATAGCTGCCAAGCAAAGAGAGTCTGTTCTTGAAATGCAGAAACATAAAGACACTCAACATAAGCTTATGCTGGAGAATATCATCAACTTGAAAGCTTCTGTTTACGACTTCCAGAAATCTTATGTCAATCAAGAAAAATAGAATGACATGGTTCTAACAGCCCTCCAAAACAAAGAAGCAAGATCTGACCAATAGATCAAGGAAAGTAGAGAGGACATTGCTCAGACACAAAGCCAACTGAATGAGCTTGTCCAAGGTGTTAATCGCTTTGTCTGCGGATATTGAACCCTTGATCTTTGACATAAAGGGGGAGAATAAAGGGAAAGGAGTTAAGGGAGGATAGGGAGATCAAGGCAGAGGAGGTCATGGAACTCAAGAAAGGGGAAGAGGACAATATCAAGCTCAAGCATCACGAAGCCCTCCTGCAAGACAATTCCACAGTCAGACTCAACGATCTGATCAACAAGGAATTGTAATGGCTATACCATTAAGCCGTCAGGAGTCAACTCCCAGCTCACAAGATGTGTCTACTATATGCATAAGAATGCCAACTGGAGATCCTTCATTCATGTACAGACATGAGGAAAATCCAAGACTAAGTCCAAGCGAGCTGGAAGAGTTAGCCAAAAATGAGGAAGCATGCAGAAAAAGAAGGGCTGAGGAGTATGCCAACCCACCTACAAGAAAGAGGTCAAAGAAATAGAGATAAGTTGAAATTTTAACTTCCTATTGATGTAATGCTAAAATGTAATATCTCTTGTTCATCAATAAATTCATGCTTATTCTCTAGAAATTTCAGCTGCTCACTGAAATACTAAGTCATGTTTAAATTTCTTGCAAATGCATCTAGTCACTAATAATCATGACAACAAATCTCCTTGGTTATGTTAACATCAAATAGGGGGAGATTGTTGGGAGAATGCATCTTATGATTTGATGCTTTAATGTATATGCTCATGATTATTTGTAAAGTCCTTCTAAGTAAGATATGTACAAGGATTTAGTGATAGATCAAATTTGTTAGGTTGATCTAAGATCTTAATGTGTATCATTCTTTAATAGAATGTATAGATAGAAAGATCAAAGCTGTTAGGTTGATCTTGAGATATAATAGATAGGGTTCGAAGAAATCGTAGTGTATCATCTGATCAACATTGCAGAAGTCAAGGCAGAAACGTAGAGCTTAACGGATCGTAGTGTGTGCCTGCCTTGAAGGGACTCTTTGGAAATCGTAGAGTGGTCCTAATGTTTGCCGAGCAAACTCCACGATCGCAGTGTGCTGAAGGAAACATAGAGTTTACAAGTCAACGATCGTAGAGTGCTCTCGGGAACGTAGAGTCAACAACACGAGCAAGAAAAGATCGTAGTGTGCAAGGGTTTAAGAGAAATCGTAGTGCTTTCTAAATGATAACATCAGATCAAGCACCAAGGCAACAAGTCACTACAATTTGAATCGTAGAGTATCATGATCCAAATCGTAGAGCATCATCTGTCTCATATCAGAAAACTTCGAGCCTCATGATTTGTGTAAAGGTAGATTTCAATATATGAGGAATGGATTCTAGATACTGCAGTACTCATCAGTCCCAGAGTATATGAAATATCCTTAGTATGCAACAAAGAAACGTATTGAAAAAGCTAAGGATAATACAATGGATAAGAGGGACAAAACACCTTTTTCGATTGGTGGTAGGTGATAAAGCGATCTGCTTTGTGTCGGTGGGCGAAATGCGATTTGAGAAAAGATGTGCGAAATGTCTCCATCAAAGATCAAAAAAGTCAAATGCATTTAATATCTCAACGGATTGATCCAACGGATAGTTTTCAAGATCACATATATGCAGATCAGACAGATGAGAGAGAAAAAGCAAGCATTGAAAAAATAACGTGAACATCTCTCTCAAGCTCAACTCTACGATCTGAGATATTGCAAAGCTTGCTCAGCTACTCAGTTCTTTAGAACAAGTGCTTACACAACAACTGAGTAGCAACCATCAAGAACACAACATTATCAACCAACTGAAGAAGATTACCAAGTCTGCTGGACTTGAAGAGTTCATAGTGAACTATAAGAAAGACAAGTCTGTTGGACTTGAAGAGTTCAAGAGTGAACTAAGAAGTTCCTAGACTGCTGGTCTAGAAGAAATCTGTGTGATTCAGAAGTTATAATAGACATCCTTAGTGGATATCCTACTCGTTGAGTAGAAGAGTGGACTAGGAGCTTTAAGTGCTCTAAACCACTTAAAAATGACTGTGTCATTTACATTCATATCATAACTGCTATATCTGTTATAACTGCCATAACTACCTCACCCTCATCACTCCATTGCTTGGTAAAGAAGATTAAAACAAACATTTATTCTGCTAAGTTTTAATCATTATCAAAGAACAAGTTTAAAACGAAAAGATTTTTAAATATCTATTCAACCCCCCCCTTCTAGATAACTATTGTGCCAACTAGGAACTAACAAAATGAACCTAAACTAAATTAACAACATATGCAAAATAACATAACATAAACATGAAACTAAACATGCAATAATGAACTAAACTAAACTCCCCCAAACTTAGCAATTACAATGTCCTCATTGTAAGAATATATCGGTAAGTAGAAGAGAACTTCCCTGTAATCAACTAAGTGCGAGGTGATGGTGGCGATGGCGGCAACGATTATTTTCCTATCCATTGAACCTCCAATACCTGCAATGAAGAGAGACAACATGGATTAGAATAGCACTTGGACTGGTAAGAGAACTTAATAAGCAAATTAATTCCTATATACTAAATAAATGAGTAAAGCATATAAATATAAAAATTCCTAGGTTACCTCGCAGTTAGCGCTTGAATTATAGTCTTTCAGCCTAACTTTGTCTGGTCAACGCTATCCAATTCCTCGGCGATAGTTGAGGAACCCTCCATCCATCGGAAATAATGTAGCTTTTGGTAGGTTCCCAATTGTGATAGCCATTGCATTAAAGTCACCTAGTATGCTTTCTGTAGATAAGATCACATTCAAGTGCGTCCAACATTTAGGTGTTTTCTCCATTGTGTATATGATCACCTTAGGGCATGGAAGCTTGTCACACACAATGGGCTCTTCGTCTATCTTCTCTTTCTTGTCCCACCATAGATTCAAAATTGTACTCGCTTTTATGTCATCAAGAGCTTCGCCGACGACATGACTACCAAGTGGGCATGATTTTGCAAATCTAACTGGACCCTTGAACTTTGGCGGAGAAGGAACTTGGGGCACTAATAACATCGGTTCATCCTCGTTAGTATTTATAGTTAGTTCTTCACGGACCTTGTTGTCATTATCCCCACTTGTCTCCTCTTTTTCAACATCTCGTGGCTCATCCAGTTGTAAAATTGGCTCGGGTACTTCATCAATCTCGGAATCCTCGTCATAAGACCAATTATTTGGAGGAAGGTTGCTTACGGCTTTGGTTAATTGATCTATCTTAGTCTGAAGATTATGAATTGACTTCTCTTGATTAATCATTCTCTCCTCATTTGATGCTATATATGAACTTGGACAATAATTCCTCCAATCTCGAATTATCTGTCTTAGTTTTGGAATCCATGTATTGAGGACTATGAATTGAAGTGGTGATGACTTGTTCCATCTGGTGCTGAAAATTGTGGCTCGATATTTCTTGACTCATCATCCTCTCCTCTTGGTTTGCTATGACCTTTGACTTTTCTTCTTTTAATGGAGGTTGATGTGAGAATTCCGATGTGTATGTTGGATTTGGAGTAGAGTATTGATCTTCATAAGTATAGCTCCATGACAAATCGGGTGATACCCCCAAACTTGATGATAATTAGTATATGTATAGTCATTGAGGTATTCACCACCATGTTGTCCCAGCCCAAAACTAACGGTGCATTTATGACTCAGATGATTACCAGCACAATAATTGCAAGTAACTGCTATCCTTCGATTATGTTGGGTTGCATCAACGTCCAACCTCCTCGAAAGTGTCTCAAGCTGCGTTGATAATGCAGAAAATGCATTAAGACCCTTAATCCCCGCTTCCCTTGGTTAAGTTATGTTCGTGTATGGCCATTGATACGCAAAGTCATCCATGGTACCTGAAAAGAAAGAAAAATAGGAAGAGAATTAAATAAAAGGAAAAAAGAGTTTAAATTAAGACTAATTTGATTGAAGCTAATATTGGCAAAAATATATTAACTAATTCCCCGGCAACGACGCAAAAAACTTGTTGGGTAAAATCTAATTACGCACAACACGCAAGCATACGTGGTCAACAAGTAATAAAGTGAAAGTAGAGTATCGTTCCCACGAGGAATTGTTTAATAAAAATCACCAAGTACTAACCCGTAACCAACTCAATCTTATTTAAACGAATGAATTTCAATTTATAAGTAAACTAATTCTAATTACAACTAGTTAAATTAAGATTACGGAGATTTAAGATCACAACTTCACTTATTGCTTCATTTAAGTTAACACACTTCTCATCAATTATTTTCTATCCTGAATTGTTAATCAAGAACACTAAAGCAGATAAAACCACCTCTCGATGCATAATATCCATACTCACTTAAATCCACATATGATAGAATCAAGCAAGACACCCTAATTAACTAATCCACTATATCTCTATGTGAATTACAATTAAAGGATTTAAAATATAAGTTCTCTATAAGATTACATATGGCGTAAAGGCATATCTCTATCCTAAACACGAATCATGAATTCCATCTATGCAGAAATCACAAACACATGCTATCATGATCAAATCTAAATCTATACTTCATCTCTCGAGTACATATAGATTATCACAGCAATTGTTAGCTAGGCAATTAAGCAATTAAATCCAAATCACAATAGATAGTCCTCACAATAGAACATAATAATTTATAGTGAAGCATATTAAAATAAACTACACAATAAGATCCATTGTAATCTCAAACAAAGAATTAGTTCATGATTATTGAATTAAAACTAAGAATCCACAATTGAATAATCATTAAAAGATAAAGATAGAAGAAGATGAGAAGATAGAATCTATTGTCTGTAGATTTGAAGCTCCCTCCTCGCTCCTACTTTGAATATTCAATGGTCTCCAAGTTGCTTCAATCTCCAAATCTCATAAGAACTAGAGTTTTGGTCCTAATCTACTATAATCTAATCTAATGGAATCCTCTCTCTATCTTCCTTAGTTGATTTTCATCCTCTACAATTCATTGTTTGTTGATGAATATATATCTCCCCTGAAGTCTGGTCGAAATCGCAAGCGATATAGAGTCCATGTGCCATCCCAAGTCCTTAAGTCCACCCTCTAGAAGAGTTTGAACAAGGCAAGGACTTACTGAATTTTGGGACCCCGCCTACATTTGGGGTATACAGGAAAAGCTTGACCTTACCCAAATGTATGTATGGCCACTATTAGTTGACTGGTGCCATTTTCCAAACTTGCCCCAAATATGCTCCAAATGCCTCATTTTTGCATCATTCGCCACACCAACCACCTTACACACAAAATAATAAGAAACAAGTAAGAATGAACATGAACGTAAAGAATTAACAACGATTATGCTTAAAATAGATATCGATTCGCGGATATAAAATCCACTTATCAAAGTTTGGTAAGAAAGTCAAACTGTGTATATATTGACTGAGTAATATGAGTGGAGATGTTGTTAACACAAAAACCCATTTCGTATAACTTACAAATGATGAAGATAAAGTTAAAGACTCTAGGGACCCACATGAAGATAACGAATATATGAGTAGAATCAACTTTAATTGATAAAGTTAAAGCCGCTCAAGCTACACACCCGAATCTAATGAATGTGAAGACGAAGGTTCAAGAGGGCGTTATTCTAGAAGCAAGAATTGACGAAGAGAGGAAATCTCAACCCTCAATTTAATTGGCCCATTTGAAATACTTGATCGAGTAAGAACTGGGCCTATATACTCGTTTTACCGCCAAGTATGTTACGTGTTCATAACGTTTTTCACGTATCGATGTTACGTAAATATGTGGATGACCCAAACCACGTTATTAAATTAGAACTAGACGAGATAGCAGAAGATTTAATGTATGAGGAGATACGTGTTAAAATCTTGGATAAGAAGGATTGTATTCAACACTCAAAGGTTATACCTCAAGAGTTAGAATCTGAAATGAAGTCAAGGTATCCTCATCTCTTCGGCATACCAGGTACGTACGTAAATTTTGAGGGTGAAATTTCATAAGGAGGGGAGATTGTGAGACCCCAAATTTTATGAATAAAGATTTAAATTTCTCGAAATATTTTTTGAATATTATGGTGTGGATTTGATATAATGTTATAGTTGTGGGTAATATTTAAAAATTTTGCATAGTAAGCAAGTTATTATATAATATTCGATTGGTCGGGGAATATTCGTTTTAACAGGGAATATTCGTACGACGGCACAATCATTGGTGGACCCCATAACAGATGTATCGTCGTAGTAAGAAAATGACAGAATTATCTTTTTATAACGGCGAAAGTGTTACCGTTAAAACTGTTGAACTACCCAGTACTAAAAGTAAAGTAATACGCGTGGTTATATAGTAGCACACAGTATTGATTATTGATGCTTACGTAAGAAGTCACTCAGTTATACTCAATTATTGCTACAGTAATTGCTGCATCATATCTCTAATAATATTGATTCAATTATTGTCACAGTATCATCTATATAATATGATATATTATTAAATCAATAATTGAGACGACAAAGTTATTCATATTATTATTTGCAATATTGACAATGTCTGGAAGTTCTGTCAAGGAGAGGTTTGGTCACCTAATTGTGCACCAATAAGGAGAAATCCTTATCGAAAAGCCCCCTCTTTCCTAGGTACGACCTGATTGTTAAATATTATGAGTTATAATATTAATGATGAATAAGTTCGTGTTGATTAAAGATAAAATTGATAGTTCCATTGTGTTGGAATTATTAGTGTTAGTGGAAATTGACATTTATTTCGATATTAATAGATGTTTGGAAGTTATACTGACCAGTCGGGTAATTAATCGGATAAATGAGCAATTAATTGCTATTAATTCACATGATTATAACTATTTGTTCACATGTGTGTACTATTGATTCACATTCTTGTACTATTAGGGGTGGTGGTGCAAGATTGGTAATACTTGCATGACTAAGTGAAAAATGGAGGTATAGATGGAGGTACTATATTGTAATTCGTATTTTCACATGTCTAGAACTATTGATTCACATGATTTACTATTGATTCACAATATTTACTATTAGGGAGGTGGTGCAAGTTTGATAATACTTGCAGGACTACATTAAAAATAAAAGAAAAGATGAAGGTATTATACTGTAATATTCTGAGCCCCAAATCGTACAATTATCGAAACTATATTTTCCTATAAATAGAAGCTCATTCCTTCATTATTTTTCACCAATTCACTAAAGCTATAGAGCAATTATTATAGAGAGAAATTATAGAGAGGAAGAAGAAGAGAAGTCTGCTATCTCACTATTTCAATATCCAGTTTTTTCTAAGGTAAGGGGTATTATTTCTTTCGTATTCATGAAGAGAGCTTCTGTTATTCCATTCTTTATTATTATGTTGGAATAACATGTACATCATGCCAATCTACCGCATACATGGTGAAATTCTTCTGTTATTCCATTCTTTATTATTATGTTGGGATAACCTGTCTATGCGAAGTACCGACATACATAGTGAAATTCTTATGTTATTCCATTCTTTATTAAACTATTGGATTATCTTGTCTGTTCGGATTACGCATGATCTGGTTCCGTTCTTTATTATTTTGTTGGAATATCATGTCTGTGCGGGTTACGCATGACCTGGTTCCCTTCTTTATTATTATGTTGGTGTCGACGTCGAGATTTTTAGATGTCCCTTTCTGTTACTTGTTTTATGGTGTTCTCATTTTATGTGAGATTTGTTTGAAAAAACAAGTGAAAAAGGTCCGACATGTATAATGTCGATGATGGGACTGTTAAGAGTCTCCAGTTGATTTTCTAAATGGTTGTACCAACACAATCGAGAAAAGGTTTGCACATTGACCCAATGATGTGACACTTCTATACGGGTCGGTGAAACCGAGATTCGTTTAGGGTCCGGGGACTTGGTTATGTGGGGGGAAGGTGTTAGGCACCCCCCGATATCCGTGTTACCACGGTGACCACCTCTTTTCAAGAAACTATTATCTGAGTGTGTGTGTATAGGTCAATGTGCTGTCATTTGGAAGGGGTACGAGGCCTCGTTCGCACCTATATACACAGCGTTTGGATTTATGTAAAAATTCAATTTTTAGCAAGATATGGCAGTGATGTTTTATAAAAGAGGTTTTTCAAACCCTGATGCTCAATAGTAATTGAGACCTTTTACACTCCCATTTTATTAAGTGTTCGACTTGATTGATTTTTATTTTACGAATGCGAGGCATCCGTATGAAAATAATGTACAAAATAATGCCGACTTCCTCATGGGTATGGAAACCATCTGAGGAAATTCAGACACCGCAGAATAATTTACAAGCTGCTTACAGCTGAAAATGTCTATCACGAAAACCGAATCTAGATCCAATAGGTTGAATCTGTGATCACATGATTCCTAGGCGCACAGAATACTGCAATTTGTATGAAAGCAGTAAGCAGGTATATATATATACAAATAGGATCACCAACCACGAAGCACCTCCATGGGGGATCAAAAATGTAAATAAAGCTGTTAAAAGCTATCAACCGCCACGAAGGAAACTCCAAAGTGACAAAACGTAAATAAAGTCAGAATACGGCCAACCGCCACGAAGGAAACTCCAAAGTGGACGAAAAATATAAATAAAGTCAGAAGAGCGATCAAGCGCCACGAAGGAAACTCCAGTGAGACAAATATATATATATATATATATATATATATATATATATATATATATATAAAAGCAATAAACGCATTTGATGTATAATCCGTGCTCATCGAATGTAGTTCGACCACGCTTCATATATTTATAAGTATATATATATATAAGCGAATAAACGCACTTGGATATAAAATCTGTGCTCATCGAATGAGTTCACCACATTTCATATATATATATATATATATATAAGCGAATAAACGCATTAAATATAAAATCCGAGCTCATCAAACGAGTTCGACCACGGTTATATATATATATATATATATATATATATATATATATATATATATATATATATAAAAGCGAGTAAACGCACTGCATCAAATCTAGGCTCATCGAACAAAGTTTGACACACAGCTAATATATATAAATGTATATATATATATATATATATATATATATATATAAAAGCAAATAAACGCTCCATCAAGTCTCAGGCTCAATCGAGGCATAACTCGATAATGTTAGTCAATATATATATATATATATATATATATATATATATATAGACTGAAAGGAAACCACGGACCAAAGTCTGGGCAAAAGCAAGCAGCACGACTCTCAACGTGTAGAAGGGTGTGTGCAGAGATGAAGAGAAAGACTCTAAAGTGTGTGAGAAGGCTTACAGCTGACTTCTAAAAAAGGCTTCTATATCTTTAGAGTGGGTAAACACAGGCTTTTGTAGGTACAAAAGAGGCTATATATGAGCTCACAAGTGTTTAACAGGGGAAAGTACACTGCATGGGGTGAGTGCAGAGCAAATTGGGCAGGGCTTCCTCGCCTTTTTCTCTTGCAAAATGGGCAGCCCAAGCCCTCTATTTATAGGCATTTTAGCCGCAGGTGTACCTGCGGCTACTAGAGGCAACCCGGATGGGCCCGGGTTTTTCGGGTCGGGTCATCTCGAAGTACGTGCACTCAAGCAGTGTAATGTCCACTCGAACTTTCAGAAGTGCAATCCGGGCATTCGTTTGAGGTATACAGGACCTATTTCGGACCGCCGTTGTCGAGAGTTGTACGATGGCATGGGATTAGAGTTTGTATGAAGTTATTGAAGATGGGACGATGCCCTCCGGTCTTCAAGCTTCAACTTTCATTCGTTACCCCGCACAATAGTCACTCGGGATTGGTTAGTCTTGTGGGACATTGTTGCGTAGAGATGTTGAGATGATGTGACGTGGCATCATGTTGACAAGATGACGATGTTGCCCCTCACATGTGTTATTATCGCGGATTGAATTTGATAAAGAGACGTTACTCGAGCTTACCGAGATTGGACTGCCGCAATTTGTTGAAGATCCTCATTGTCACCTTTGAGGTGTGCCTGTCTTCCCGATGTTATTGCCGGGTTGGTACAGTGCATCTCGTTGTGAGCGTCGAGATTGAAGCTGGTCGCATTTGAAATAAGCATTTCCGGGGTTATCACCGAAACTGAATTCCTTGGGGTTATCACCAAGGTTGGTGGCTATTCCCATGGTTGGGACTGAGACTGGATACCTCGGAGTTATCTCCGAGATTAATCGGTCTTCTCCGGTGTGTGTTCCGGTATTGTATTTGCAGGCCTCGGGGTTATCTCCGAGGTTGTAATTGTTACTCCCAGATTGCGATCCGGGGTTGATGCTGAACTTCCGGTAGTATCAGGTATGGATATGAATTGTCTTTCAGGGTTCCCTCTTAAAAGACGAATCTGTCCTCTTGCAATGTTAGTGACAGCAGTACAGAAAATTTCGAGTGTCTACAGATGCCCCTCTTTATCATACTCATGCATGACGATGCATGGGTAGGATAAAGAATCCTAGACACTTGAAATGTAACAAGATAAACATGGTACTATAGATAGCAACATGATGCAAATGTATGATGCATGTGTACGGAGTTGTAGCCCAACACGATGGGGATGATTGCTAGTTCCCTGTTACTTCAACTAGGGATTGGCAATGATGACCAGATTTGATGTGTAATCCGAATATGTTAGGATGTTGATGTTGGAGTTATCACCAAATTCCTGTGTCTTTGATTATGACTTGATCCTGAAGATGTACCTCTTATGTGTAAGAGATCTGTGGGGATAAAGCTTGATCTGTTTGAGGATGTGTATAACATATTCCATCATCTATCCTCTCTGATAACATTGACCTTTCCTGGTTACTATCGCCAGGATACATCAAGATTCTGTTGGGTTTATTGCCAACAACAAATGTTGTCAGGGATGCCTGACCTTCGTTGACGTGTATTTCACCGATATGTAAATCAACGGCTGAAAAAATCCTGCGGGATATATTGTCAAGGTTGCTTGACCTTTGCTGACATATGAATCAACGGATGATACTCTATGGGTAGATTGTCAAGGTTACTTGATATCCGCTGTCGTGTAGATCAACGGAACATTGCATTGTGACCCCCGCGGGGTATATGCTAGGGAATACGAGCAGTCGGGTATGAAAACCTCGAATAGCTCTAGAGCTCTGATAGGTTTAATCGCTATCGCCTGAACTGACGTCAAGGCTGCTTGATCTTCATTGGTATGTGTGTCAACGATTTGAATGTACGTTGTAATCCCCTGCCGTGACTTAATGTTGTAACCCCCGTCGGGGATCTACTAGGGACTTATGAGTACGTACGCAATCATCGAAAAGCCCTCAATGATTCGATGGGTTTACTTGCCATCGGCTGAAATAATGTCAAGGCTACTTGACCTTCGTTGATAGGCATGTCAACGGATGAACGTGTGTTATAACCACCACCGGGGATCTACGTTGTAACCCCCATCGGGGAACCACGTTGTAACCCCCGTCGGGGACTCATTTAGGGCAACGACTCAGAGTTGGCGACATCAGACCTGTACAAGGTATTACCGAATGCGATTTGTGACAACCGAGATCATTGGCAGGGTATACCTTGTGTTCAAGTGACTACCAATGAGTGATGTACAAATTCAAAGTCTCATCTGAGAAGACCCAGATTGTATGCAGTTCTACTCAATCGCGTGGGGTGGGACCCACATAGATGTCTTTGCAGTGCACTCACTGCACCCAGCAGAAGTGCACTCTTACGGTAAGTAGGTGGGCCTGCGGCTAATCACGGATGATAAATTCCAACAGGTTGGTCTCACAAGTCACTTTCAACTTGTCGTGCGAAGGAAAATTCGTGAGCCTCTTTCAGATCTGCTGAGTTCGGGCTATTTTCTGGAAATTATGTCACCGTACAAGTGTTCTACACTATCCTGGTAACGTATGCATGTATTTTTTCCAGTTTTTATCCATTGGATTGTGAGTTATCGTATGAAATGCATCTAAACACATAGTAATGATTATGTATGCACAAATGACTTGATAAAAAATATTCAACATAGTAAATGTTAGTATTAAACCATGCTAAACATAATGATGTGAATTTTTTTGACTTTTGAGACAGTCAAATTGGCACTTTTTTCTGCTATTTTTTGTCCTATTCGAGGTCCAATGAGCAAAAGGTAGAAAGGCAAAGTGCTCATAGTATTGAGGTTGACCTTATGCATGATGATTTTGATTTTTAATGCATATTTTATGTATATCACTTTGGGGCAGGTGTGCTACTGAATGGCCACCTAGACATGCCTATGTGCATGTGGATAGTCCTATTTTTAAAGGGGACTATGGCAAAATTTTTCCAAATGTAGGCATTGGGTAGTCATGCATTTTAACTCTAGTATATGTTAAAGTAAATGCATGCATGCATATAGTCATAAATGCATTTTAGAAAGCTCCAGGTAAGGAAATACCACACCCTTTCTGAGGTGATTTGGAGACTTGTTGTCCAGATATCATGGATCTGGATCAGCCGAGCAGTTCCCATAGGACTACTTCCGGTATACGGCGGAGGGCTTCCGAAGTGCCTCATCTCCGTTCTGTCAGACAGCCTCGTCGGTTGGTGGAGGCCGTGATTCGTCTTATCCGGGCAGATGTGCCAGATGTTGAGGACGAGGAGGCGGATATTCTGATTGAGGATCTCGCTTCTGCTGCACATGTCCCTCGTAGGGAGCTCCCGAGTATTCAGGTGGCAAACCCAGAGTTGCTGGGTGATTTGAGCAGACATCCATCGATGTATTTGCATGCTAACGAGGTATGGCGTTAGACTTTGATCTTCCTTCTTTTCTATTGATGAGGATTAAAGGGTTTTGATGTTGATCTGCATTTCATACAGGTTTCTGGTTTTACATAGCCTCGAGGGAACTGGTTCAACACTCACTCTATGTACCAAGTGTTTCATCTTGACTATAGAGCAGTAGTGCATGAGTGGGGATTCGGGGCATTTTTCTCCATCCTTCCCCGTCGTTGTCCCTGGGGTTATCTCAGGGCATTGTCTGAGCGATGGTTTCATCAGACTCAGTCACTCCATCTGCTAGATTGCAAGGTGATGATGACGCCTATGGATTGGCAATTTATCATAGGTATGGAGTTTTGAGGGGAGCCAGTGCCTTGCATGGCGAATATTACCCCTACTGCCGCCAGATCCTTATTAGGAGTTCCGCGAGGCGCCAAAGGCGGGGCTGATTCGTTCGGTCCTTTGAGCGTAGATGCTATGAGTGGGCTTTTGAGTGAGCCCATGCCTGATGATGTCAGAATCAGGGATCGCGTTCTGCGGCGATTGTTCCTGATGATCATTCGAGGCTGCTTCATAGCAAATAACTCTTCTACGGTATCCTTCGCTTTGATCAGCGCCACACGTGATGTGGATCGTATTAGAGAGTATGATTGGGGCTCCTATACCTTTGCCTATTTCCTCTGGGGCATGCGTATGCGCTCACAGGGTTTGACCGAGGCTTGGCTAGGATTTTACCCATTTCTGCTGGTGAGTATTTCTCTTGTCTTTTCCCATTTATAGGTTAAGAGTGTTTACTGATAGCAGGTGTTTTGCCATTGTGTTGGCAGTTTTGGGCCTATGAGAGGCTCCCATGCTTGCGTCTTATGAGTGTGTTAGGTTTAGATTCCTATCCACGAGGACGACGATGGCACCATTCTATTTTGCCAGAGGTCCCCAGAATGAGGGATTCACTCACTTGCCAGTATCAAATGGAGTTCTTGACAATGACGCCATCTCATGGATTCCCTATTCAGGGGAACATTTGACCATCGACTTTGAGGATGGACACCCGACTGGAGTCGAGTATTTGATTTCCACCAGGAGAGTTCCTCTCTTCACAGATGGAGGATGGGAGCTCTATTTAGGAAAGCGTGCTGTTAGGAGAACCACAGGGGAGATCCGTATACCGATCTTACCTCCTACTAGGCATCATTGGCCTGTATCACAGTCACCCGTCACTGATATCTCATTGTTGGGGGTTGACGGTTTTGCATTATCAGAGGGTCCATGTACTCAAGAGACGTTCCAGCGGTGGTGGTTCCCTCGCACTATTGGAGCCTAGTCCTGCGCCACACAGTTTATAGGGGATATGGTTCCAGGATCCTTGATGATGACGGATTGAGTAGCATGTGTCTGAGCTCTGACTCATATGACCCAAATTAATATTTTGACCAGACAGTTGGGCCAGGCACATATATTTATCCGGCATTTGGACAGAGATCCAGCAGAGGCGGAGTCATTTGTTCCTTCCAGCTCAGGCGCTGGCCCCTCAGACGACCCATTTGGTTTTACCGGTGCAGATCCTCTTCTTTATAGGCCTGACATCCCTGTTGATAAAGATCCAGTGACTCAGGAGGAGTTACATCAGGTGGACAGGATTGATGATGTGGACATCGAAACCATGGTCTTCTTCTGATGTGTATTCTCGTTATATCTTTTGATAGACCTCTATTAGATATTGGGTGGCTGTTCCCCATTCTCGCTATATCTTTTGATAGGCCTCTGTTAGTAGTAGGGCGGCTGTGCCCCATTTCCCTGTATTTGTAGCTGTATAGAGCTGATGTATTAGATGATGATATACTTAGGAATGTATGTACCATTTTTTCATTCCCTATATCATATTTCCATCCATTATCTGTTATGCATGTATCATGTTATGCATATGTATGTATGTCCAGAGATATTCAGCATTGACCCCTGGATGGTCTTATGACATGGCCCGTATAGATGTCTTCTTTGACAGTTAGCCGTATAGATCATACCCCATCGTCAGTGGTGGTATTGGGTATGCGATCGTGGTATGATAGCATGTCACCACCGCACAAGGTGGATAGATCGATTCTTTGCAAACATACCATGACTTTATTGATGTTTCAGGTTCCCGCAGGGTTTGTGGATGCGATGCTAGAGCATTGGATATCGGATGGGCAGGTATTCCGTTTCGGTACCCACGAGTTAACTCCTTCTCTTGAGGAGTATGCACGGTTGACGATGCTGCCTTTAGACAGACCTTGCGTGCATCTGGCTTTGGGAGACATGAGTAGACGGTTCATGACTCTCACGGATTGCATAGCAGTAGTAGTGCGGGACGGTGACATCCGCCCACGTGATATCCCAACCTTTTCTGTATGACAGATTTGGCTCGGAGGATAGCTATTCACGACATTCTGGGGATTTCACCGCACCAGAGGACCACTGGCGTTTGGCCAGAGTTGATGTACTTTTGTTGTGCGTACTGTCATATGTCTATATGCCACGATATATGGACGAGATAGACATTGGTGTCATCATGGCTGTGAGAGCTCTTAGAGAGGGTCGTACCATTGTACCTATGATTGTAGCAGAGACCCTGCGGTCAGCATCCTACTGCTGTACTTACCCGTCAGGAGTGTTCACTGGGAGTTCGGTCATGCTATATGTGTGGTTTATGTCACACTTGAGACCGGTTGGTACCCTTAGACGGCATGGGTATTGGTTCACCCATGATGTAGCCATGTCATACTCTTTTCAGCCGTCGGAGTGTATAGATGCTCTGTCCTGGTCCACATTTTTGGCAGATATCAGAGATCCATTCAGCATATTGCCATGCTCGGGGCTTTCCTCACCATACAGCTTTATTACTCACGCTCCGGGCATGGAATTCCTCCCTCTGGCTGGCTTGAGAGGTGTGACTACTTATCATCCACTGGCTGTGATGTCATAGTTTTGACTAGTTCTAGGATTTTCATCCTTTCGAGGGGGCGATAGGCCAGCGTTCAACTGTAGGGTTTCGATGCAGAAACGCACAATGGAAATAGAACAATTTAAACCAAATTCAAAACCCTAAACAGGATCCATACAAAAAATAGTTAATTCAGTGGTTAGAAATTATACCGATTAAGAAACTGAAATTGATACGATTGAATCTCCAACGCAATCCACAAATTAAGAAACTGGAATTGATACGATCGAATCTCCAACGCAATCCAAACGAGCTGCGTCTCTACGGTATCCTACGAGCGCCTCATGAATCATCCTACGATCTGCGAGAAGAAGGAACCGCGGTACTAGCCACCAAGGATGAGGATTTTCGAAGCTGTTTTCTCTAGTTTCTCTAAGAGCGGCTAGGGTTTTGTATTTTGACGTAAAACCTAAAGTGACTGATATATATCATATATATAGCAGTTAGGAGGAATTAATCAAAACCTAATATTATTAAAATCCGAATTTATATATATCTTAATTAAGTCTTACTTAATTAATATACCTATATATAAATTATCCTATTAATTTAAATTCGTACTTTAAAATTCTATCAATCATATTGACATATTTAAATCTTTACAATTTAAATTAATTTCCTTTTAATTATGTTCTTTGTGTGTGACCCTATAGGTTATTATTACATTGACAATAATTTTAAAATCATATTATAAAATTATAAGCGATTGAGCGGACATCTAGTAATGCATCACTTTGCTACCCAAGTAATAATAAGATCGATGATTCGATCAACCTTTTACGTGACCAATGTTTCAATGTAATTTAATCCTTTTAACCTTAATATCCTAGATTAAACTCGAGTCATGGAATGTGTCATACTCTTCATAATTTAATCTGAGTTTTCTTGATCAATGAGTAGACTATATGAAATAAATCACTATTTGAGCATGTCCATGCATTTCATAGTCCTACTCAATCAAGAGGCCTATGGATATCACCCATAATATATAGGATGGTTAAATTCCATCTAGATCACTCATATTTCTCACACGATTCATGATGAACCCAATAATCACCTTTATTATAGTCCACCCTATTAAAGGTGACATTTGATGATATCAAAGTACATAAATTCTCGTGTAGTAATATAGCGATTTCAGGTCGGAGGACCATTAAATCATTGTCACTATGAGAATTGCTAATGACACTTCGCATAATGCTCCATATAAATTCTCATGGTGGAGTGCATCCGACATCAATCTCTAACATGTACCTATGCATTGACTTAATATCTCATATATTTATGACCAATGAGATTTGGTCATCAGTTAATCCACATACTAGTCTCAATGCATCATTGTTGTCCCATCAACAATGATACTCGACTAGGGACATTTAAGAACAATGATACTAATTGTAATTATATAATCTTATGTTCAAGTCACATACTTGAAACTATATAATTTGTATCACTATTCTAAGGAATTTTATTATGTTAACAATTATATTACGCAATAAATAAAACCATAATAAAATCATATAATATCAAAACGTTAAGCAATTATATCAAATAATTGGCCTCTAGAGCATAAACTCTAACATCAGCTTCTCGATATCTCTTAGCAGAGGACCGATCCCGTGTGTATGCTTGTTGGGATTAGCGTGAGGTAGCTTCTTTTTCTATCAGTCATCTATGTTGTTCTGCCGAGTATTCAGCATGGATGGAGACATAGATTTTGTCGGTTGCAACAGTATTTGCAGTACCGGATAGCGAGTCAGATGATGTAGAGCCCATGGAGGACATCGATACCTACATCGAAGAGAGCCCGTTTCTTTGGTTGCCGACATTTCTCCGGATTCTCCCATTTGCGATCTTGTTGTGATTCAAAGACAAAGACTTTAGCCTGAGTCTTCATCTGATGACCTTTGAGAGAGTTCAGGCTCGATCTATGATGTTGACTGCCCTTGACGGGAGAGACGCAACTCTATTAGAGAGAGGCGAGGCATTAGATCGCAGAGATGCCGCTGTTGTTGAGCGGGATGAGGCCAGATCAGCCCGAGACGCAGTGATAGTCGAGTGGGATAGTCCCATATCTGCCCGGGATGTAGCCGTCACAGATAGTACTGCCGTGAGATCCCTTACCATTGGCATGATCGCAGAGATGAGTGAATATATTGATGATCATATGATCACCATGCATATGGCTATAGATCTATTGGGTCATGTGGATATTCTCGTACAGGAGACCACAGCCTCGCCTCCGTCTTCTAAGAGGGACGCCATGTTGGGCTTGTTAGCTCGCATATACCCTGACTTGTAGATGAGCTTGTATTTACCTGCACAGACTAGCTTAGACATTTTGTCATGTACAGTTTACATTGTATATATATCAAACAACATTATATATATGACAGGGAAATATATTTTTGGATCACTTCCCTTTTAGATATGCCTTGCTATTTGCTTGATATTTTGCCTGCTGCTTCAGGGCTTGTGATCTTGATGTATTCTGAATTCCTCCTGCGTGGATGGACATTGAGTTGTCTCTGGATAGTTCAGAATGGATCATCGATCTGTGTGTATCCCTACCATCTTTGGTGTCTTGGGACTAGTTTCTGGATGAAAATGTGAAGAGGAGTATGGCTTTCCTCTCTGAGATTGACCGCACCACAGATGGTCGCCAGTACTTCTATTTAGGAGAAGCCTAGTTAATTCCATCTCTTATGGATTGGTGTTGCTATTCAAGGTATGACCGCAGCTTAGATGGTCGCCTAATCTCTTATTTGGGAGGAGTTCAGGTAATTCCATCCCTTTGGTCTGAAGCCAAATGAAATGTAGTAGATTGAAGGATGATCCCAGTACCAACTGACAAGGGTTTGTGTTTTGGTAGGGGGTGAGACTGCACCATGAATGGCTGCCTACGCACACCTATTGAAGAGGAGATCAGGTCTGCGTAGTTCGAACCTGGTGTAAGAGGTTCAACGCTGTGTATGGCAGAAATGGTGTAGGAATGTTTTTGGTTGTTTTTGTTTTTGTAAATGTCGAAATATTTTTGTTATTTTTGTTTTATTGCGACCGGGCCATATGAAATGGTTGCCTACGTACTCCTATTGAAGAGGAGATCACGCGATGTAGTTCGCCCCTCAGGGCGAGATGAAAAGCGTAATCCCATGTGCAGGTCAGAGTGTGGGGAAAAGAAAGTTTAATCCTAGGTTGGGGATAAACTGTAGGTGAAAAGTTTGATCCCAGGTATGGGTATCCAAACTGTAAACGCAAGAGGTTTAATCCGCAGTGGGATGACCTAAGTTGTATGAGCGCAAAGGAGAGCCAGGCTGCTGGCTTGAAAAGTATATTTCCCTGAGGGGCAAAGTGTAGAAAAGTTGTAGGTGGTAAAGGGTTAAAGAACCAGAATGACTGGTGATCTGATGCTTCGACACCAGGGTGTTTGCGAATTACTTCAGACATAGTACCGTTTTACAGCGTCTGAGTTGATGAGTTATGGAAATTCATCACCGTCCATTTCTTGCAATCTGAGAGCGCCTCCTGTCAATACTTCCTTGACAATAAACGGACCTTCCCAGTTAGGAGCGAATTTTCCTTTAGCCTGATCTTGGTTGTCAAGAATCTTCTTAAAAACTAAGTCATGTTGTTTAAACTGCCGTAGTCGGACTTTTTTGTTGTAGGATCTGGCGATCCTTTGCTGATATAACTGACCATGGAAGATAGCCGCGGTTCGCTTTTCGCCTATTAGAGACAATTGGTGATACATCTTGTACCCATTGGTCTTCATCCGGTGGCGTCTATCAACACTCTGAGGATTCCATTTCAACTTCTACGGGAGCACCTTTGCTTCCATGCCATAGGTTAAAGCGTGGGGGTTGCCCGGTGGAAATGCGCATTGAGGTTCTGTAGGCTAACAGAGTAAGAGGCAATAGGTCAGGCCAATCTTTGTGGTTGGCGGACATTTTTTGCATAATCTTCTTGATGTTTTTGTTAGCAGCTTCAACAGCACCGTTCATCTTCGAACGATAGATGACAGAGTTGAGATGCTTGATGTGGAATTTACTACATAATTCCTCCATCATTTTGTTGTTGAGATTCTTGGTATTATCTGACACAATCACCTCTGGTTGTCCATATCGACAAACGACATTGTTTCTGATGAAAGCAATGATGACTTCTTTAGTAACCTTGGGGAAGGAGGCTGCTTCTACCTACTTGGTGAAGTAGTCGATCATGGTGAAGATAAATTGATGACCATTACTGGCTTTAGGCTCAATGGGCCCGATAACATCCATCCCCCACATTGAGAAGGGCCAAGGTGAACTCATATTGTAGAGTTCCCGTGGAGGGGCGTGTATAGCATTCCCATGAATCTAACATTGATAGCATCTTTTGACGTGGTCGTTGCAATCAGCTTTGAGAGATAGCCAATAATGTCCTGTCCTGAGGACTTTCTTGACAAGGAGGGGGCCACTCATGTGGGGGCCACAGACTCCACCATGGATTTCATCCATAAGTCTTTGGGCTTGATCTTTATTTAGACATCTAAGGAGACCTAATCCTGCATCTCTTTTGTAGAGCGCGTCCCCACTCAGGTAGAATTTCATTGCAAGTCGATGGATCCGCCTTTTCTCAGTTGGGCTCGCCTCAGCGGGTGTAGATCCATCTCGCAGATATTCCTTGATATGCTGATACCATGGATGTTGGATGGGAGGTAGCTCATCCGATACTTTTCCAACGTAATTCCCATAGGCTGGGGCCTTGTGCAGGGAAATTGTGACTCTTGGCAAGTATTCCTTATCTGATATGCGAATTAAGGAGGCCAAGGTTGCTAACGCGTCCGCAAAATCATTCCTATTACGAGGAACATGTAGAAAGGAGATTTCTTCGAACTCTAAAGCCATCTTTACAACCTGCCGATGGTAAGGCAGCAAATGTAGTTCCTTGGTTTGATAGATTCCGGTGGATTGCCTGATTACCAACTCTGAATCTCCAAGGACAGTTAACCGTCTGATGCCCATTGAACGGGAAAGTTTTAGTCCCATGAGACAGCCTTTATACTCAGCCGTATTATTGGTGCTTTAAATGGCTGCTTGACAGCAACGGGATCTTTGCTCCCCGTGATCGAGATACTAGAATCGCTCCACTCTCGGACCCTTCCATATTAACAGCTCCATCAAAATACATCTTCCATGATTGGCGCGTATCGTACTGATGGTGTTGCTGAACGGTCATTACTCCTTCATCAGGGAAATATGTTTCCAAGGGTTTGAAGTCCCCTGAAGGTGCGGTGGCTAGTTGATCCGCAATCCCTTGACCTTTGATGGACTTTTGAGTCACATATACGATGTCAAACTGTTGTAGGATCAACTGCCATCTGGACAATCGGCAATTTAACATGGGTTTGTTGAACACGTACTTGAGAGGATCCACGCGGGATATGAGATGGGTTGTGTGACCATGGTGGTAATGCTGTAACCTCACTGGAGCCCATGCTAAAGCACAACACGTCTTTTCGATCAGAGTGTACTTGTGTTCACTGTTGCTGAACCTTTTGCTGAGGTAATAGATAGCTCGTTCTTGGCCTCTATCGTCTTTCTGTCCCAGCATGTAGCCCATGGCATTGTCACTTACGGATAGGTACATAAACAAGGGAACATCATCCCTGGGTGGTACCAAGACGGGAGCTTTGACTAGCAGTTTCTTGATTGTAAGGAAGGCCTTTTGATACTCCTCATTCCATTTCATCTAGGAGTTATTCCTTAATAGCTTGAAGATTGGCTCACAAGTTGCTTTGAGTTGGGAGATAAACCTGCTAATGAAGTTGATTCTTCCCAAAAATCCCCGTATTTCCTTCTCTATCTGAGGAATGGGCATTTTTGTGATGGCTTGGATTTTGGCAAGATCCAGCTCAATCCCTTTGTGGCTGATTAGAAATCCTAGCAACTTGCCTGATTTAATGCCAAAGGCGCACTTAGCTGGATTCAATTTCAAGTTATACTTACGCAACCTGTTGAACAACTTTCTGAGATGGTCTATATGGTCATCCTCCTTCCGGGACTTGACAATGATGTCATCCACATAGATCTCGATCTCTTTATGCATTAAGTCATGGAAAAGAGCCATCATAGCTCGTTGATAGGTGGCTCCGGCATTGATGAGGCCGAATGACAACCGTCTATAGCAAAAAGTTCCCCAAGGCGTGATGAAAGCAGTTTTCTCACGATCTTCCTCAGCAACCATGATCTGATGGTACCCCGCGAAGCAATCAGCAAAGGAGTACATGTCGTATTGTGCAGTATTGTCAATGAGAATGTGGATAAATGGCACGGGAAAGCTGTCTTTTAAGCAAGCTTTGTTCAAGTCCCGGAAATCCACATAAACTCGCACCTTCCCTCCAGGTTCAGGCACGGGCACAATGTTGGATATCCATTCAGGATATGTAGACACCATGATGATGCTGGCTTGAAATTGTTTCATAATTTCTTCTTTCACCTTTAAACTCCACTCAAGTTTCAATCTCCTGAGTTTCTGCTTGACTGGCTTAAATCCCTCTTTAATGGGAAGGCGATGAAGGACAATGTCGGTGGACAAACCCACCATGTTTTCATGAGACCATGCAAACACATCCTGGAATTGGGTTAATAGCATAACCATGTCATTCCGTTGGTTTGGGGTAAGGTCTGAACCAATCTGGATTAACTTAGGACTTTCTAAGGTTCCGAGATTGAAAGAAGTGGTTTGATCAAGGTTGGGTTTGGGTTTGTCTTTGACCCATTCTTGAATTTCTAGAGGCACCTCAATGTCATCCTGCATATCCATCAAGGCTAAATTCATCTCTACATCAAAGGTACAATGTGACGCCCCCAAAATAGGTATACATCACCTATTCTGAGTCGCCAAATACATGGTACAGAATACAAATACAATCTTTAATATACAACAAGAGAGCTGTGAGTTTAAATACAAATATTATCTTTTAGACAATATTCACTCTTAGAATAAGTCCTCATTACATTTATTGTCACACTATTTAACAGAATAGTGAGGACTACTAGCTAATACTATCATCCGGACCATCACCCCGTTCCCCGACTCGTCCCAGCTACGTTCTCATTTCCTGAAGAGAACATTGAAATAAATGGTGAGCTCAACTAGCCCAGTAAGAAATATTATGACTAAGATAATACAGAATAAATTATCATTAGCCTTAAACAGTGTTAAACTGATACAATATAACAAACATCAAGTTTAACTGCAGCAGAACAAGCAATCCATTAAAAGAGTCAATTAGAGAATAAAATCTACTATCTTTTATGATTTAAAAGGTTTTCATCACTTCTATCACTGAACTCGACAATAAATAATCCACATCATCGAATCACCCCTTACACTTTTCTGACCAAGGATATTCTTTAGTATCACGACCACAATTATCCATGCGGTATGGGCCAATAATATTTGTGTATTCATTAATGGTCATGATCATGCCAACAAGCGTCCCATCAATGCACTACGGGCCAATGAAGACTTTTACCACATCATTTGTAACATTACGGTCATGATTACAAGAATAATCCACGGTCATAATCATACCAAGTCCATCTATGCACTACAGGCCACATATGACTTTCAAAAAATATAAACATGAGGATGATGACAATGATATAAGAATTCAATAAAACAAGTTCAAGAATTAATTTATCCAAGAACTAATAATGTCCAAATTGTCAACATGATCTTTGCTTTGTAGAGTAAAATTCAAGAATGCTCGTAAGAATATTTACATGAAAAGATACTTGGATGAAGCGCAAATATCAAGGATATTCCACTAATTTCATGGAGTATAGAAGTCAAAACTTTAACCAACCGAGTATAATAAAGAATGGAATAACAAAAGAAATCACCATGCATGTCAGTACTTGCATAGACGAGGTTATTCCAACGAGAATACTAAATAACGGAACCGAATCAAAGCGAAATTACTGCACCGCGGATGTTCCAATGAATATTAAAGAATGGAATAACAACGAAAATCACCATGCATGAGGTACTTGGCATAGATGAGGTTATTCCAACATAATACTAATAAGGATGATGGGATATTCCAATGATTAATAATAAAGATTTAAACGAAGTCCGGCGTAAAACGCATGAGCGTGATATTCCAATAGAATAATAAAGATGGAATAATAGAAGAATGTCACCAAGTATAGGGTAGTTTGGCATACAAGTTATTCCAATGAATAATAAAGAATGGAATAACGAAGTTCTCTTCATGAATACAAAAGAAATAATACTCCCTACGAGTACAACAAATAATATTCCCTACCTTAAGAAGAAAGAGTCTTTGGATATATAAGTAGTGAAGTAGCGAGAATACTTTCTTCTTTCTCTCTATAGTTTATCTCTCTAGAGTTTCAGTGAATTCGTAAAAAAATAATGAAGGAATGAGCTTCTATTTATAGAAAAATGGACTGCATAGTAACTAACTCATGAACGGTCCAGATTGATTTACTTTAATCTGACGGTACATATTTAAAGCAAAATCTTTTAAATAAAATATAATATATTCTATTTATAATCTAATAAAACGAATAACTTTATAAAAGATTTTACTATGCAAATACTATGCAGGCACTATGAAAACACTATGCATAATAAAATATAATATATTCTAATTATTGTCTAATAAAATAGATAACTTTATAAAAGTATTACATTTTATATAAAAAGATTTTACTATGCAAAAACACTATGCTGGAACATATGCAACACTATGCATAATAGAATATAATATATTCTATTTATAGAATAACTTTATAAAAGTATTACATTTTATATAAAAAGATTTTACGTATTATTACATTAATAATACCAACAAAAGCTGAGTGACTTATCACGTAAGCATCAATAATTAATATCGTGTTACTCTTATGCAACCATGCATTATTCTTTATTTTTTTAACAAGGTGTTTCAATAATTAACGGTAAAAACTTCCGCCATTATTTTCATAAAGTATTTTGTCATTTTCTCAATCCGGCAATAATTCCGTTGTGGGGTCCACCAATGATTGTCTTAGTTATACGAATATTCCTGTTAAAACGAATATTCCCCGACCAATCGAATATTATATAACAACTTGCGTACTTTTACAAAATTTATAAATATTACCCACAACTATAACATTATATCAATTTCACTCCATAATATTCAAAAATAATATTTATAGAAAATTCATCTTTGTTCAAAAAGTTGGGGTTTTACATACAATCCCTATGTAGAAGAGGCACCGTATCAGCAACTACAGGCACATCTAAATTCAGAGTCCTGAAACAAAATATGCTTTCACTTAGTATATATGAAACGTGTTTGATCATACACATTGTTAGCATATACTGGCAAAATAAACTGCTAATACTGTACAGAAAAGTAAGCAGTTATTAAATCTACAGGGCAGAAAGAGTTTTTGCCCGCTTTACCCTTGACGACCAATGCAAGGAATGCTATTCCAATTGGTAAGAGCAAAGTCTGGGTGGACTGCAGTGATAGAGGGATTGTCATTATCATCCCTATCTCGAATGACAGCCATTACGTTTGGGCAATCATCGTCTGGGGTGTATCTGTTGGTATGTTCATCATGAACGATGATGCGTATACCGGACATCATCCGTATGACGTCTTGTTTGATTCTTCGTTCCTCTTCTTCTACTGCGGGATTTTGAACAAAGACTTCTTTCTCCTTCACCGGTACAGGTTTGGGAAATAACATCACCATTATATTGGCTGGCACCTTTACGGGAGGTTGTGCGGACTCAGAGTTTGAAGGCAAAGATAAACGCCGCATGGTTGAAGTTGAAGGAATCTGCTGATGCTTATGAGGATTCCTGTGACTAGAACTGGCAGGATAGCCTAGCCCACCTATTCCAGTTTGCCTGGTTAAGCGAATTGGGTATTTGATACCCTGGCAATCTTTACCTAACCCTTGTCCCGGCTTATGACCCAACGACATCATTTCTTGAGTAGCCGACATTACCTCGGCAGAAATCTTGGGTTCGAACGATGGCGTTCAATAGCATGGTATTGGGTATTGCTTATTTCAAAAGCATGAAAACCGACCGGGTTCAACATCTGCATTGGCATTGATGAACGACATGTCCCCGTGTTGAGGACACTCTGGTTCAGCGTTGACCGTGACCAGGCTATTGTTGATAATATATTTCAATTGTTGATGAAGGGTGGAGGGGACTGCCCCAGCCATGTGAATCCATGGTCGTCCCAAGAGTAGGTTGTATCCCGGATCTATCTTGAGCACATGGAAAGATACGCAGAATATGTGAGGACCAATTTCAATTGGCAGCTCAATTACTCCGACCGAATTTCGCCGGGCTCCATCAAAGGCTTTGATGATAGTATGGCTACTCCAAATTCAGTTGAGATTAATATTCATCTTCACCAAGGTAGCATATGGGCAGATATTTAGAGAGGAACCTCCATCTATTAAGACTCCAGCCACCATATATCCGGAGGACAAGATCGCAATGTGCAATGGCTTGCAATGACCGGTCCCCTCGGTGGTATGTCGCCATCAGTGAAGGATATCACATTGTCATTGAAAATAGGCTTCTTCTAAAACCTTTCCGTATCGACTGATGTTGGTAAATAGGCTTCTTCTAAAACCTTTAGCAAGACCTTCCGGTGATCCTCGGAAGTTAGGACCAAGTCCAAAATTGATATTTGTTGTGGAGCTTCTTTCAAGCTTAAAACAACCGTAGCTTCATTATGACCCATAGCGCGGAGGAATTTTTCAATCTTCTCCGTGGGTACTTTCCCCTTTGATTTGATGGTAGGCTTCATCACCCGTTGAGGAAGATACAGTGGATTTTCTTTCGACACTGCAGTAGTTATATGCGAGGTGGATCCTTCACCTTCTCCATAATTCCACAGAACTGTGCGCAAGCTAACAATAGGATATTGTGCTCTGCACGTCAAGTCGATTGGCTTGGGAGCGGCCACTTTCAAAGGATTGTTGCTTCCCTTGAGTTGAATTATTGGCATTGCGAGTGATTTGCTAACCCCATCAATTTTAGTGGATATGACTAATACCACACTCTTCCACTTAGTAGGACCTGAATCCTCACTTACCCGTAACACAGCGTCGTTATCTGCCAAGCGTAGTACACCACTGTCGATTAGATTTTGAATAAGGTGGCGGAGTGCCCAGCATTCTTTTGTGCTGTGACCGCGAGATTTGGAGTGATATTGACATACTCCATCGAGTTGTCTGCGTCCGACGGGGTTGATTGGAGGTAGAAGGGAACTGATCCTTCCTTCATTGATTAACATGTGAAGAATTTCCTCCATAGGTTGGCCTAAATAGGTGAATTCCCTTTTGTTGGCGAAATCCCGACGGGCTTTGGCATTTGCTCTCTTCGTCACTTTGTCTTCCAGCATTTCATTTTCTGAAAGTGACGAGGGAATATTCATGACAAGAGGTAAGAGGTTGGCATGCTCCTGGCTGATTAACTGACGTGTCACTTGATGCTGATAAGTCATCAGTTCTGCCAATTGCTCAATTTATTTACAGAGAGCTTTCATCTTTCATTCCATTGTGAACTGGAACTTGGCATAATCCCATCTGTCATCACCGTCTTTGAGGGTTTGGGAAGATTCACAGCTAAAATTGGAATTCTGTCTATTACTCCAATTTATCATGTTGACCTCTTCTTCTTTGTGTTGAGGAAGAGGGTTGTCTTGAACATGAGGCTGCTCTGGTTTGGTGACCACAATCTCTCCGTTGTCTATCGGTCTTTGGATCTTGTGTTTCAAGGCCCAACAATCCACGAGTGTCGTGTCCAGTGCCCCGGCATGATAAGCACATTTCTAGCGACATTGAAACCCGTCCATTAGAAATTTGGGCCGGTGGAAGAAGATGTGTAATCTTCTTCTGTGTTGTCAGAAGATTTAAAATGTTCTCGAGGGTATCCCCTAAGGGTGTAAACACTCGAGGGCGTTTGACTTCTCCACCTTTTGGTATTGGAGGGTTTATAGACTATGCTTGAAAGGGAGGGTAGTTTCTCCTTTGAATAGGCATGTTCTGATTGCCTTTTTGTCCCTGTAGTATCAGGGAAACATCTTCTTCTTTCTTTTTATGGACCCTCCAGGGGTTGTTCCCATAATTTCCAGATTGGATGTGATCAGCAACAGCTTTAAGTGCAGCTAGGTCTTGAATCTTTCCGGACTTCAATCCCATTTCAGCCATCTCCCCATGTTTGACCATTTCAGAAAATGGTTTGCCGATGCCGGCTAAAACTCTCTCATAGAAGGAGCTTCTTGTATGTACATATGAAAGTCATGACCATCTCTCGATTACGTCATGGAAGGACTAACTTGGGCAGCCAGGCGTCTCCACCTTTGAGCATACTCTCTGAAAGACTCGTTAGACTGTTTCTTGATCTTGGTAATTTGATACCGATCAGGAGTCATCTGAGACTGAAAGCTGTATTGAGTGAGGAAATCATGTGCTAGCTCTTCCCAGCTATGGATCTTTGAATTGTCTAATCTTGTGTACCATGAGCGGGCTTCTCCAGTTAGACTCCTTTGGAATAATTGCATTATGAGTTTTTCGTCCTCTGCATAAGATCCAAGTTCTCCAATAAACACCTTTAAATGTGTGTAAGGATCTCCTAACCCGTCATATTTTTCAAAGTCAAGAGTTTTAAATTTTTTTGGATAATGAACACCAGGAAAGATACACAGATCAGCATATGAAACACTCCCGTGTGTTCCAATTCCTTTGATAGTGCGAAGGGTCTCTTCCATTTGGAGGACTTTCTTTTTGATGTCACCAGTGTCTGGGTCTCCAGTGGGATGGCCAGCATCATGAGTTTTGTTGGTCGTATCAAACTGTAGTTCAGGTATGGTAATGACCGGGATCCCTCCTTGCTTGGAGGATTCTGCATGTACGGGTATTTTTGGACCCTGATTAGACTGGTGTAATTCTTTGAGTAGAACAGCCAAATCTATAATTTGTTAGCTTAATCCGTCGAATTCTTTGCGAGAAACTGGATTAAGTTCAGTATGGTCGGATGACGACATGATTGACTGCAGGCCTGTGGCCTTTTTGGACTTTGACCGGGTAATAGGTCCGATTGATTCTCTGCGAAAGACTTGCATTAGTCTTTAGGGAAGGTGTATAATAACATACTATATGATGTGTCCATTTTAGGAATTTTATCCTGCACAACGGATGTCAGCTGTTTGTAGCATGTTAATTAAAATATGTATGTGTACAGATTTCTTTATATTTCCCATTACATGGAGATAGATATGGAATGTAATTATAAGTAATTGTGTTTTACAAGTAATTTGAAATGAGAGCATGAAGAGACTTTACTCCGTTTTGGGTTTATCAGAGGCTGACCTATCTTAGGTTACTCTCGCGGCTTTTTGGAATGAAGGTTCCCAAATCATTGCAATCTACTTGACGGGAAGTTAATCCGGTCTTTCAACTGGAGCGAATTTGGGTGGTGCCTTTCCTGAGCCTCGGAGAATTAGTCTTCTCACGAGTCCAATAATCAAACACCGAGCGGGATAGCCTCTAGTGGAGGGACCACACAACATACATTCACATACATCGCGTCTCACCGTATGAAAATGATGACATGTCTGCGAAACACTAATATCACAGCGATTATAGTGCGGCGACTAACTAAGTCTGATAAGGAAATGCATTCGTAAACATTCATCAAATGTAAATGCAACATCCACACATAAGCAGATAACAGTTTTGAAAAGATTATATTAGCGGCTTAAGTCCTCTTACTGGAGTCCTCAGCAGAGTCGCCACCTGTCGACGTCGGGATTTTTAGATGTCCCTTTCCGTTACTTGTTCTATGGTGTTCTCATTTTAGGTGAGATTTGTTTGAAAAAACTAGTGAAAAAGGTCCGACATGTATAATATTGACGATGGGACTGTTAAGAGTCGCCAATTGGTTTTTTAAATGGTTGTACCAACACAACCGAGAAAAAGTTTGCACATTGACCCAGTGATGTGACACTGCTATATGGGTCGGTGAAACCGAGATTCGTTTAGGGTCCGGGGACTTGGTTATGCGGGGGAAGGTGTTAGGCACCTTCCGATATCCGTGTTACCACGGTGATCGCCTCTTTTCAAGAAACTATTATCTGAGTGTGTGTGTGTGGGTCAATGTGCTGTCATTTGGAAGTGGTACGAGGCCTCGTTCGCACCTATATACATAGGGTTTGAATTTATGTAAAAATTCAATTTTTAGCAAGATATGGCAGTGATGTTTTATAAAATAGGTTTTTCAAACCCTGATGCTCAATAGTAATTGAGACCTTTTACACTCCCATTTTATTAAGTGTTCGGCTTGATTGATTTTTATTTTACGAATGTGAGGCATCCGTATGAAAATAATGTGCAAAATAATGCCGACTTCCTCATGGGTGTGGAAACCATCTGAGGAAATTCAGACATCGCAGAATAATTTACAAACTGCTTACAGCTGAAAATGTTCATCACGGGAACTAAATCTAGATCCAATATGTTGAATCTGTGATCACATGACTCCTAGGCGCACAGAATACTGCAATTTGTATGAAAGCAGTAAGCATGTATATATATAAAAGCTATAAATATATATATACAGACACGATCACCAACCACGAAGCACCTCCATGGGGGATCGAAAATGTAAATAAAGTCATGTTAAAAAGCTATCAACCGCCACGAAGGAAACTCCGGGCGAGACAAAACGTAAATAAAGTTGTAATATCGATTAACCGCCACGAAGGAAACTCTAAAGCGGACGAAATATAAATAAAAGTCATAAGAAGCGATCAACTACCACGAATGAAACTCAGGCGGAATATATATATATATATATATATATATATATATATATATATATATATATATATATATATAAAAGCAAATAAATGCACTTAGGATGTAAAATCCGGGCTCATCGAATGAGTTAGACCACAGTTATATATATAAGTATATATATATATATATATATATATATATATATATATATATATATATATATATATAAGCGCATAATAAACGCATATAAATATAAAATCCGTGCTCATCGAGCGAGTTCGATCACGATTCATATATATATATATATATATATATATATATATATATATATAAAAGCGAATAAACGCACCGGGATATAAAATCCGCACTCATCGAATGAGTTAGACCACGATTCATATATATATATAAAAAGCGAGTAAACGCACCAGAAATCTGGGCAAATCGAGCAAAGTTCGACACACGATTAATATATATAAATGTATATATATATATATATATATATATATATATTAAAAGCAAATAAACGCTCGAGCATCAAGTGCAGGCTCAATCAAGGCATAACTTGATAATGTTAGTCAATATATATATAAATATATATATATAAATATATATATATATATAATATATATATATATACAGACTGAAAGGAAACCACAGACCAAAGTCCGGGCAAAAACAAGCAGCACGACTCTCAACGTGTAGAAGGGTGTGTGAAGAGATAAAGAGAAAGACTCTAAAGTGTGTGAGAAGGCTTACAGCTGACTTCCAAAAAAGGCTTCTATATCTTTAGAGTGGGTAAACACAGGCTTTTATAGGTACAAAAGAGGCTATATATGAGCTCACAAGTGTTTAAAAGGGGAAAGTACACTGTATGGGGTGAGTGCAAAATGGGCAGCCCAAGCCCTCTATTTATAGGCATTTTAGCTGCAGGTGTACCTGCGGCTGAGCCATAGGTGTACCAGAGGCAACCTGGGTGGGCCCGGGTTTTTTGGGTCGGGTCGTCTTGAAGTACGTGCACTTAGGCACTGTAATGTCCGCTCAAACTTTCAGAAGTGCAATCCGGGCATCCGTTTGAGGTATACAGGACCTATTTCGGACCGCCGTTGTCGAGAGTTGTACGATGGCATGGGATTAGAGTTTGTACGAAGTCATTGAAGATGGGACGATGCCTTCCGGTCTTCAAGCTTCAACTTTCATCCGTTACCCCGCACAATAGTCACTCGGGATTGGTTAGTCTTATGGGACATTGTTGCGTAGAGATGTTGAGATGACGTGACATGGCATTGTGTTGATGAGATGACGATGTTGCCCCTCACCGGTGTTATCGTTGGATTGGGCTGATAAAGCAGATGTTGCTCAGGCTTTGCTGAGATTGGACTACCGCAATTTGTTGAAGGTCCTCATTGTCACCTTTGAGGTGTGCCTGTCTTCCCGGTGTTATTGCCGAGTTGGTATAGTGCATCTCATTGTGAGCGCCGAGATTGAAGCTGGTCGCATTTGAAACAAGCAGTTCCGGGGTTATCGCCGAAACTGCATTCCTTGGGGTTATCACCAAGGTTGGTGGATATTCGCATGGTTGGGACTGAGACTGGATACCTCAGGGTTATCTCTGAGATTAATCGGTCTTCTCCGGTGTGTGTTCCGGTATTGCATCTGCAGGCCTCGGGGTTATCTCCGAGGTTGGAATTGTTACTCCCAGATTGCGATCCGGGGTTGATGCTGAACTTTTGGTAGTATCCGATATGGATATGGATTGTCTTTCAGGGTTCCCTCTTAAAAGATGAATCTGTCCTCCTACAATGTTAGTGATAGCAGTACAGAAAATTTTGAGTGTCTACAGTTGGAATATCACATGCATGCGGATTACGCGTGACACGGGTTCCATTATTTATTATTACTGTTGGAATAACTCCATGCATGCGGTCTATCACATGCACGGTGAATTTCATTGTTATTCCATTCTTTATTATTACTGCTGAATAACTCATGCGTGTGGACTACTGCATGCATGGTGAATGATCCTTTGTATTCATTCCTTATTAAATTGTGGAAATGATGCATTTCACGTGGATTACTGCATGGCGGGTGAAAATCCATTTGCAGTTTCTATTATACTCGTATGAGATATCATTTCTTTTGTACTCGTCATGAAATATCATTTTATTTATGAATTACTATTCACGGGTTACTATTTAACTGATTACTATTCACTCTAGTATTATTCACTCGGGTATTCGGGGCACTTTTCGTGTCAGAGTACTATTCACGAGTTACTATTTACCCGAATATTATTCACTCGGGTATTTGGGGTACTTTTCATGTCGGGGTACTATTCACGAAGTACTATTCCCGAAGTACTATTCATGGGGTACTATTTATTCGAAAAATATATTTCTTTCCTGTCCAAATTATTTTTGGTACATGAATATTATTCTTTAATTTTACTCCACAAAGCAGTACTATGTTGACAATTTGGGCGTTATTAATTTCTGGATAAATTAAATTATAAATCTTTAAAATTTATCCTTGAACTTGTTTTATTGAATTATTATGTCATTGTCATTATCCTCATGCTTATATTGTGATGAAAGTCATCTTTGGCTTACGTGCAGAGATGGACTTGGTATGATTATGACCAGGGATTATTCGGAATAATCATGACCGTAATGTGACGAATGATGTGGTGAAAGTCCTCATTGGCCTATAGTTCATTGATGGACAGTTGTTGGTATGATTATGACCAGGGATTATTCGGTATAATCATGACCATTGATGATTACATGAATATCCTTGGTAGTAGTGCGAGGATGATTTGATTTAATTTATTAAAAAGAGTCTCAAATGATAAAGTTGATGAAAACCTTTTTAAATCATAGAAGATAGTAGATTTTATACTCTACTTGACTCTACTAATGGATTGCTTATTCCGCTACAGTTGTTGATCTAAAACTTGTTGTCTATTATATTCTATCAGTTGTTATACTGTTGAAGGTTAATGATAATTTATTCTGCATTATCTTAGTCATAATATTTCTTACTGGGCTAGTTGAGCTCACCCTTTCTTTACTTGGTTCTCTTCAGAAATGAGAATATAGCTGGGACTAGTCGGGGAACGGAGTGATGGTCCGGATGATAGCATTAGTAGTCCTCGATGATTCATTAAATAGTGTGACAATAAATGTAATGAGGACTCCACTGAGTGTGGATATTGTCTAGATGATAATATTCTTATTAAAACTCTTAGATTATGTTTTGTCGTATTTTACACGACTGTTGTATAATTAAGTTGTACTTGATTTATGTACCATGTATCTGGCGACTCAAGATGGGTGATGTATTCCTGTTTTGGGGGCGTCACAGTTGGTATCAGAGCTTAGAGATATGATCCCTAGCTGAGATGTGAGACAAGAACTAGGAGGGGAGAGATGGGAAATTACTTCGCTAGTATGACCTACCTAAGTTTATTTGGTATTTAATTGGTCGGTCAGAGTATAGGGATAATATGTGATATGTCAATTAACCCTTGTTTTGTGACAGTGTTTGAAAATGGCATCTGAAAATGTTGAGATCAGCAATGAAGCACATGAGACCGTTGAGTCACCAACGATCAATACCCAAGATAATGTGCAACAGGAAGACAATAACCCTCAGGTAAATAACAACACCGATCAGATGATGAACGATGAGATGTTCAGAGGCTTTATGAAATTCATCCAACATCAAAGAGAGAGAGACTCTGCTTCAAAATGCGGTGGAAACAATGACAACCCACTACCGTCAACGCTAAGCATTCCAAGGAGCCGGGACCATGGAGTTTTTTGGGAAAGCCGTAACCAATTAAAGCGTAGACGCGTGGTTAAAGCGGATCACCAAGATAATTGATGTCGGTGGGATGCTCCGAGAGCAAAGGTTCCTTTGCCACATTTATGTTGCATGAAGAGGCATATTATCGTGGGGAATCAGAAAAGCATCCACTGACGCACTTTTCAAGATGTATTGGGAGAAGTTCTAAGAGTCATTCAACGACAAGTACTTTCCCAAAAGTATTCGTCACATGAAGGAGGTGGAGTTTATCAAGTTGGAGCAAAACAATATGACCGTGTCGCAATACGAGGCTAAATTTGCAGAGTTATCCCGGTTTGCATCCCATTTGGTCAATAATGAGGAGCGAATGACGCGAATAATTTTAAGAGGTTTTGAAACTCGATATACGTCAATACCTCATTTCTCATAAACTTTGTTTATATTCAGATGTTGTGAATAGGGCTCAGTTATTGGAGCACAATAATGAGTCAGCACAACCAAAAGACAACGACCAACAACTCTATAAAAATCGTACCGGTGGCAACGACCATCGCAACAATGGTAACCATCATGGGGGAAATTATCATGCCAAGAATGGTAACCATTTGGTGGTAATCATGGCCAAGATAATAGGAGTGGAAATTTCAAGAAGAGAAGGTTCAACAATGATGGAAAGATAGCAGCACCAACACCCATTTTAAAGGAAGGAGAACGACCATCAATTGTATGCTTCAAATGCGGAGGGGAGGGACATATCAGTCCAAGCTGCACGATGCAATCCAAAGCTTGTTATAATTGTGGAAAAGAAGGTCACCTAGCCCGATTTTGTCGTGCACCAAAGTCAAGTCCAGCTGGGACGGTGGCACCAAAGGCGGATACGGACAAAACAAAGTCGGTGGTTTCAGGAAGAGCATTTTTCGTGACTTCTCAAAAAGCGAGTAACCCGAACAAAGTTAGCACGGGTTAGTTAATTAAAAATTCTTGCGAAGTCTATACCTTATTAGATACCGGTTCTACCCATTCTTTTATATCTCTTGCTTGCGCTCAACGTTTAAATTTGACTCCGGATAATTTAGACTTTGACTTATCGGTTGAAACTCTTTTAGGAGAAACCTTCATTACATGTGCTATCCAAGTCTTGGATGAGAGTCACAGTTTTGAATGATATTTCTATTGTTAATAAATTTCCTGACGTATTCTTGAAGACTTCTTAGCCTACCCCTAGAGGGTGAAATCGAATTTTGTATTGACCCTAGTACAAAACCCATTTATAAAACCCTTAAAATATTTCTTCTACCAAAATGAACGTATAATACGCCAAAGACGTTGGCTCGAGCTGTTGAAGATTACGATCGTACCATTCAATACTGTTAGTTCCCAGAAGGCACAATAGATCTAGAAGGGTGGGTTGAATAGATCCTTTTTATTTCAAATACTTTTCTGGTTTACTTTGTATTGCTCATAATTTAACATATGATAAACACAAGAATCTTTTCAAGCACAGCGGAATAAGTAAAAGATCCCCTTCATTGATATATTCATAATCATACATACATTGTTCATAGAGTTAGTTTATTGTAAGCAGTTAAACACATACATAGCAGTTATAGCAGTTATAGTACATAATGTAAATGACATAATGTAAAAGACACAAGGGGTTTAAAGTGGTTCAAAGACTCAAGCTCCTAATCCACTCTTCTGCTTTCAACTAGCAGGATTTCCACTAAGGAAGGGCAGCACCCTGAATCACTAAGATTCCTTCAAGGCCCGCCACCTTGGGGACATGTAGTTCACTAAGAACTCTTGAAGGCCGACACTTTAGACTCCTCTAGTTCCCTAGGAACTCTTCAAGCTCAGCAGGCTTGGAACTTCGTTTAGTCCCTCTGGACAAGGACCCTTCTGGCCCTGGCTTCATTTAGTCCCTTCGGACAAGGACCCCTCAGGCCCTGGCTTCTGTTGAGTTATTTTATGTTTGTTGGAGTTGGTGCTGAGCTGCTAAGATGTCTTCATGCTCTGAACATCTTCTATACTTAGCAGCTTGGCGTGATCATCCTTGAAGTGCAGTTAAGTGTTGCATAATGTTCAGCTTCTTCAGTTACTCAACCACTTCGGATGATCCCTTGATGACTGCCTTGAAGATCTTTCCTATTAATACATGATGACTGCACATGATCGATTTCCAATATGACTGTAAGTTCTTCTTCTTGGTACTTAGAAACTTTCTCATGCTTACCACCATGATGACGTTTGCGATCTCCCTTCTTGATACATGATGTCTTCTCATGATGGACTTGCTAAGATGACTGTAAGCTCTTCTCTATTGTACTTAGAGTCTTCCCATGATGGACCCCAAGATGACATGATGCTCTTCTTTCTCTCGATAGTTCAGAACACTCTTCTTATAGTAGAACTCTCACTTCTACATAGTAGAACTCTCACTTCTACTTCTTCCTTTGCATGAATCTGAGTGTTCTTGGGGGATCGTAAAGTGAGCCTTCGGACTCACTATCTTACGTGGTTTAGTACAGTCCACCTTCTCTCCAAACTTGACAACTCTAGCAACCCTCGATCTTTGAAGCTCTTCCTGTTTTATACTCCTTCCCAATCCTTCCGTTGGAAAGTAGACGTTGAAGGCCATTCAAATATCTTCACAGATCTCGAGTTTATAGAGGTAGACTGCTGATGTGACATGTCATACTTTATCTGACATTGAAGTCTACTGTTTCACCTACCCATCAGAGTTGTCACTTTAATGTCTTGGGCAGGTCGAAGACTTTATTTCCTCCTTCTAATTTCTTGATCAGAGGTTGTCCTTTTGCATCGATGCTTTCAATAAGCTTTTGTACGGATACCATCCTTCAGTTTGAATCGTTGTCAATGCTTCAATCTTCGATTGTTCGAACTCTACGATTTTGATGCTTGTCTTCGAGGAACTGATCGTAGTGTCTTGTTGAGTGTTGCTCATTGACGGGTAGAGTTAACACTACGATCTAGAAGAGTGTTGATTGGATCTTCAATGTAGTACACCTCTTCCTTCCATTGTGCAGTGCTTTAACACTTCTGTTTGCTTCCACTGTTCTCAGAGACTGATGGCCTAACTCATTGCTCTGGTCCCCTCTGAATAGCAAGATACTTCAGATTTGTGGTGCGTCCAGTTCGCTTTCTCCTTGTGATCTCTCGTTCACTTATCATCAATGGACTGACCCTACACTTAATCACTTTATCCTTGTTCTTCAAAGGCTAACCAGTATCTCAGTTCACTTTCCATCAGTTCTTTCTCTATTTGGCAAACATTACAATCTCGGTTGCTTCCAAGATCGTTATCTTCTGTTCACTTGATAGCTACTGCACTTGTTGACTTTCTTTAGTCAATTACTGAAGTCTTCTTATGATCATCTTGTGGAAGACTTCATCTTGAATGGCTTTATAACTCAATTTTGATGCTGATTGGGTTAGTGCTTAGATCTTCTGTCAGCTTACATGCCATTCGTTGAGTGCTCTCTGGTTCCCTTCATGTAGGATGTATCTTTGTAGTGCCAACCAGAGAATTTGTTCCTTTGGATATTCTGGGAGTGCTCATTAGTTGAGAATCATACTTGCTCTACGATTCTGCCTATGCATTGTGAGCACTTCTGTTGAGGTCGTAGTTCTGCACTCTACGATTCAACCTTCATTTGTCACGAACACTACGATCCTGAGATCAGATCTTGACACTCTACGATTTTTACCTTGTGCTTGTTGTCTTCATCTGATCTTGCTCGACTACGATCTCTGCATGTAATCAATAGACTCTATGAACTCAGAGTGTAGTCTACGATCCTTGGCATGGCTTCTAGATCGATGAGACTTCTCGACTCAGGAGTGTAGTCTACGATCCTTGACTTGGCTTCGGCATCGGTAGACTCTACAACTCCGAGTGTAGTCTATGTTTCTAACTTGGCTTCGACAAATGTTCAATTGGCTCGTAGGCAGGCTGTCTCTACGATTCTGAACATGACTTCCTCAGCACACTACGATACCGAGGAAGCTCTTCTTGATATACCACGATCCTTCTTCGTTTCTCCTGGCAGTGTACGAACTCCGAGATCTACTATCTTGCAAACTACGATTCTGCCTCGATAGCTCTCGAGTTATCCTTGACTTTCATGGCAGACTACGATCTTTGGTGCAGTACTCGATGATCAGACAAGCCTATCTATTACATCATAAGATCAACCTAACATGCTCGATCTTTCTATATTTATAGTCTTTGTACATCATTTCTTTTTAAGGACTTTACAAAGCTGTTCTTAATGTTTATTAGGATCAACCTAACATGCTTGATCAATTCATTCTAAGTCCTTATACACATGTTTCTATTTTCTATCAATGGACTTTACAGCTTTTCTTAATGCAAGCATACTTGAATATTCATTCATATATATATCATAATCAAATCATATGTAAATAGTAATATCATTCATATGTTTATTCCTGACAATCTCCCCCTATTTGATTATGACAAAAATAATAAGTGCATATGCATGTTATGAATGAATCTTATATACAGTGAGCAGCTGTATTTCTAAAACAGATAAACATGAATGTCATTTACAAAGATATGGCAATTTATACATTAAGACACTTTACATCCTGGATCCAGAACATACCTAACTAGTTAGAGATGTACCTCTTTGGCTCCATGTATGTTTCCAGGATGTGCTTATGATCAGCTACTCATCTGATTGTTCTTCTTGCTCTTGCTCCCCCTGGGATGATGACCTTCTGTCTTTGCTTTGCTCTCCTTCATCATCTTTCTGAACATGTTCCCCCTCAGACTCTGCGATCATGTGATCATCATCTTTTGGCTCCCCCTCAGAAGATGACTCTGCTTCTTCTTCTGCTGTCAGCTTCTTTGACTTCTTTTCCTCCTATCCCTCTGCTCTTCTTTGAGTGCCTCTTGCTCCTCTTGCTCTTGCTCTTTCTATGCCTCTTTTTCTCCCCCTTTTTGTCAATAATCAGTTGTGAGAGCTGCTCCATGTTGGACATAAGCTGCTCCATTAGGTAGGAGGAGTTGTCAACTTCAAACTTGAGTTCCTGTTGGCTTAGCTCAAGTTGTACTGAGAAAGACTGCTTCAGGTCGTCAATCTTGTCAGAGAGGGCTTGGATCTGCTCTTCATTGGCCTTCTGAACTCGTAGAGCTTCTGCCTTTTGATCTTGTATGGCCTTCTGATAGATGTTATCTCTCTCTTGGAGTTTGAGAGATACACCAACCATAGTAGCTTGAAGTCTGTTCTGAAGTGAATTATCTTCTGCTGCTGTCAGCTTCTGTGACTCTTCAGTGATTAGAGATATTTTCTCACTTAGTTCATCAGAACTCTTCAGTAGTTCCTACTCCAAAATAGTTTGATCCTCTTGTTGGGCAGCTTCGGGTTGAGCATTGGATTGGACTCTACGATTTTCATTCTTGACAAATTTTTGAAAGTTTGGATAATCTGAACAATAGTTGAGTACCAATTGCTGGTTGAAGATGAGGGAATATCAGAGAACAGTGATTGGGCTGTTGGAGGCTTCTGATGTTGAATTTGAACAGTGGCAGTAGTAGAGTGACCAGACTCTACGATCAACTCCTTTAGAGTCCACTCTACGATCGTAGGGGATATAGTGATTCCCAGACTATCGATAGACTTTAAAGTGAGGCTGGTCTCTGATCATTTTGGTTGCAAACTTCTTCACCCTTGGTAAGTTCTGAGCCACCAGATCCATGCTTGGAAAGTAAGAGAAGCACCAGCTGAGATAGCTTCCATCTCATTCAGTATGGGCCTTTAGCCATGGCATCCACTGGAAGAACCATCTCATCAGCAAATTATCAGGATTATAGAGAATGGTCGAGCAGTCTAGCTCCATGTTGTTCCAGTTTTTAGCTATGTCAAAGGTAGTCATTCTTATTACCTTGAGCTACTCATCTCCATAGTTTACCCATCTTTCAGAAGGTGCCTCTGGCAGTTCATTTGAAACTTCCACCACTATTCTTCTGTTAAATCTTGCAGGGGAGAGAACTGGATAGTCTTCTTGTTCGTCTGCTTCCTGTGGTGCAGAACCAGACTCTTTTTCAATATCTTCTCTCTCAGAGCCTGAACCATCTTGATCATTTCCAGCAGAGAATCCTTCTTGCTTCCTTTCATTCTTAGAGCTTTCTTCAGCAAGATTTTCCTCTGATTCATCTTCTTCATCGCTGGTCCTCTCCTGAGCACTTTCATCCTTTGATAAAAACTCATCATTACTCAGTTCAATGATAGTATTGAAGTGATCACTACTCCTTCTAGAGGCAAACTTGGCTTGCAGTCTGTAGCTCTTCCTTCTTCTTGGAGGTTCAGCTATGGGAGAGTCAGATTCCACTTCTTCTTCAGACTTGGAAGCCTCTGGTTTATCAGAAGAACTTCCTTCAGGTTTAGCAAGGGCATGGGCATGTTCTTCTTCTTTTGAGACAGCATTGTCTGACCCATTATCTGGGCTTGTTAGGGCAGTTACATTAGGGGATGGAGTTTGGTCATCTTGAATCTCTTCTTCATTTACAAAGTGACTACTCTGAGAATTAGCCATGGGGCTTGAGCATTCTTCTTCTTTATCAGCAGATGCTGAATTTTCATTCATTAATCCAACTTCACCTTCACTGCTGGATTTGGTTTGAGAGGACTCAGCCTTGATATCAGTCTCCTTTTCTTCTGCTGACTCTTCATCCTTCTCTTCAGTAGATGTACTATTTTGGGAAGCTGATGCTGGTTTGTTTTCCACCTTAGCTTTCTTGCGGAATGGTCTTTTAAGCAGCCTGTTGCTTCTCCTCTTTCTTGTTTCAGCAGTTAGAGCTCTTTCTTCTTCAACCTTGTCTTTGATGGACAGACTCCTTGGTGGGGTCTGAGCTTTCTTCACAACACCAGCTTTTTTCACACCACTGGATTTCTTTCTGACTGGTGTGGTTGATGTTGGCACCGAGTCATCAGACTCAAAACTTTCTACCTCTTCTACTTTTCTCTTCTTTGCAGAGGCCTTGCTGTTGCCTGCAGTAGTCAGCCTTCTGTTCTCCTTAGGGTTCTTCTTCCAACTCATAAATAATTGTGGAGACATCACTTTATGAACATTCAAAGGCTCTCCCTCATCATCCTTGATCTTCTCACCTAGCTTCTTCTTTATCACAATACTCAGCAGTCTGCCATGAAACACCTTAGTCAGGGGTTTTTCAGTGGACTTCTTCATCTCAGCTTTTTCTACCCACTTGGAGATTTGATCGAACAAGATAGCTCCAAAGTTGATTTGTTTCTTCAGAACTTTCGGTGACATTATCTTCAGTTGTTGGTCAAGCACTGTGTCATGTGCAGTGTCCTTACACAGTATGCATTTTCCAACTATTTCAGCAAGGAACTCGTACTCTTCAGGAAACTCCTTCTTCTTCATGTCTTTCAGACTAGGGTTTCTTTGGTACCCTATGAACTCCTTTGCTTGTTCAGTATTGACATCATCAAGGTTCTTCAGTCCTTGGTTAGGAAAACCTAGGCATTGATTGAGGTCAGAAGACTTCAACTTCAGAGACTGACCTTTAACCTTGGTAGAAAGGGTTCCAGAGTTTATGGAGGCATTTGAGTAGAACTCTTTTACCAGATCTACGTATACTCGAGTGCTAGCCTCAAGACTTTCTGAGAATCCAGCTTTCCTTACAAGTTTGAGAATATCTCTGAACTTCTTTTCGGATTTCTCGAATGACTTGGTTCCGAGCTGAATGCCAGTGATTACTCGCCAGTTTTCCATTTGAGCCGTTCGAAGAATGTGGGTATTTGATTTGTAGAGGTTTATAAGAGATGGCTGATTGTGAGTTGATAAAGCTTTGGAGTGTTAATCTGTTCTAGCTCTTGAGAGGATTTTAGGGTTTGAAAATGGGAGGGAGAAAGGTTCGATAGCTTTTGATAACTATCTACAGATTTAAAATTGTCTTTGTGGCAGTTCCTTCTAACTCTGCATAACCAGTGATGTGTCAACCGATCATTGATTGCACGATGCCCAGTAATGAGCTGTAACTCCCCATAACTTTTCAGTTAGATATTTCATTTTAGAAGAGTAGACGTTTAGACGACGTGGCTTTAACCGTTGACTTTTTGATTCGTAGAGTAGAATGGTAAGGCAACTATGGACTCTACGATTTCCTTTGTTGACTCAACGATCAACTTTTGAGAGATGCTGCAGTGGATGGCTTTGACTTCTATTCTCATTTTGATGCAACATAGCTTGATTACTGATATACTCGAACTTATCTCCTCATTTTTAATGATTGAGCAATTGTCTCATTTTCCAAGCTCCTTGTGAGCTGGAGTACCCTTTGGTAGAACTATGATCGTCGAGTTATCTTCTACGATCATTGAGGTTGCACTGCGATCGTGGAGTTCTCTTCAACCTCGACTCTACGATCGTTGACTGACTTGGTCCTTGAGATGAATTTGATCAAGCAATTCTTCTGGGACAAGGTAGCTCAGGAAGGGCCAACCTCTTAGAGTGAGCTAAGGGTCAGGTTTGTCCCTGAGGCGCTTTCCAGATGAAATGCTATAGAAGTGATTGGCAATGACATCTCATTCCACCTTTTCTGGTGGGGAGATCCACTACCAACTTTAGATAATTGCTTGCTGAGATCGTGGTATCCTCCTGTTCTTACCCTACGATCACATGTTTGATCGTAGGCATTTCATGATGTTAGGTTGGGTGGCTGAAAGGTTATCAGTAGTACGTTTTGAGACGTTCCTAATGACTATGGATCTTCATTTGATTCATCAGTCACAAAGTTTTTGGACTTTGTAGCTGGTATCTTTCCTCACAGTATAACTCAGTGCTGTTGTTTCTCAACAGATCGCTGCTCCCTATGGTTGAATCTGTCTTCCCAGATGGATGTGATTCCCTTTGCTTTAGACTCATTTGGAGGCAGCCCTGCATATCTCTTTCTGACTGGAATCATCATTATCACATAAATCTTCTTGTATTGTAGACATGGATATTTTCAAGACTGATCACTCTACGATCTTTTGTCAGCACTACGATCGTAGTCTTCATTGACAGTCTTGTGATTGTGAGATTCTGCATTTGTAATGAACTCCTCTTGACTTAAGCTTAATGATCCTCTGTTGTGAGCTCCTTTGAGGATTCTACTCATATAACATTCATTTCTTGCTCTTGATCACATAGGATCCTTTAGTTGACTGGCCTGCTTCCATACACAAATTAGCAGTCATGTGAGCTCCATTCTTGTTAGCTCAGAGGGTCTTCAAGGATAGGCTTGTACAAATAAGAACTTTATCAGGATCATCTCTAAACAGTCCTTAGCCTTCTGCTGGTTGAGTCTTCTTGACTGAAGTCTTCTGCTTCAACATTCCTTAGTGTGGTCAGACAGACCAAGTACCTGCAGTTTAAATATATTTCTATTTTTGGTACCTTTAATTAAATGGGTCCTGCTAGGTTAGTTTTCTAAACCCCTATTCCTCTTAATTGGATAATCATCACATTTATCACCAGCATCATATTCATGCATAATACTAGTTTTAGATAATACACTTTGATATGCATGAAGGTGAGTGTGTGTAAGATTTGACATTGAATAACACACACTTTATCTTTGATGGTTTCATCATTTGCTGGGTTATGTTCACAATGTTTAAGTGTTCACATAGTGAGAATCAACTCTACGATTTAAGAGTATCTAGTTGATTCATGGAGGTGATCAGTTTCTACACATCATCAAGATACTCTTGTAGAATCGATCATACTACGCGTGTTATCAAACACTCGTAACAAGGATTTGTACATACATACTAACCCACCCGTAGAAGGATTACTTCACATAGAATTCATTTGACCTGTGATGCTCTTATGACCCATTTCAGATTTCCTTCAAGATGTCATCTTCAACCCAAAACTTGGATGGAGAGAAAGTTTATAGAATTTGAGTTTCCATCCTTAAGGTACTTTCTCTCTTCACCTTTTTAGGTAGATTATGACTTCTTGACAGAATACTGTTATGGTTCATAAAAGGGTGCTTTTGTGGTGAACACATGTAATAGTGAGGAATCATACCTTTTTACTGTCAGTCTCTCAAAAGTCATTTATCTTAGATATACTCAGTTTAGGCATTGATGTGCATAGCTTCACTTTTGCTCCTGACAGCTTATTGCCCGTGTTGGCCTTTAATCAATCAGTCGTGGTCTTGAAGATGTAGGCCAAGAGAATCTCTGCGTTAAAATCTTTGACATCCTTTAGTTTACAAAGTTTGCACCCAGCTGCTGGTTGGCCAGACATAAGTTTGAGAAGATCTTCTTTCTTCTCTTGATAAGCATTTCTTAGCATGTATAGCCTCTTCATCTTTCAGACTGGTGGATGCTTGACTCTTTGTCATTGATGTCTCTTGAGCTCTCTCGTCTGATCTTCAGACTACAAGATTGACTGCAGGTAAGGATTGGTGTGACAACCTGAAAATCCGGATTGTCCAGAAATTAAGATTTAAAGAATTAGTTATTAATAAAATGAATTTTTATTAATACTATTCTGTGCTATGTGTTTATTAATTATTTTATAACCTAGAATGGTTATTAATCGGTTGGATTCTGGCTACGAGCTAGATTGAACGAGTAAGAATTTTCAAGAAGAAAATAAAATTTTTCTGGGAACAAAATATTTTCGGGGAAAAAGACGAAATAGGCACTATTCACCCGACGAAACCTAAGGGTTAGGGTTTGAATAACCTAAGCCTTTCTGAGAGTTCGGTGTGTCGAAATGACATCCCGTCGAAAGATTTGACGATAATATATCGTGAAAAGTTAAGTAAGCTGATAAAAGTTTTTCTCGAAAAACGTGCACAAATCAGACGAAATAAAAACAACGAAAAGTACTGTTATGTACTTTTTACTCGTTTAGCTACGTTAGGGGAAAACGTGAAGGAAAACGCTTGATGCCAAAATATGTTTTTTAGTTTTTTGGAAATCCGAAGAATACGTAAAAGTTAATTGGTAAAGGAAAGACGAAATATCCTAAAATATTTGGATTCCGAGAATTGCAGTTTTCGAACTGTCGGACGAATTCCGAATTACGGAAGCATGAAGCTTCCAAGGGAAGCTAGGTAAAGAGGTGGGGCGGCCACTTGGCCACCAAGTAAACTTGGTGGCTAAGTTATGAATAGTAAGGAGGTTAGGGTGGCGAAATGACTAAAATGCCCCTAGCCTTGGTTTTCTATATAAACAAGCTTAAGCTCATTTATTTGATTGAAATTTTCAACCAACACTTGAGAGAGAAAGAGAGAGAGACTTCGGATGGGAGAGGAAGAGAAAGAGAATGAGGAAAAGCTAACTTGAATACACGCTTTGTCCAGCGGAAGGAGATTAAAAAAGAACGGTAATCCGAATCCTAGTTCTTCTAATTTTTCTTTAAGTTTATATGTTCAAAAACATAACTTAATAAGAATAAGGAGTAAAAGATATTGAGAATGATTTCATATGGTTGAAATCATGAGAAAATAAGAAATAAGAAATAAGAAATAAGAAATAAGAAATAAGAAATTTAGTTTATAAATTTCTTAAGGAAGTATAAGATTCGTAAGGATTTTGAGCGATCCGAATGAATTTTATGAATGAGTAGGTCAAATAAGTAAGGAATGGTGTTCTATAACATCAAATTCCAAGAAAAAGTGAAATCGTAATCCAAAATATCGATTAAAAATGAAGAACGAACGAAGAACACGAAGAACACACGAAGAACGTTGTTGATGGACAAATTTAAAACCATCGTAGTATAAATGTTGTTGATGGACAAGTTTAAAACCATCGCGTATAAGTTAGTTGCTTATTGCTTGGTTAGGAACAGTAAAAAACATTCATGAAGAACGGATTAAAACTAAGCTATAACGAAGTTATGGAGAACATTTTGTAAAAGAAGAATGAAAATTTGAAAGTTAGTAAATGAACCCGAACGTGTAAGGTTTCTTAAGAATGTAAGAGAACGTATAAAACGGGAGTCGTGGACTCAAGAACGAATGAATTCCGAGTTTGGATGACCGAATTACGGACGAACGAACGAAGAACGTTAAAAACGTTAAAAAGAACAAAGAGCAAAGATTAAGCCAATTTAATGGCATGTTAACGGATTCAGAATGAATTTCTGTCTGTGGGTAATCGAAGTATGTAAGATAAGGAAAAAAATGGCTTTGAAACGACCTCGTTCCGAGTTATAACGAAGAAGTTATGAGATCGAAAAGTAAGCATCTCAAAATGAAGTGAACACTTAGAAAAAATTTCGGGAAGAAGGACTTGTCACCGCGGCGCCAGTCATGCCTAGTAAGGCGGCGTTGCGATGCCAGAACTGAAGTCAGGAGTCCTTATGACGCATCTTTGTGGTATGCAAGAGATAGAAAGGTGAGTGGCAATGCATTAAGCTGAAGGAAAAAGCGGAGAAGAGCTCTTAACTGCTCAGCTCTTGGGTGGAAGTGTAAGGAAAGATAAAGAACATAATGTTCAGCTAATGTAACACTTAATCAAGTGTTTTAAACCTTTAATGAAGGTTTAACGGAAAGATTAAATGAGACTAAAAGAATGTAAACACGGGTTACAGAACTGATATCCGGGGACCGTAGTCGCGATAAACGAACATGAGGGATTGCTATGATTGTGATTCCTTAGACGTTGAGTGACAAGGGTAATGAATAACATTTTGATGTTATACCATGGTAATGCGAGATGAATGTGAAGCGTGTAAACGCTGTGAATGCAACGTTGTTGCTAAGAATGATCGATTTTAGCATACAATGAACGGTATGGCTTCGACATTAAGAAAGAATAATGAACGTGGTCATGGGGTTAGATAACGATCGAAAGCAATTAAAACCTGGAATAAAGGTTGAATGAAAGATTAAGAGACGAACAATGTGAACGTTGAATACGTAAATGATCTTCGTAAATCGTATTCGCGTTTGACGAACGTTCTAAGCATACTCTAGTTGTATGACTTAGACGTTGATGAAAGTAGTAAGTAAGATACGAATGGTATCAAGAAAGCCGTATCGAACGGTAATAAGATTAATGAAAGCCGAATATGATTCGGATAAGAATGAGTCCTGAGGTATGGCAATTGCTTGCCAGAAAGCCATAAGGAATAAGAAATTGACTTAACGAACATTATAATTTAATAGTTCGTATAAGTTAAGAGAAATTTAGGTTGTGGTACAATTGTATCCTTTGATGGTTGACATATGGGAGCTGGGCTAAACAATTCCTTCAGAGAGCAAAGGTATATACGAAACTGGAAACCGATCTAACTCACTGTGTGGGCAGTGTAGACGAGACGAGAACTTGTTTGTTGGTTGTTTATGGGAAACCACTCAGAGTACCATATGGACTACTAGCAGAGAAGCGATGTGTGCTAAGTCATAGAGAAGTATAAGAAGAAGATAAGAATGTAAATCATCAAAGATGATGAATGTTTTGAGGAAGACATCTCCGTATGTCATGAAAACCGTAAACCCCAGAGAATGAAGTTAGTCAGCAGAAATTATATTGTAAGAACGCGAACCTTAAGAAGTAAAGTTAAGTAAACCAATGCGTAAGTCAAGTATATGACTAATTGGTGTATTTGTTATTTCCTTATGTGTTATAGGGATTGGAATGAGCAGTTCAGCGTAAGCTGTAGCTGTGCGTAAGGCAAGTTTCCTAACTTCATTCATATTTTAAATGAATGCTAGTTTCTTAAACTTCTCAGATGTTGAACTTGAGAAGTTCTATCTATGTGCGATATTTGTGTAAGGTGGTAGAACGTATGAGGCCTTGTGCCACAATGTGAACACTTCGGTGTTTCTGTGAGATGAACTGTTCTATGATTTAACTGTTCAATAAAAGAATGTTCTGTTTATACATGAACCGTTATTGTTAAGTATGAGCTATTGATTCTAGCCAGACAGAATGAGTATGAAAGATAATAGAGAATGAAAGTATTTCAAAGTGAATGTGACCAATGTTTTAAAATGATAAGAATCGAGATTATTCCTATTGTTCAAGCTGCTTCATAACCTTTGTTCGGTTATTAAAGTTCCAAAGGAATGTTAAACTCTTGAAGTTGTATGTTCAACTGCTATGACTTGCTGGGCAATTGAATGCTCACACTTGCTTTAAATGAAAAACATTTTTAGCGAATGATATTAGAAGAACTTAAGGATCCCGTATAGATTAAGTTGACGGTATCCAGATGAAATGCCATTCAGAATGTGAATGAGCGAGAAGATCAAGTGAAAACTTGTAAGGTAGAAAGAAGAAAATTAAACTATAGACTAATTTAATGAACTGTATGTATCCTTGGTGGCGGATAAAAGTCACTCTTGTAAGATGAAAGGAATAATGTAATTATCATTATTTGTAATGAGGAAGGTTATAAGGTTTTAGAACCTGGGAATTTAGAATGTATGTTATTATATTTTAGTATATAATGATGTATGTTGGATGAATGATGTACTCGTGACGTACGAAATCCGGGTGTGAAGATAGACCATATTTCGGGGCATTACAATTTGTCTTGTTGATGTAGCAATCGAGAATATGGACCAATCTGAGCAGCTTCAGGTGTATAAACACATTTACCTATACACAGTATTTCCAACGTGTGAGCTCATCTGCATATAACAAGTTACTTACTGCTAAACTAAGTTTAGAACAATGTTTGTGCCTGGGATCAAACTCAAAGTGATTAGCTTTTGAATATAGCATGAGAACCTATTCTGATACCAATTGTTAGTTCCCAGTAGGAACAATAGATCTAGAAAGGGGGGGGGGGGGGTTGAATAGATCCTTTTTATTTCAAATATTTTTCTGGTTTACTTTGTATTGCTCATAATTTAACATATGATAAACACAAAAATCTTTTCAAGCACATCGAAATAAGTAAAAGATCCCCTTCATTGATATATTCATAATCATACATACATTGTTCGTAGAGTTAGTTTGGTTGTAAGCAGTTAAAACATACATAGCAGTTATAGCAGTTATAGTACATAATGTAAATGACATAATGTAAAAGACAAGGGGTTTTAAGTGGTTCAGAGACTCAAGCTCCTAATCCACTCTTCTGCTTCCAGCTAGTAGGATTTCCACTAAGGAAGGGCAGCACCCTGAATCACTAAGATTCCTTCAAGGCCAGCAGCCTTGGGACTTCAGTTCACTAAGAACTCTTCAAGGCCAGTAGCCTTGGGACTCCTCTAGTTCCCTAGGAACTCTTCAAGCCCAACAGGCTTGGAACTTCGTTTAGTCCGTCCGGACAAGGACCCTTCTGGCCCTAGCTTCATCTAGTCCCTTCGGATAAGGACCCCTCAGGCCCTGGCTTCTATTGAGTTGTTTGTTTGTTTGTTGGAGTTGGAGTTGGTGCTGGGCTGTTAAGATATCTTCAAGCTCTGAACATCTTCTATACTTAGCAGCTTGGCGTGATCATCCTTGAAGTGCAGTTGAGTGTTGCATGATGTTCAGCTTCTTCTGTTACTCAACCACTTCGGATGATCCCTTGATGACTGCCTTGAAGATCTTTCTTATTGATACATGATGACTTCACATGATCGGTTTCCAAGATGACTATAAGTTCTTCTTCTTGTTACTTAGAAACTTTCTTATGCTTGCCACCATGATGACGTTTGCGATCTCCCATCTTGATACTTGATGTCTTCTCATGATGGACTTGCTAAGATGACTGTAAGTTCTTCTCTATTGTACTTAGAGTCTTCCTATGATGGACACCAAGATGACATGATGCTCTTCTTTCTCTCGGCAGTTTAGAACACTCTTCTTGTAGTAGAACTCTCACTTCTACATAGTAGAACTCTCTCTTCTACTTCTTCCTTTCCATGAATTTGAGTGTTCTTGGTGAATCGTAAAATGAACCTTTAGACTCACTATCTTACGTGGTTTAGTACAGTCCACCTTCTCTCCAAACTCGGCAACTCTAGCAACCCTCGATCTTTGAAGCTTTTCCTATTTTATACTATTTCCTAATCCTTCCGTTGGAAAGTAGCCGTTGAAGGCCATTCAAATATCTTCACAGATCTCGAGTTTATAGAGGTAGACTGCTGATGTGACATGTCATACTTTTTCTGACATTGCAGTCTACTTTTTCACCTACCCATCAGAGTTGTCACTTTAATGTCTTGGGCAGGTCGAAGACTTTATTTCCTCCTTCTGATTTCTCGATCAGAGGTTGTCCTTTTGAATCGATGCTCTCAATAAGATTTTGTACGGATACCATCCTTCAGTTTTGAATCGTTGCCAATGCTTCAATCTTCGGTTATTCGAACTCTACGATTCTGATGCTTGTCTTCGAGGACCTGATCGTAGTGTCTTGTTGAGTGTTGCTCATTGACTGGAAGAGTTAACACTACGATCTAGAAGAGTGTTGATTGGATCTTCAATGTAGTACACCTCTTCCTTCCATTGTGCAGTGCTTCAACACTTCTGTTTGCTTCCACTATTCTCAGAGACTGATGGCCTAACTCCTTGTTCTGGTCCCCTCTGAATAGCAAGATACTTCAGATTTGTGGCGCGTCTAGCTCGCTTTCTCCTTGTGATCTCCCATTCACTTATCATCAATGGACTGACCCTACACTTAATCACTTTAGCCCTGTTCTTCAGAGGCTAACCAGTATCTAAGTTCATTTTCCATCAGTTCTTTCTTTGTTTGGCAAACACTACGATCTCGGTTGCTTCCAAGATCGTTATCTTCTTCACTTGATACCATCTCTGCACTTGGTCGACTTTCTTTAGTCAGTTACTAAAGTCTTTTTATGATCATCTTGTGGAAGACTTCATCTTGAATGGCTTTACAACTCAATCTTAATACCGATTGGGTTGGTGCTTAGATCTTCCGTCACCACTTGCATGCCATTCGTTGAGTGCTCTCCGTTCCCTTCATGTAGGATGTATCTTTGCGGTGCAACCGTAGACTTTGTTTTTTTGGATATTCAGGAGTGCTCATTAGTTGAGAATCATACTTGCTCTACGATTACGCTTATGCATTGTGAGCACTTCGCATTGAGGTCTTAGTTACGCACTCTACGATTCACTTTTCTACCGCAGAGACACTTACGATCCCGAGATCGATCTTGACACTCTACTGTTTTCGCCTTGTGCTTGTTGTCTTCATCCGATCTTTCTCGACTCACGATCTCTGCATGTAATCAATAGACTCTACGAACTCAGAGTGTAGTCTACGATCCTTGGCATGGCTTCGGCATCAGTAGACTCTACTACTCCGAATGTAGTCTACGATCCTTGACTTGGCTTCAGCATCGGTAGACTCTATGACTCCGAGTGTAGTCTATGTTTCTGACTTTGCTTGGCGAGATGTTCGATCGGCTACGTGAGAAGCGTGTCTCTCACGATTCGATTCGAACAAGACTTCCTCAGCACACTACGATACCGAGGAAGCTCTTCTCAATATACCACGATCCTTCATCCTTTCTCCTGGCAGTCTACGAACCCCGAGATCTACTATCTTGCAGACTACGATTCTGCCTCCATAGCTCTCGAGTTATCCTTGACTCTCCTGGCAGACTACGATCTCTTGTGCCGTACTCGACGATCAGATAAGCCTATCTATTACATCATAAGATCAACCTAACATGCTCAATCTTTCTATATTTATAGTCCTTGTACATCATTTCTTTTTAAGGACTTTAAAAAGCTGTTCTTAATGCTTATGTAGGATCAACCTAACATGCTTGATCAATTCATTCTAAGTCCTTGTATACATGTTTTTATTTTCTATCAAAGGACTTTACAGCTTTTCTTCATGCAAGCATACTTGCATATTCATTCATATATATATCATAATCAAATCATATGTAAATAGGAATATCATTCATATGTTTATTCTTGACAAATACCATCGTGGGAAAACGAATGTGGTAGCTGACACGTTGAGTAGAAGATCATATGCGTTTACGAGTGCGATGTTGTTAACACAAAAGCCCATTTCATATAACTTACAAATGATGAAGATAAAGTTAAAGACTCTAGGGACACACATGAAGATAACGAATATAGTAGAATCGACTTTACTCAATAAAGTTAAAGCCGCTCAAGCTACACACCCGAATCTGATGAATGTGAAGAAGAAGGTTCAAGAGGGTATTATTCTAGAACCAAGAATCGATGAAGAGAGGAAATCTCAACCCTCAATTTAATTGGCCCATTAGAAATACTTGATCGAGTAGGAACTGTGGCCTATAGACTCATTTTATCGCCAAATATGTCGCGTGTTCATAACATTTTTCACGTATCGATGTTACGTAAATATGTGGATGACCCGAACCACGTTATTAAATTAGAACTAGACGAGATAGCAGAAGATTTAACGTATGAGGAGATACATGTTAAAATCTTGGATAAGAAGGATCGTATTCAACACTCAAAGGTTATACCTCAAGTGTTAGAATCTGAAATGAAGTCAAGATATCCTCATCTCTTCGGCATACCAGGTACGTACGTAAATTTTGAGGGAGAAATTTCATAAGGAGGGGAGATTGTGAGACCCCAAATTTTATGAATAAAGATTTAAATTTCTCAAAATATTTTTTGAATATTATGGTGTGGATTTGATATAATGTTATAGTTGTGGGTAATATTTATAAATTTTGCATAGTAAGCAAGTTGTTATATAATATTCGATTGGTCGAGGAATATTCATTTTAACAGGGAATATTCGTACGATAGAACAATCATTGGTGGACCCCACAACGGATGTATTGTCGCAGTAAGAAAATGACACAATTATCTTTTTATAACGACGAAAGTGTTACCGTTAAAACTGTTGAACTACCCGATAGTAAAAGTACAGCAATACGCGTGGTTGCATAGTAGCACACGGTATTGATTATTGATGCTTACGTAAGAAGTCACTAAGTTATACTCAATTATTGTTACAGTAATTGCTGCATCATATCTCTCATATTATTGATTCAATTATTGTCACAATATCATCTGCATAATATTTATTATTATTAAATCAATAATTGAGACGGTAAAGTTATTCATATTATTATTTGCAATATTGACAATGTCTAGAAGTTCTGTCAAGGAGAGGTTTGGTCACCTAATTGCGCGCCAATAAGGAGAAATCCTTATCGAAAAGCCCCCTCTTTCCTGGGAACGACCTGATTGTTAAATATTGTGAGTTATAATATTAATGATGAATAAGTTTGTGTTGATTAAAGATAAAATTGATAGTTCCATTGTGTTGGAATTATTAGTGTTAGTGAAAATCGACATTTATTTCGATATTAATTGATGTCTGGAAGTTATAATTGACCCGATCGTAATTAATTAATCGGATAAATGAGCAATTAATTGCTATTAATTCACATGATTATAACTATTTGTTCACATGTGTGCACTATTGATTCACATTCTTGTACTATTAGGGGTGGTGGTGCAAGATTGGTAATATATACTTGCATGACTAAGTTAAAAATGGAGGTATAGATGGAGGTACTATATTGTAATTCGTATTTTCACATGTCTAGAACTATTGATTCACATGATTTACTATTGATTCACAATATTTACCATTAGGGGAGGTGGTGCAAGTTTGATAATACTTGCAGGACTAAATTAAAAATAACAGAAAAGATGAAGGTATTATACTGTAATATTCTGAGCCCCAAATCGTGCAATTATTGAAACTATATTTTCTTATAAATAAAAGCTCATTCCTTCATTATTTTTCACCAATTCACTAAAGCTATAGAGCAATTATTATAGAGAGAAATTATAGAGAGGAAGAAGAATAGATGTCTGCTACCTTACTATTTCAGTATCCAATTTTTTCTAAGGTAAGAGGTATTATTTCTTTCGTATTCATGAAGAGAGCTTCTGTTATTCCATTCTTTATTATTATGTTTGAATAACCTGTCTATGCGAAGTACCGCATACATGGTGAAATTTTTCTATTATTTCATTCTTTATTATTATGTTGGAATAACTTGTCTATGCGAAGTACTGCATACATGGTGAAATTCTTCTGTTATTCCATTATTTATTATTCTGTTGGAATTACTTGTTTGTGCGGATTATGCATGACCTGGTTCCGTTCTTTATTATTCATTGGAATATCTTGTGCATGTGTAATTACGTATTTGACTGGTTCCTTCTTTATTATTCTCGTGAAATATCCTGTCTGCATGCGGATTACGTATGACCTAGTTCCATTCTTTATTATTACGCTGGAATAACTCGTCTGCCATGGCCTATCGTATGCTCAGTGAATTCATTGTTATTCCATTCTTTATTATTACATTGAATAACACATGCGTGTGGACTACCGCATGCATGGTGAATGATCCTTTATATTCATTCCTTATTAAATTGTGGAAATGATCTGTCTACGTGGATTACCCCATAGCGGGTGAAAATCCATTTGCAGTTTCGTATATTCTATTATAATCGTATGAGATATCATTTCTTTTGTACTCGTCATGAAATATCATTTTATTTGGTATTTTATTTACAAGTTACTATTCACTGGTTACTATTCACTATAGTATTATTCACTTAGGTATTCGGGGCACTTTTCATGTCGGAGTACTATTCACGAGTTACTATTCATGGGTTACTATCACCCAAATTACTATTCACCTGAATATTATTCACTCGGGTATTTGGGGTACTTTTCATGTCGGGATACTATTCACGAGGTACTATTCCTAAAGTACTATTCATGGGGTACTATTCACGGAATACTATTTACCCGAAAAATATATTTCTTTTCTGTCCAAATTATTTTTGGTACATGAATATTATTCTTAAATTTTACTCCACAAACCAGTATCATGTTGACAATTTGGACGTTATTGATTTCTGGATAAATTAAATTATAAATCTTTAAAATTTATCCTTGAACTTGTTTTATTGAATTATTATGTCATTGTCATCATCCTAATGCTTATATTGTGATGAAAGTCAACTTTGGCTTACGTGCAGAGATGGACTTGGTATGATTATGACCAGGGATTATTCGGTATAATCATGGAATCAATAATGTGACGAATGATGTGGTGAAAGTCCTCATCTACCGTAGTTTATTGATGGACGATTGTTGGTATGATTATGACCGAGGATAATTCGGTATAATCATGACCATTGATGATTGCATGAATATCCTTGGCCGTGGTGTGCGTGCGAGGATGATTTGATTTGATTTATTAAAATTTGAGTCTCAAATGATAAAGTTGATGAAAAACTTTTAAATCATAGAAGATAGTAGATTTTATGCTCTACTTAACTCTTCTAATGGATTGCTTATTTAAGTTAGCGATTGTTGATCTAAAACTTGTTGTCTATTATATTCTATCGGTTGTTATCTTGTTGAAGGCTAAGGATAATTTATTCTCATTATCTTAGTCATAATATTTCTTCTTTGGCTAGTTGAGCTCACCCTTTCTTTCAATCGTTTTCTCTTCAGAAATGAGAATATAGTTTTGGGACTAGTCGTGGACCAGAGTAATGGTCCAGATGATAGCATTAGTAGTCCTCACTATTCTGTTAAATAGTATGGCAATAAATGTCATGAGGACTCCACTGAGTGTGGATATTGTCTAGATGACAATATTCTTATTAAAACTCTTAGATTATGTTTTGTCGTAACTGTTGTATAATTAAGTTGTATTTAATTTATGTACAATATATCTAGAGACTCAAGATGGATGATGTATTCCTGTTTTGGGAGCGTCACAGATAAGGTATAACCTTAGTAAACCCTAATGTAGATTATAAACCCTAATCTGTGATTAAAAAACCCTAATAAACAGTAAGGAACCCTAACTGTATTCTGGGAAACCCTAATTTCTGATTCGGGAACCCTAAATCCTAATTAGAAAACCCTAATTGAGATTATCCAACCCTAAGGGTTAATATTAAAAGGAAGCATGTCAAATGACTATAGAATACCCTTAAAATCATGTGAGAAATTACCAAAATACCCTTTCGGGGCGAAATAACCAAAATACCCTTACTTAACTTTTAAGTTAAGAGATATTGCAAATCTTGTGAGTCACCAATGTTGGTTTATCCCATGCGCTGGAAAATCAAACCAAATCAGATATTATATGTGCCACCTTTCATCTTATACATTCATTGAATCAAAAGAAAAGGATTAAAGAGAGAGAAAGTGCAAAAACTTAGCTCATTTGTTCTCTAACACTTAACCAACTCCATCTCTCTCTAAAGCCACGAAATATAAAAGTATTTCAGTCCCTAGATAGCTCCATAACACCTCAAGATCAGTGTAGAAAGCCAAGGATCAAAGATTGCTCAAGAGAGGTATAAACCCTAACCTATATTTGATCTTGTATGCTAAGATAAAAGTTGTATTTATGTGTTTAAATGTGTTATAAGATGTTATTTGGTGATCTATGATGTTATATCATAGATCCATAATATCAAAGTGCTTAAAAATGGAGTTTTTAAAACTGTCTAGAACCCTAGTTCTATGGCCTCACAAACGAATGTCAGAGGCCATAGATCTAGATCTGTTTACTATTTGTCTTTTTTGAAGTTATAGACTTGTAGTATACTATGTGGGGTGTAATCTGGAAGTGGAATCATGCTCATAGCATGTCCAGATTACAAGTTATTGATGGTTAAAGTGGGTTGATCGAGCATAACTTGGTGTTTCTGGGTAACCCAGAAATTACCAGATGGGTCTGACAAGATCTTCAAGAGCACTGATCTGTCAGATGTTATGTGTTTAGCTTATGTTGTTGTATCAAAGTTATACTCTTGTATATGGAATATAGATTCATCGCCTTAGATCACTTAAATATCAACTAGAATCAAAGTAGTGAGCAGTCAAAGTGAGTTGACTGAGCTTGACTTTAAAAACACAGTTTCTAACAAGGTTTGACCACGCCAAATCCTGTGATTGTGATGTTGTTTTGCTACCTTAGTGTAGTGATGTTGTTCTTTGACATGAGGACTACAATATTAAACCAATTAAACACCAAACCATTGACCAGAACCTAAGATTAATTGAACTACAAAGTGACTACTTGAAACTGTCTTGGTTTCTGGGTAACCCAGAAAACCTAGAAAACCCAGAAACCGTCAGACAAATAGTTTGAGCCATTAGATCTTCATGGTGTGTTGTTATTTGATCCTAATTGTTGTCGATACATGTAGTATTGCATAAATACTACATGATCTGAACCTTAGCATGCCTAGAAACATTATGAGCTGAGATTTATGAATGGTCAAACCAAGCACTTAGAGACTGACTGTAAAAACCCAAAACCCTAATAGAACTCGTATGTGTAAATCCCGTTATATAAATAAAATTTCTCTGTTCTGAATGTGTTACGTGTTATTATATACTTGGTTTGACAAAATTGACCAAATAAATTTTTATCCGAAAAACATCATGCTTGACACCTCGTGCTTAAAATGTTTTTTCCCATAATCGGACTTTTCGGTAAAATTATTTTGACAAGTTGCTTTGTCATGCTTACACTGATAAAACGCTTTGTCGTGCTTATTAGGATTAGTGAGTAAACCCTAATTAGAAAAACCCTAACCTTAATTAGCAAAATCCTAACCTTAATTTGTTAATTAAACCCTAATTAGCTAATCTAACTCTAATTAGCTTATGTTAACACTTAATCATGGTTAGTAAACTTCTATTAGGTACTAATTAACATTACTTAACATTCCTAATCATTAGAAACAAAACCCTAATCAAGATTAGTGAAGATTTAAGCCTAATTAAGCTACTAATGTGACGCCCCCAAAATAGGTATACACAACACCCATTCTGAGTCGCCAAATACATGGTACAAGAAGCAAACTACAACTTCAATAATACAAATGTCGTGTGAAATACGACAATATATACTGTGAGTTTAAATATAATATTGTCTTCTAGACAATATCCACACGCAAATAAATCCCCATCATAATTATTGATACATTATTTTACAAAAATGGTGAGGACTACTAAACAACTCTCTCTAGAACCTTCATTCCATACCCCGACTAGTACTCGCTACATTCTCGCCTCCTGAGAAGAAAAATGGAACAACAAGGAAAAGGGTGAGCTCAACTAGCCCAGTAAAGAATATTATAACTAAGATAATATACAACAAATTATCGTTAGTCTTCAACAGGGAAAAATCTGATAGAATACAATAGACAACAAGTTTCAGATCAATATTCGCAATGAAATAATAATTCATAGAAGAGTTACGTAGAGAATGAAATCTACTATAATCTATGAATTTAATAATCCATCATCAATATTTTATCCTCGTAACATCAATCAATATTCATCTCAAATCAAATATTCATCTTTGCACTATGAGCCAAAGATATTCATCAATCCATTATGTTTCATCTCAACACTGCTCATCTTTGCACTAAAGGCCAAAGATATTCATCAATCCAGTCATGTTCATCTCAACACTGCTCATCTTTGCACTAAAGGCCAAAGATATTCATCGCCTATCATGTTCATTTAAACACCGCTCATCTTTGCACTACAGCCAAAGATATTCTTCAAATCATTCATCTTTACTACAAAGCCAAAGATATTCAATAATATCATCATTTAAGACCGAGGATGATGAAAAATATTTTAAAGAAATCGAATCCAAAGAAACAAAATGACAAGGATTAAGGATTAAGGATTCATACTTGGTTTTATCCACGCCCAAAAATACCTCAAAAATAATCATAGTGGTGTAAAATTCAAGAATGATCAAAACATGGATACAATCAAAGCTAGTATCCAGAATAGATATTTTGGACGAAAAGAAGAAATTTCATTTTTCGGTGAATAGTACCGTATACGTGAATAGTGCCGTATACGTGAATAGTGCCGTATACGTGAATAGTAACTCCGACACCAAAAGATAGAAATTCCACAAAAAAACATTTTCACGCTTCATGAATAGTACTCGTGAATAGTAACTCGTGAATAGTAACTCATGAATAGTAACTCGTGAATAGTAACTCATGAATAGTAACTCATGAATAGTAACTCATGAATAGTAACCCCGACATGAAAAAGTTCCAAATTTGATAAAAACTTCAGATCAACATTTCAGCATAATGATATTGAAGAAATAATATCATTACGAAAAAAAAATAATATCCCTTACCTCAAAGAATCAATACTTCTAAGGAAAGGCTCAAGTGATGTCTTTGAATGAAACTTGATCGAATAAAGAACTCTCAAAGTATCTAAATACTCACAAAATACGCCAATAATATAGAGAGAGAAAGAGAGAAAACTTTGTTTCGGTGTGATTTTCAATTCTAACTTAGCCTCTATTTATAGGAAAACGTTAGCCCACCAAGCGCACTTGACTGCACACTGATGGCTTTACCTCGCTACTATTGCCACCCACCACATTTGAAATAAAATTCAGCACATTTCTTCACCAACCACAAGTGGGGCCCACTCAATTCTAGAATTTTCCACCAAAATCAATTATAACCCTAATTTCCGAATCAGGACACCTCTTAAAATTCATAACAAATCATTCGTGCATTTTTAATCGGCTCAAAATTTGTGGACATATACTCAACTTATGTATGTATAACATACCCAAAAATTACCACAATCCAACGGTTGGATTAAAAATTATAACCCCATGAATATATCTCAAAACCCCCGATTTAATTTTTAATACCTCCAACTGTAAAATACCGATAAAACACCTCAACAATAATTTCTTCATTTATAACCACATAAATAAATCCATCATTTATATCCACATAAAATAAATATTTCTTTATCATATGAATCAATAATTAATTATTCACAAATAATATTACGTAATCACAATTATGACAACCAAAGCCGCTCCTGTGAAAGAGGGGCTTTCCGATAAGGATTTCTCCTTCTTGCGCCGCAATTAGGTGACCAAACCTCTCCTTGATGTAACTTTCTAGACATTGCCAATAATGCTATCTAATAATATTATTCAAATAATATGAATTATTGATCCGATAATGGAGATAATGTGCAAAGGACAATTATTGAACAACAATAATATAAAATATCAACGCAAAGAATTATCAATCAATAAAATAAAATATCAACAAGAATTCACCGTAAAAATTATTGAGTAGTGCCTTCTTACGTAAGGATCAATAATTCAACAATCTCGCAATACCGTAGTACCACTCAAAACCACGCCAGATTCATCAGTATTTTAACCACCGCATTCCAATGTCCTTAATTCAGAATAACTACGCCCGCTTATTTTTAACCAACTTATATTTGTCGTTTTCCTCATCCAATCGCTTTCACATGGGCCTGACACATGGTCGCTACCGTCAGCATTTAATATTCCCGACAAAGATTTAATATTCCACGACCAAACGAATATTCCCCACAACAATGAATATTTTATAACCACTTTATTTTATTTTATGATATTTAACCCTTAACTATCCACATTAATCAAATCAACCCTTACTATTTCAAAATAATAAATAAAGGAAATTCCTTTTATTTAAAAATTTTTCAGGGTCTTACAACCTCCCTCCTTATGAAATTTCATCCTCGAAATTGACGTACGTACTCGTGTTTCAAAAAGGTGAGGATACCTCGCTTTCATTTCCGCTTCCAATTCCCGTGTCATTTCTCTATAGCATGATTCCTCCACAAAACTTTAACTTGTGGTATGACCTTTCTTGCGCATAGGACATGCTCCTTCCTATCCAAGATCTTGACAGTACCTCCTCATACGTTAAGTCTTCTCTTTATCTCGTCCGGTTCTAACTCAATAACGTGGTTCGGTCTTTCACATATTTACGAAAGCACGATATGTGAAACACATTATGAATACGAGACATACTTGAGGTAACGCAAGTCTATAGGCTACATTTCCTACTCGATCAAGAATTTGAAATGGACCAATAAATCGTGGATTTGAGCTTTCCTCTCTTCCCAAATCTTGTAACTCCTTCCATGGAGCAACTCGCAATAATACATGATCCCCACACTAAATTCCACGTCCTTTCGATGAAGATCCGCATAACTCTTTTGTCGATCTTGTGCCGCTTTGTATACGCTGTCGAATCAATTGGATCTTTTCGGTAGTCATACGTACTAACTCGGGTCCTAACAATGTTGCTTCACCCACCTCATCCCAACATATTGGAGAACGACATTTTCGTCCATATAATGCTTCAAATGGAACCATGCCTATATTTGTTTAATAACTATTGTTGTATGAGAATTCCACCAATGGCAAGTACTTATCCCAACTTCCTTTGAAATCTAGGACACGTAGTTTTAATATATCTTCAAGAGTTTGAGTAGTCCTCTCGATTGCCCATCCGCTTTGAGGATGGTATGCCAAATCAATCAGAAATTGTGCCCATAGCTTTCTAACCCAAAATCATGAAGTGAATCTTGGGTCACTATCCAAACTATGGATACGGTACATGCCATGCAACCTCACAATCTCATTCACGCATATACTAGCAAGTCGTTCAAGGAATAAGTCTCCCATATCTAAGAAGAAATGAACAGACTTGGTTAATCTATCAACAATAACCCAAATAGCATTTGATGCCTTGAGAAACCGTAGGAAGACCCGTGAATCGAAATCTATGGTAATGTGTTCCCACTTCCATTCCTAATCTCAAGTGGTTGCAACGGACCCTTAGGTACTAGATGCTTCGCTTTTACACGTTGGCAAGTTAAACACATCGAGATAAACTTTGCAATCTCTCTCTTCATATTGTTCCACCAAAATGTATGTCAAGATCACGATACATTTTAGTACTTCCGTGATGGATTGCAAATGGTGTATTGTGTGCCTCCATCATAATCTTGTACTTCAAATCGTAGTCGTTAGGAACACAAAGTCTAGAGTGGACTCAAGTATTCCTTCTTCATCAATTCTCGCCCTAATAGCTCCTTCTTGTACTTTCTTCTTCATACGCATCACCTCCGCCATGGCTTGAGCAAATTTTAACTTTATCGATTAAAGTCGATTATACTCAGATATCATCACTTGGGTACCTAGAGTTTTCATCTCCATCTCTATTATTTGTAAATTATACTGAAATTAGTCTTTGACAATATCATACTCAGATTTGATACGATCTTCTACTCAACACGCCGCCTACCACGCTCGCTTTTCGAGATGGCATGGTCGTAACATGTCTTTGAAATGAGTCTCCTCTTGAGTTCTTCAAGCTCTTTCCACATTCCTTGCTCCATTCAATTTTGTATCTCTACGAGTCACCGCGATAATGGAATAGCGATTCGAGAATATCCTCCGATAATAACCAACTAAGCCTAGAAAGCTACGTGATTTCGATTATCGACTTAGGTTGCTCTCAATCGTGACTCATATCCCAACCTTGATAAGACGTCACAATGACACCTATCGCTTTACTATCGCATCGTAATACGACGCCCCATACAGAGAGTCCGCTTAGTGCATTCCACAAAGGAAGTCACAAGATAAAGGCTCGTACCAAATTTATAGTTGAATTTTTAACTCCTCAAGTTCAATAGAGCCATTCTATATGAGATTTTAGAAATGAGTTTTGTACCGGTTTAAAGTCGATACAAAATTTAATATCGCTTTGGGAGTAAGCCAAGAAATTCTTCAGAAATACATCGTGAAAAATCAATAACAACAGAATATTATTCAAATCGACGTGTCTTTATTCAAATCCATAACATGGACTAAGAAAACTTGACATCCGTAATAAACGAATGACTTCATGGCTTGATATGAAAATGTTTGATTACAATGGTTTGATTTCTTGAATTCGAATAACAAAGTTGCTTAGAATATGAAAACTAACAACCTTACAAAAGCAATCAATTTGGCATGATGAGTAGTTAACCTTAAAATCACATCAAAAGCAAATATCTCTATAGAAATAAGGTTAACGTGTAATGTGATAGTGCCAACTCAATCAAACAAGATTTCTAAACAATGTATGTAATGAAAGTTTCTCCTAACTGGATTCTCCATAAATAGGTCAAAGTCTAATTTCTCCGTAGTCAAGTTCAAACGCTGAGCGCAAGCAAGAGAGATAAAAGAATGGGTAGAACCCAGATTCTAGTAAGGTATAAACTTCAGTAAGAATTTATAATTAACTAACCCGTGCTAACTTCGTCGTTTCCTCGCATTTTGACCGTCCACGACAAACGCTTCTTCAAGAACCGCTGACTTTGACTTTTCTTGGACATCCTTTCGAGTCACCATTCACGCCGGATCGGGTTTCGATATCGTATAATCTCGAGCGATATGTCCTTCTTTTCCACAATTATAGCATACCTTGGAAGGCTTTTGAACAGTTTGACCTTATATGTCCCTCCTCTCCACATCTCAGTAGCATCTAACCGGCGATCGTTCTCTTCCCTAGAATTTGTTGATAGTGTTGATGTTGTCATTGACGCCTTCCCGTCATCGTTAAATCTTCTTTTTAGATTGACATCTCTTTCCATAATATCAACGCGTCAGTGCGCCTTTTTTACCCATGCATCACTCATTCTCACTCGCTCGCTTATTTCTTCTTTCACCGAGATCCAAATTTTATCATCTTATACTCGCCAAAGAGTGCTTCGCTCAAGCATCACGTGACGGTAACACAAGCTTGAATCGTTGCATCTCCTTTGCTCCACGATCGCCTCGCAATTTTTAGCCCCGCTTCTTCTAACTCATGAATACGATTTTGCAATTCTATATTTGATCATAAAATACCTCTAATAAACTCTCTTGTACCTCTTCTTCCTCTTCTTCCTCACTCTCACCGTTACCTCTCGCGATTATCTCTAAAAGCAACTATCAATTCTTCACTCACCACATGGATATCTCTAATTCTTCTTCGCCGACATCACATTATCCTCGTCAATTATTAGAGGTGTCTCCACGATCTCATTCACTCCATTGTTAACGCTCTCAAAGCCCATTCTAAAAAAACTATCATAAAACAAGGGTTAATTAAATAAATTAACAAATCACATAATACCCCTATAATATGACCAACCAACAAATAAGCTTAGGTAGGACACACTAGCGAAGGATTTACTCGCCTCTCCCTCCTAGTTTTATTCCCCGATCTCCGCCAGAGATCATATCCCTAAGCTCGATATCAACCATGACGCCCCCAAAAATAGGTATACACAACACCCATTCTCGAGTCGCCAAATACATGGTACAAGAAGCAAACTACAACTTCAATAATACAAATGTCGTGTGAAATACGACAATATATAATTATGAGTTTAAATATAATATTGTCTTCTAGACAATATCCACACGCAAATAAATCCCCATCATAATTATTGATACATTATTTTACAAAAATGGTGAGGACTACTAAACAACTCTCTCTAGAACCTTCATTCCATACCCCGACTAAGACTCGCTACATTCTCGCCTCCCCGAGAAGAAAAATGGAACAACAAGGAAAAGGGTGAGCTCAACTAGCCCAAGAAAAGAATATTATAACTAAGATAATATACAACAAATTATCGTTAGTCTTCAACAGTGGGAAAAATCGATAGAATACAATAGATAACAAGTTTCGTATCAATATTCAAGCTTGGAAATAATAATTCATAGAAGAGTTACGTGAGAATGAAATCTACTATAATCTATGAATTTAATAAATTCATCATCAATATTTTATCCTCAGTAACATCAATCAATATTCATCTCAAATCAAATATTCATCTTTGCACTACAAAAGCCAAAGATATTCATCAATCTCCATTATGTTCATCTCAACACTGCTCATCTTTGCACTAAAGGCCAAAGATATTCATCAATCGGTCATGTTCATCTCAACACTGCTCATCTTTGCACTAAAGGCCAAAGATATTCATCACCATCACCATGTTCATTTAAACACCGCTCATCTTTGCACTACAAAGCCAAAGATATTCTTCAGAAATCATTCATCTTTGCACTACAGCCAAAGATATTCAATAATATCATCATTTAAGACCGAGGATGATGAAAATATTTTTAAAGAAACGAATCCAAAGAAACAAAATGACAAGGATTAAGGATTAAGGATTCATACTTGGTTTTATCCACGCCCAAAATACCTCAAAAATAATCATAGTGGTGTAAAATTCAAGAATGATCAAAACATGGATACAATCAAAGCTAGTATCCGTAATAGATATTTTGGACGAAAAAGAAGAAATTTCATTTTTCTATGAATAGTACCAGATACGTGAATAGTGGTCAGATACGTGAATAAAGGCCGTGATACGTGAATAGTAACTCCGACACCAAAAGATAGAAATTCCACAAAAAAACATTTTCACGCTTCATGAATAGTACTCGTGAATAGTAACTCGTGAATAGTAACTCATGAATAGTAACTCGTGAATAGTAACTCATGAATAGTAACTCATGAATAGTAACTCATGAATAGTAACCCCGACATGAAAAAGTTCCAAATTTGATAAAAACTTCAGATCAACATTTCAGCATAATGATATTGAAGAAATAATATCATTACGAAAAAAATAATATCCCTTACCTCAAAGAATCAATACTTCTAAGGAAAGGCTCAAGTGATGTCAATGAAACTTGTATCAACAAAGAACTCTCAAAGTATCTAAATACTCACAAAATACGCTCAATAATATAGAGAGAGAGAGAGAAAACTTTGTTTCGTGTGATTTTCAATTCTAACTTAGCCCTCTATTTATAGGAAAACGTTAGCCCTACCAAGCAGCACTTGACTGCCACTCGATGGCTTTTACTCGCTACTATTGCCACCCACCACATTTGAAATAAAATTCAGCACATTTCTTCACCAACCACAAGTGGGGCCCACTCAATTCTAGAATTTTCCACCAAAATCAATTATAACCCTAATTTCCTAATCGATACACCTCTTAAAATTCATAACAAATCATTCGCATTTTTAACGGCTCAAAATTTGTGGACATATACTCAACTTATGTATGTATAACATACCCAAAATTACCATTAATCCAACTATTTGATTAAAAATTATAACCCCAAGAATATATCTCAAAACCCCGATTTAATTTTTAATACCTCCAACTGCAAAATACTCGATAAAACACCTCAACAATAATTTCTTCATTTATAACCACATAAATAAATCCATCATTTATATCCACATAAAATAAATATTTCTTTATCATATGAATCAATAATTAATTATTCACAAATAATATTACGTAATCACAATTATGACAACCAGCCCGCTCCTGTGAAAGAGGGGGCTTTCCGATAAGGATTTCTCCTTCTCAAGCGCCGCAATTAGGTGACCAAACCTCTCCTCGATGTAACTTTCTAGACATTGCCAATAATGCTATCTAATAATATTATTCAAATAATATGAATTATTGATCCGATAATGGAGATAATGTGCAAAGGACAATTATTGAACAACAATAATATAAAATATCAACGCAAAGAATTATCAATCAATAAAATAAAATATCAATAAGAATTCACCGTAAAAATTATTGAGTAGTGCCTTCACGTAAGGATCAATAATTCAACAATATCAGGTAATACCGCAACTACTCAAAGCAACCAATGCCAGACATCAGATTTTAACCACCGGCATTCCAATGCCTTAATTCAGAATAACTACGCCGCTATTTTTAACCAACTTATATTTGTCGCTTTCCTCATCCAATCGCTTTCCGCTTATGGGGCCCACACATGGTCGCAATTGGTCGTCAATACATTTAATATTCCCCGACAAAGATTTAATATTCCACGACCAAACGAATATTCCCCACAACAATGAATATTTTATAACCACTTGCTTATTTTAAATGATTTAACCCTTAACTATCCACATTAATCAAATCAACCCTTACTATTTCAAAATAATAAATAAAGGAAATTCCTTTTATTTAAAAATTTTTCGGGTCTTACAACCTCCCTCCTTATGAAATTTCGTCCTCGAAATCGACGTGACGACTGTGTTTCAAAAGGTGAGGATACCTCGCTTTCATTTCCATTTCCAATTCCTGTGTCATTTCCTCTATAAAGATGATTCCTCCACAAAACTTTAACTTGTGGTATGACCTTTCATGACATAGGACATGCTCCTTCCTATCCAAGATCTTGACAGTACCTCCTCATACGTTAAGTCTTCTATTATCTCGTCCGGCTTCTAACTCAATAACGTGGTTCGGTCTTTCACATTTTATAAGTACGATATGTGAAACACATTATGAATACGAGACATACTTGGAGGTAACGCAAGTCTATAGGCTACATTTCCTACTCGATCAAGAATTTGAAATGGACCAATAAATCGTGGATTTGAGCTTTCCTCTCTTCCCAAATCTTGTAACTCCTTCCATGGAGCAACTCGCAATAATACATGATCCCCTACACTAAATTCCACGTCCTTTCGATGAAGATCCGCATAACTCTTTTGTCGATCTTGTGCCGCTTTGTATACGCTTGTCGAATCAATTGGATCTTTTCTAGTAGTCATACGTACTAACTCGGGTCCCAACAATGTTGCTTCACCCACCTCATCCCAACATATTGAGAACGACATTTTCGTCCATATAATGCTTCAAATGGAACCATGCCTATATTTGTTTAATAACTATTGTTGTATGAGAATTCCACCAATGGCAAGTACTTATCCCAACTTCCTTTGAAATCTAGGACACGTAGTTTTAATATATCTTCAAGAGTTTGAGTAGTCCTCTCGATTGCCCATCCGCTTTGAGGATGGTATGCCAAACCAAATCAGAAAATTGTGCTCTATAGCTTTCTAACCCAAAATCATGAAGTGAATCTTGGGTCACTATCCAAAACTATGGATACAGCATGCCATGCAACCTCACAATCTCATTCACGTACATACTAGCAAGTCGTTCAAGGGAATAAGTCTCCCATATCGGCAAGAAATGAATGTACTTGGTTAATCTATCAACAATAACCCAAATAGCATTGATGCCTTGAGAAACCGTAGAAGACCCGTAATCTAAATCTATGGTAATGTGTTCCCACTTCCATTCCTAATCTCAAGTGGTTGCAACGGACCCTTAGGTACTAGATGCTTCGCTTTTTACACGCTGGCAAGTTAAACACATCGAGATAAACTTTGCAATCTCTCTCTTCATATTGTTCCACCAAAATGTATGTCAAGATCACGATACATTTTAGTACTTCCAGATGGATTGCAAATGGTGTATCAGTGTGCCTCCATCATAATCTTGTACTTCAAATCGTAGTCGTTAGGAACACAAAGTCTAGAGTGGACTCAAGTATTCCTTCTTCATCAATTCTCGCCCTAATAGCTCCTTCTTGACTTTCTTCTTCATACGCGATCACTCCGGCCTGGGGCTTGAGCAAAATTTTAACTTTATCGATTAAAGTCGATTATACTCGTATATCATCACGTGGGTACCTAGAGTTTTCATCTCCATCTCTATTATTTGTAAATTATACGAAAATTAGTCTTTGACAATATCATACTCGTATTGTATACGATCTTCTACTCAACACGCCACTACCACGCTCGCTTTTCCAGGATGGCATGGTCAGAACATGTGCTGAAATGAGTCTCCTCTTGAGTTCTTCGAAGCTCTTTCCACATTCCTTGCTCCATTCGAATTTTGTATCTCTACGAGTCAGCTGCGATAATGGAATAGCGATTCGAGAATATCCTCCGATAATAACCAAACTAAGCCTGTAAAGCTACGTATTTCGATTCATCGACTTAGGTTGCTCTCAATCGTGACTCATATCCCAACCTTGATAAAGACGTCACAATGACACCTATCGCTTTACTATCGCATCGAATATGACGCCCCTTACAGAGAGTCTGGCTTAGGTGCATTCCACAAAGGAAGTCACAAGATAAAGGCTCAGGTACCAAATTCTATAGTTGAATTTTTAACTCCTGAAGTTCAATAGGAGCCATTCTATATGAGATTTTAGAAATGAGTTTTGTACCGGGTTTAAAGTCGATACAAAATTTAATATCGCTTTTGGGAGTAAGCCAAGAAATTCTTCAGAAATACATCGTGAAAAAATCAATAACAACAGAAATATTATTCAAATCGACGTGTCTTTATTCAAATCCATAACACGGACTAAGAAAACTTGACATCCGTAATAAACGAATGACTTCATGGCTTGATATGAAAATGTTTGATTACAATGGTTTGATTTCTTGAATTCAATAACAAAGTTGCTTAGGAATATGAAAACTAACAACCTTACAAAAGCAATCAATTTGGCATGATGAGTAGTTAACCTTAAAATCACATCAAAAGCAAATATCTCTATAGAAATAAGGTTAACAGTAATGTGATAGTGCCAACCTGAATCAAACAAGATTTCTAAACAATGATGTAATGAAAGTTTCTCCTAACGGATTCTCCATAAATAGGTCAAAGTCTAATTTCTCCGTAGTCAAGTTCAAACGCTGAGCGCAAGCAAGAGAGATAAAAGAATGGGTAGAACCCAGATTCTAGTAAGGTATAAACTTCGAAGAATTTATAATTAACTAACCTGCTAACTTCGTCGGGTTCCTCGATTTTGACCGGTCACGACAAACGCTCTTCCAAGAACCGCTGACTTTGACTTTTCTTGGACATCCTTTTGAGTCACCATTCACGCTGGATCTGGTTTCGATATCGTATAATCTCGAGCGATATGTCCTTCTTTTCCACAATTATAGCATACCTTGGAAGGCTTTGAACAGTTTGACCTTATATGTCCCTCCTCTCCACATCTCAGTAGCATCTAATCGGCGATCGTTCTCTTCCCTAGAATTTGTTGATAGTGTTGATGTTGTTTACGACGCCTTCCCGTCATCGTTAAATCTTCTCTTTTAGATTGACATCTCTTTCCATAATATCAACGCGTCGCAAATTTTTTTACCCATGCATCACTCATTCTCACTCGCTCGCTTATTTCTTCTTTCAAATTTCAGATTCCAAATTTTATCATCTTATACTCGCCAAAGAGTGCTTCTGCTCAAGCATCACGACGGGTAACACAAGCTTGAATCGTTGCATCCTTTTGCTCCACAACCCGCCTCGCAATTCTTTAGCCTCGCTTCTTCTAACTCATGAATACGATTTTGCAATTCTATATTTCGATCATAAAATACCTCTAATAAACTCTCTTCGTGTACCTCTTCCTCTTCTTCCTCACTCTCTCAAATTGCTACCTCACGATTATCTCAAAAAAGTAACTATCAATTCTTCACTCACCACATGGATATCTCTAATTCCTTCTTCTTTCGACATCACATTATCCTCGGTTGGCGATTAGAGGTGTTCCACGATCTCATTCACTCCATTGTTAACGCTTCACGCAAACCATTCTAAAAAACTATCATAAAACAAGGTTAATTAAATAAATTAACAAATCACATAATACCCCTATAATATGACCAACCAACAAATAAGCTTAGGTAGGACACACTAGCGAAGGATTTACTCGCCTCCCTCCTAGTTTTATTCCCGATCTCCGCCAGAGATCATATCCCTAAGCTCGATATTAACCGTGACGCCCCCCAAAATAGGTATACACAACACCCATTCTCGAGTCGCCAAATACATGGTACAAGAAGCAAACTACAACTTCAATAATACAAATGTCGTAAAGAAATACGACAATATATACTGTGAGTTTAAATATAATATTGTCTTCTAGACAATATCCACACGCAAATAAATCCCCATCATAATTATTGATACATTATTTTACAAAAATGGTGAGGACTACTAAACAACTCTCTCTAGAACCTTCATTCCATACCCCGACTAGTACTCGCTACATTCTCGCCTCCTGAGAAGAAAAATGGAACAACAAGGAAAAGGGTGAGCTCAACTAGCCCAGTAAAGAATATTATAACTAAGATAATATACAACAAATTATCGTTAGTCTTCAACAGGGAAAAATCTGATAGAATACAATAGACAACAAGTTTCAGATCAATATTCGCAGCGGAAATAATAATTCATAGAAGAGTTACGTAGAGAATGAAATCTACTATAATCTATGAATTTAATACCCCATCATCAATATTTTATCCTCAGAACATCAATCAATATTCATCTCAAATCAAATATTCATCTTTGTACTACAGTGCCAAAGATATTCATCAATCGGCCATGTTCATCTCAACACTGCTCATCTTTGCACTAAAGGCCAAAGATATTCATCAATCCATTATGTTCATCTCAACACTGCTCATCTTTGCACTAAAGGCCAAAGATATTCATCGATCGGTCATGTTCATTTAAACACCGCTCATCTTTGCACTACAAAGCCAAAGATATTCTTCAGAAATCATTCATCTTTGCACTACAAAAGCCAAAGATATTCAATAATATCATCATTTAAGACCGAGGATGATGAAAAATATTTTAAAGAAACGAATCCAAAGAAACAAAATGACAAGGATTAAGGATTAAGGATTCATACTTGGTTTTATCCACGTCCCAAAAATACCTCAAAAATAATCATAGTGGTGTAAAAATTCAAGAATGATCAAAACATGGATACAATCAAAGCTAGTATCCGTAATAGATATTTTGGACGAAAAGAAGAAATTTCATTTTTCTATGAATAGTACCGTATATACGTGAATAGTGTCAGATACGTGAATAGTGCCGATACGTGAATAGTAACTCCGACACCAAAAGATAGAAATTCCACAAAAAACATTTTCACGCTTCATGAATAGTACTCGTGAATAAGAACTCGTGAATAGTAACTCATGAATAGTAACTCGTGAATAGTAACTCATGAATAGTAACTCATGAATAGTAACTCATGAATAGTAACTCCAGACATGAAAAAGTTCCAAATTTGATAAAAACTTCAGATCAACATTTCAAAGATAATGATATCAAGAAATAATATCATTACGAAAAAAAATAATATCCCTTACCTCAAAGAATCAATACTTCTAAGGAAAGGCTCAAGTGATGTTTGAATGAAACTTGTACTTTGAATAAAGAACTCTCAAAGTATCTAAATACTCACAAAATACGCCAATAATATAGAGAGAGAAAGAGAAAAACTTTGTTTCGTGTGTGATTTTCAATTCTAACTTAGCCCTCTATTTATAGAAAACGTTAGCCCGCCAAGGCACTTGACCTGCCACCGATGGCTTTACCTCGCTACTATTGCCACCCACCACATTTGAAATAAAATTCAGCACATTTCTTCACCAACCACAAGTGGGGCCCACTCAATTCTAGAATTTTCCACCAAAATCAATTATAACCCTAATTTCCTAATCGATACACCTCTTAAAATTCATAACAAATCATTCGTGCATTTTTAATTCGCTTCAAAATTTGTGGACATATACTCAACTTATGTATGTATAACATACCCAAAAATTACCATTATCCAACTCTTCGGATTAAAAATTATAACCCCGCAATATATCTCAAAACCCCGATTTAATTTTTAATACCTCCAACTGCAAAAATACCGATAAAACACCTCAACAATAATTTCTTCATTTATAACCACATAAATAAATCCATCATTTATATCCACATAAAATAAATATTTCTTTATCATATGAATCAATAATTAATTATTCACAAATAATATTACGTAATCACAATTATGACAACCAAAGCCGCTCCTGTGAAAGAGGGGCTTTCCGATAAGGATTTCTCCTTATCATAGCCGCAATTAGGTGACCAAACCTCTCCTCGATGTAACTTTCTAGACATCGCCAATAATGCTATCTAATAATATTATTCAAATAATATGAATTATTGATCCGATAATGGAGATAATGTGCGTGACAATTATTGAACAACAATAATATAAAATATCAACGCAAAGAATTATCAAATCAATAAAATAAAATATCGAACAAGAATTCACCGTGAAAAATTATCGAGTAGTGCCTTCTTACGTAAGGATCAATAATTCAACAATACTGCAGTAATACCGTACTCTTCGCGTGCAACCACGCCAGATTATCGTATTTTAACCACCGGCATTCCAACAATCTTAATCTTAATAACTACGCAAGTATTTTTAACCAACTTATATTCATTGCTTTCCTCATCCAATCGCTTTCACATGGGGCCCACACATGGGTCGCTACCGTCAGCATTTAATATTCTCCCACGACAAAGATTTAATATTCCACGATACCCAAACGAATATTCCCCGACAACAATGAATATTTTATAACCACTTGCTTATTTTATGTGATTTAACCCTTTAACTATCCACATTAATCAAATCAACCCTTACTATTTCAAAATAATAAATAAAGGAAATTCCTTTTTATTTAAAAATTTTTCGGGGTCTTACAACTAACTTAATCAACTAGCTCATAAGTAGGTTGGGAGTCACCATTACAAGTTTCAAAACATCACATGACATGCTTCCAAACTCCCAAGCATCAGAAGAGTCACAGATCATATCTTTATGGAGGCAAGTAGGTGAAAAAATGACCAAAAAACCAAGTTGGAAAATTCTATAAATAGGAACCTTAGGGCTGAGTAAACCCACGAATTCTCAAAGCCTAGATACACTTATAAACCTACCATATCAAGCCTAGGTGTTATCAGCAACAAGATCAGAAGCTAGAATCATAAATTTCACAAGAAAAGGTGCAAACCCTAGTTCATAAATTTATCTTTGATCTTATGTCAGATTTGTTGTTTAGATGTTCAGAATATTGTATTAGGATGTTAGAAAGTATGATAGAGTGGTAGAACACGTTTTCATAACATCTAGATGCCTTAATTAAGCGCTTTATGAAATCAGAATTTTGAAAAAATGGTCCGATGACGAGAATGTCGTGGCTTTTCGATTCATATGTGTTTATGTTTTGTTCTATTAATCGATTGATATTTGTAGCTTCGTAAAGTAGGTCTTTAATCTGAAAGAAAAACAGTTCGGATGAACCATAGATTCCAAGATATAATCAATCCAAAGTGGGTTGATTGCTCACGAAACCGGTTTTCCTGGGTTGCCTGTAAAGCTCAAGAACGATTGAACCCAGCTACTTTAATTCCAACTGCTTAATCATCTTCTGATTGTTAATTGTTTATGTTTTTGTTATAAATTGGTACTCTGGTATACATACTACATATCTATGATCTTCAATCGAACAAACAACACATAGGATTACCGGAATTATTGGTCAAAACGAGTTGACCGAGCATGACCGAGTTTTCTGGGTTTTCCAGAAACTGAAGAACACAAAGAACAGTTGTTAGCTGTACTTTGACCGGCATAAATAGAGATCTTAGAATTACGATTTGCTCAAGTTAATGTTATATATATGTACCCTGGTATATAGACTACATGTTACAACAAACACAACATACATCTAATACACCGAATCAAAGTTATTCAAGCCACAAAATCGCTGACCGGCTGCGCCAATCGCTCGGGTTACCCCAAACCCAAGAACAAATTCCGACAAAGAACTTTGAATCTTTATAATTTCTTGTTAGATGTAGATTAAAGCATGCTTATTGATTGATCTTGTACTATTACATGAGTACTACAACACCAATACTTGATCTGACCAAAAATCATTACCAATACCGAGTTATTTAATGGTAAAACTAGCCACTCGACCACGAGCAACGACTGCCCAGAAACTCAAGAACACCTACAGTGACACTTTCTATCACTGTAGAGCTTTAACGACGGACAGAAATTAAATTTTTAGAAATAAATTATAAAAAATTAGAAATAATTAATAAAAATAGTTTTAAAAATTATATTAAATTTTTATAAATTATTTCTGATATTTCTACAAAAATGTAATAATTATTTAGATATTATTTATAATTAACTTATTAATAAAGTTATTAGAATAATTACTTTTAAATACTAAATAATTATGTAAAAATATTATTATTGAAATAAAAATCATAATAAATGATTATAAATTATTTAATAATATTAAATAATGTTTTTTATAAAATTTTAGTAAATATAAATTACTTATAAATAGAGATAAATGGTTTAAAAATCATTTAAAGGATAAATAAATATTTTAAAAAGTCTTCTATACCCAATTTATTATTTATGCAAAATTTATCAAAATTCACATCTTGTTATACTATTGATATAATAATCTTTTTACCTATTATTATTGAGTTATTGCTATAGTTCCAAAGATATTATCGAAATGAATTATTTATTCATATGATTTTTTATTGAGCATAAACCGAAGTTATTTAGATACTTTGAAGTTTAGTATCCTATTCAGTCAATGAATATATTGACAATGAAATTGTTTAATTCAAGATTGATATACTCCTAGATGTTGAATATTCCTCTATCTCATATCTCGAATGTAATTTCTAAGTCTTTGTTTTTCGAACTAGTTGGAATTAGAAATATTTTCTTCAAATGATTATATTCTTCAAATCAATATCATTATACCAAAATATTCTTTCTCACTAGGGTGCTTATTTTATCACACCGAAATTTTTCTACCTTTTTGTGAGTATTTAGATACTTTGTGGAGTTATTCATCGCATTCAAGTTTCCTTCACCTTTTATACTTGATATTTCAAATTCACTTTTGAGGTAAGGGATGTTATTTTCTTCATAATGATGTTATTCTTTCAATATCATTATACCAAAATATTGGTATGAATTTTATTATGAAATTTCTACCTTTTTGTGTCGGGGTTATTATTCACGTATACTAATGAAATTCACCAAAAATTTTTCTTTTCTTTGTCCAAGTTGTCTATTATGGTTACTATCTTTGATCAGATCCATGCTTTGATCTTTATTCTTGAATTTTTCTCCACAATTGATTATTATAAGGTATTTTTGAACTTGATAAACTAAAGTACTTAATCCCTAATCTTTGATCTTTTATCTCACCGGTTTCATTTTCTTTAAGATATTTTTCATCATCTTTAGTCCTAAATGATGATATTACCAATATCTTTGGCCGTAGGTAAAGATGAATGATTACTCTAATGAATATCTTTGGCCGTAGTAAAAGATGAACAGTGTCGAGATGAATACTTACCAACTCAAGATATAAAATGAATATCTTTGGCCTGTAGTACAAAGATGAATATTTGATTCAAGATGTATACTGATTAATGTTACAGGGATAAAATATTAATGATGAACTTTTAAATCTTAGAAGATAGTAGAATTCTTTCTCTACTTGACTCTTCTAATGGATTATTGTTTCCGCTGCAGTTGTTGATCTAAAACTTGTTGTCTATTATATTTTATCAAATTTTTCCCTATTGAAGACTAATGATAATTTGCTGTATATTATCTTAGCCATAATATTCTTTACTGGGCTAGTTGAGCTCACCCTTTTCCTTTTTGTTCCATTTTTCTTCTCAGGAGGTGAGAACATAAAGCAGAACTAAATGGGTATGGAGTAATGGTTCGTGATAGTTGTTTTAGTAGTCCTCACTATTTTGTAAAATAGTGTATCAATAATTGTAATGAGGACTCCTTTTGAGTTTGTATATAATCGCCTATTAGATAATATTTGTATTCAAACTCACAATATATGTGTTGTCGTATTTTGCACGACAATCAGACATCGGTTGTATTTGTTTCGTACCATGTATTTGGCGACTCAAAATGGGTGATGTATACCTATTTTGGGGGCGCCACAGCTTGGTATCGAGCTTAGGATATGGTCTCCAAGAGAGATCGGGAATAGAACTAGAGGGGAGAGACGAGTAATCCTTCGCTAGTGTGTCACACCTAAACTTAATTGGTTGGTCAGTCGGAGCATATGGTTAATATGTGATATGTTAATTTGTTAATTAACCCTTGTTTTATGGAAGTATTTGAGAATGGTAGCTGTAAATATTAACAATGGAGTGAATGAGACCGTGGAGACACCTTTAATCACCACCTGTGGGAACGTGCAATAGAAGGCAATATTCCTCCCGTAAATAACACTACCGAACAAATGATGAATGATGGATGTTTAGAAGCTTTTTGCGCTTCATGCAAAATCGCATTTAGGGAGACTCGTGTAAAAAATACGGTGGAAATGATAGCAATGCGCGACTTGTCACAAACAAGCAACTCAAAGAGTCAGGACCACCGCAATTTATGGGAAAGCCGATCCGATCAAGGCGAGAAACGCGGTTAAACAAATTACCAAGATATTTGATGTCTTGGGATGCACGAGAGGAATGTAAGGTTCCATTCGCCACCTTTATGTTTCGTGGGTGAGGCATTACATCGTGGGAGTCTGTGAAGCATACCCAACCTCCGCCGACTCAACATGTCTTGGGAAACGTTTCAGAAACGTTTTAACGACAAGTACTTTCCCGAAAAGTATTCATTCATATAAAGGAGGTAGAGTTTATTAGACCGAATAAAATAACACGATGACGTGTCCCAAAGACGAGGCGAAGTTCGCAGAGTTATCCAGGTTTGCACCTCATTTGGTAGAGAATAAGGAACAAATGACGCGGATGTTTCTGAGAGGTCTAAAACCCGAGATTCGGCAATATCTTATCTCTCATAAATTATCTTTATATTCAGATGTTATAAACAGGGCTCAATTATTAGAGCGAGATATTGAGTATGTTCAACCAAGGGACCACAACCGTGGTCATACCGGGGGCAAGCAACCATCGAGCAATGACAACCAAATGGGAGGAAAACATTTGGACAAAAGCGGTAACCACTCGTGGTAATCGTGGCACGATGAAAATAGAAGAAGCGAGTCGGGGGGAGATTTCAAGAAGAGAAGGTACAACAATGATAACGTGAAGACGTCAGCACCAACATCCATTATTTCTAGGGGAGGAGAACGAGCACCAGTCATTTTTTATAAATGCGGGAAAGAAGGATACATCAACCCAAACTGCCCACAACAATCCAAGGTGTGTTACAACTGTGGAAAGGAAGGTCATATAGCTAGAGATTGTCTTGTTGCAAAACCAAGTTCAACGGGGATGGTGACTCAAAGGTCATCCTGACAAATCAAAGTTCTATGGGTTCCCGGAAGAAGCGCTTTATCGTGACTACCCAAAACGTTAGGAACCCAAACGAGGTGATCACGGGTAAGCTAATCATAAACTCTTGCAAATTTTATACCTTATTAGATACCGGTTCTACCCATTCTTTATCTCTCCGCTTGTGCTCAACGCTTGAACTCGACTCTGAGAAATTAGACTTTGACTTATCTATCTGAGACTTCGCTAGAGAAACTTTCATTACATCTACTATTTATAAATCTTGCTTGATTCAAGTTGGTACCATCACATTACCTCGCCGATCTTATTTCGTTGAAAATACTTGCATTTGATGTGATTTTAGGATTGATTGTTAACCACCATCATGCTAAAATTGATTATTTTCGTAAGGTCATTAGTTTTCATATTCCTAACCAACCCATTATGCTAATTCAAACAACCAAACCACTAAAGTCAATCACCGCTATATCAAGCCATAAAGCTATTCGCTTATTGAAAAACTGATGTCAAGCTTTCTTAGCCCATGTCACTGACTTTCTAAACAAAACACGCCGATTTGAATAATATTTCTATTGTTAGTGAATTTCCGACGATTTCAAAAGAACTTCCCGGTCTACCCCAAAACGTGAAGTTAAATTCTTTATCGACCTTGAACCCGCACAAAGCCATTTCTAAAACCCCATATCGAATGGCTCCTATTAAACTTCGTGAGTTAAAGGTCCAACTACGTGAGTTGTTGGACATCGATTTCATTCATCCCCAAGACATCTCCTCGGGGTGCTCCTACGTTATTCAGAAAGAAGAAAGACGGGAGTATGCGACTTTGTATCGACTACCGAGAATCAACCATGTCACCATCAAGAATAGGTATCCGCCACCTCGCATTGATGACTTGTTCGACCAACAACCGCAAGGAGCACAATTCTTTTCAAAGATCGATCTTCGCTCGATATCATCACCAAGATTAAAATCGAGGATATTCCAAAGACCGCCTTCGTAACTCCTCAGAGACGGCCATTATGAATTCTTAGTCATGTCTTTTGATCGACTAATGCTCCTGCCGCTTTTATGGATATGATGAACCGTGTGTTCAAAGAATATTTGATCAGTTCGTTGTTGTCTTTTATTAATGACATCCTCATCTATTCCAAAAGTCGTTAAGATCATGAGCACCATTTGAAGTCGGTACTACAAAGGCTTCGTGATAACAAGCTATATGCCAAGTCAAGAAATGCGAAGTTCGCTTGAGGAAGTAGCATTCCTTGGGCACGTGGTGTCAAAACATGGAGTATCCGTCGATTCGATGAAGATCAAGTAATACAAAGTTAAGAGCAACCAAGTCGGTGATCAAGTACGAAGCTTTTCGGGCTTAGCTGTTATTATCGGAGATTCGTGGAAGGATTTTCTAATCACTACTCCGCTAACTCAAATTGACTCGGAAAGATACAAAATTCGTATGGAGCGAGGAATGCGAGAAGAGTTTCCAAGAGCTCAAGAGGAGACTCATTTCAAAGACTGCTCTAACAATACCATCTGGTTCGATGGATTTTTATCTACAACGATGCTTCAAAAAAAGGTTTAGGATGTGTTCTCATGCAACATGGGAAAGTCATAGCCTATGCCTCGCGACAACTCAAAGAATATGAGAGGAATTATCCTACTCATGATCTAGAGTCGGCAAGCAGCATTTTTCAGATTAAGATCCGGAGACACTACCAGATGGGAGAAAGTGGAGATCTATACGCATCATAAAAGCCTCAAATATTTCTTCACCCAAAAGGAACTCAATATGCGGCAACGACGCTGCTCGAGTTGTTTTAAAAGATTACGACCATACCATCCAATATCATCCCGAAAAGCAAACGTGGTAGCCGACGATCGAAAGTAAGAAGATCATATGCGGTACGAAAGTGCAATGTTGTTAACACAAAGGCCCATTTTGTATGACTTGCAAAGGATGGAGATAGAGGTAAAGGCTCCAAGTACCCATGTAATGATATCAAACATACGAGTAGAACCGACTTTAATCGATAAAGTTAAAGCTACTCAAGCTACTTGACCGAGCCGATGCGTATGAAGAAGAAAGTGCAAGAAGGTGTTATTCCGTAAGCAAGAATCGATGAAGAAGGAATACTTTGAGTCAACTCCAGACTTTTTGTGTTCCTAACGATTCGACTTGAAGCATAGAATCATGATGGAGGCACACAACACACCGCTTGCAATCCATCTCGGGAGTACCAAATGTATCATGATCTTCGACATACATTTTGGTGGAGCAATATGAAAAGAGAGATCGCGAGTTTATCTCGAGGTGTTTAACTTGTCAACGTGTAAAGGCGAGCATCAAGTGCCAAAGGGTCCATTGCAACCACTTGAGATTCCAAAATGGAAGTGGGAACACATTATAATGGATTTCATTACGGTCTTCCTCAAGGTTTCAAGGCATAGATGCGATTTGGGTTATTTGTTGATAGATTAACCAAGTTCCGCTTATTTTTTGCCTATACGGAGACTTATTCCTCGAACGCCTTGATCAGTATATGTACGTGAATGAGATTATGAGATTGCATGGCATGCCAAGATCCATAGTTTTGGATCGCGACCCAAGATTCACTTCACGATTTTGGGTTAGCTTATGAAAGCTATGGGCACGGATTTAAGATTCATTCTTCAAGATACCATCCTCAAACTGGACGGACAATCGAGAGAGGACTATTCAAACTCTCAAGATCTATTAAGACTCGTGTCCTAGATTTCAAAGGAGTTGGATAAGTACCTACCATCAGTGGAATTCTCCTACAACAACAGCTTATCAGGCAAGTATAGGTATGGCTCCATTTAAGGCGTTGTATGGAAGAAAATGTCGTTCTCCAATATGCTGGGACGAGGTGGGTGAAGCAACATTTTTGGGACCAGAATTGGTACGCATAACTACAGAAAAGATCCAAACGATTTGACAACGTATACAAACGGCACATGATCGACAAAAGAGTTATGCGGATCTTCATCAAATGGACGTGGAATTTAATATTGGGGATCATGTATTGTTACTTATTGCTCCATGGAAGGGAGTTACAAGATTTAGAAAAAGAGGAAAGCTCAATCCAAGATTTGTTGGTCCATTTGAGATTCTTGACCGAATAGGAAATGTGGCATATAGACTCGCATTACCTCCAAGCATGTCTCGTGTTCATAATGTTTTTCACATATCTATGCTTCAGAAATATATGAAAGACCCGAACCACATTATTAAAGTTAGAACCAGACGAGATAGTCAAGATTTAACGTATTTGGAGGTACCAAGTTAAGATCTTGGATAGAAAGAGAGCATGTCCTACGCACCAAGGTTATACCACAAGTTAAGGTTTTGTGGAGAAACCATGCTATCAAGAAATGACCGGGAGTTGAATCGTAAATGAAAGCGAGGTATCCTCACCTTTTCGAAACACCGTGTACGCACGCCAATTTCGAGGATGAAATTTCATAAGGAGGGAGGTTGTAAGACCCCAACTTTTTATAAATAAAATCAAATTTCCTCTAATTATTATTGTGAATAATAAGGTGTTAATTTGATATAATGCTTTGTTATGGGTGAAATGTGCAAATTTTGCAAAATAAGCAAGTGGTTATAAAATATTCATTGTTGTCTTGGAATATTCGCTTGGTCGTGGAATATTCTTTATTGCTCGGGAATATTCGTATTTACGGCGCAAACCATTTGTGGGCCCCATAACGAAAAAACTACGGATGAAGAAAACGACAAGTTTGAGTTTTATAAATAATGGCGTAGTTGTTACCATTAACACTCGCTTGAATACCCGGTGGTTAAAATACAAGAATACGCGCGTGGTCAGCACAAAGAAGACACCATCGCATAATATTTTTGAATTATCGATTCTTACGTAAGAAGGCACTACTCAATAATTGTTACAAGAATTATCGCTCAATATTTTATTTTATTGATTCAATAATTATTACGGTGATATTTTATATTATTGTTGTTTCAATAATTGTCATCGCACAAGATTCCATTATCGATCAATAATTCATATTATTTGAATAATATTATTAGATATCATTATTGGCAATGTCTAAGGAAGTTCTGCTTCAGAAAGGGGTTTGGTCACCTAATCATGCGCCAATAAGCCCCAGAAATTCCTATCTGAAAGCCCCCTTTTCCTCGGGAACGACCGTCATTATAATTGTGATTCTCAGAATATTATTTGTGAATAATTAATTATTGATTTATATGATAAGGAAATATTTATTTTATGTGGATATAAATGATGGATATATTTATTGTGTTTATAAATGAAGGAATTAATGCTGAGGTGTTTTATCAGTATTTTGTTGGTATGGAGGTATTAAAAATCGTCCGTATGTGGATTTCGGTTATTTTTCGTTTGGAATTTGGAAAAACTTAAATCTACAAAGTTGTAGAGAATTTAATTTCCTTTGGAATGGACATAAAATTCGTATTTTTCTAATAAAATGGCTATTTATTATGAATTATTGAAGTTTTAGAAATAAATATTTTTATTAAAAACATGGTGGGCCCCACTTTTGGTTGGTGAGGAATGAAATGTGTTGGAATTTATTTTCAAAAGTGGTGGGCGTGAATAGTAACAGTAAAAAGCCATCGTAGTTAGTTTATTAGTTAGTTCTTTGCTACTTTCTAAGCATTTTCCTATAAATAGGGTGCTTAGTTAGAATTGAAAATCACACCGTAAATAAGTTTTCTCTTTCTCTCTATATTATCGATATTAGCGAAGCGTTTTTGTGAGTATTTAGATACTTTGTGAGTTGCTATTCATCGCTGCAAGTTTCCTTCAAATTTTATACCCGATATTTCAAATTGTAAGTACTGCTTTTTTCGAGGTAAGGGATGTTATTTTCTTCATAATGATGTTATTCTTTCAATATCATTATACCGAAATATTGTATAGATTTTATCAGGAATTTCTACCTTTTTGTGTCGGGGTTACTATTCACGATACTTACACTATTCACGATACACATTATTCACTATTCACCAAAAAATAAAATTTTTTTTTTCTTCGTCCAAGTTGTCTATTATGGTTACTATCTTTGATCAGATCCATGTTTTGATCTTTATTCTTGAATTTTGCTCCACAATTGATTATTATAAGGTATTTTTGAACTTGATAAACTAAAGTACTAATTCCTAATCTTTGATCTTTTATCTCACTGGTTTAATTTTCTTTAAGATATTTTTCATCATCTTTAGTCCTAAATGATGATATTACTGGATATCTTTGGCCTGTAGTGCAAAGATGAATGATTACCTAATGAATATCTTTGGCCCGTAGTGCAAAGATGAACAGTGTTGAGATGAACACGACCAACCGGTGATATAAAATGAATATCTTTGGCCTCAGAAGTAAAAATGAATATTTGATTCAAGATGTTTATCGATTAATGTTACAAGGATAAAATATTGATGATGGACTTTTAAATCTTAGAAGATAGTAGAATTCTTTCTCTACTGACTTTTTCTAATGGATTGATGTTTCACCGCAGCTTGTTAATCTAAAACTTGTTGTCTATTATATTTTATCGATTTTTTCCTCGTCAAGACTAATGATAATTTGTTATATATTATCTTAGTCATAATATTCTTTACTGGGCTAGTTGATCTCACCCTTTTCCTTTTTGTTCCATTTTTCTTCTCAGGAGGTGAGAAAATAGCAAGAACTAGCCGGGGTATGGAGTAATGGTTCATGATAGTTATTTTAGTAGTCCTCACTATTTTTTAAAATAGTGTATCAATAATAGTAATGAGGACTCATTTTGAGTTTGTATAACGCCTATTAGACAATATTTGTATTCAAACTCATCAGATATGTGTTGTTGTCGATTTTGCACGACAATCAGATTCAAGTCAGTTGTATTTATTTCTGTACCATGTATTTGGCGACTCAAAATGGGTGATGTATACCTATTTTGGGGGCGTCACACCTATATTGTCAGGTAGTGTCGCTAAAGGCTTTAGCGACAGTTTTAATAAAATTAGTTATATTAATTTCTGAAAAATCATTAAAAATAGAAATTAATTTCTAAAAATTCAAAAAAAAAGTTATAAAAATTATTTTAAGTTATAAAAATTAACTATTGCTAATTTGACATATTTTTCATTAATATTTATATTTATTGGAATATTAATAATATTAAATGTATTAAATAATTGGCTAAAAATGATTTTAATATATTAAAATCATTTTAAATGAGAATAAAGTGTTTAAAAATATTTGAAGTTATAAAATATGACTTTTAGTATTTTGAGATAAATTTCATTAATAATTTAATATTAATGATAAATAGATTTATTTAACTATTATTTTAAATAAATGGTTTTAAAATGATTTTATTGATTTAAAAATCATTTAAAATGATATAAGTGATTTAAAAATATTTTAAGTTGTAATAAATGACTTTTAATATTTTGATGGAAAATGCATTAATATTTGAATATTAATGGTAATTATTTAAAAATAATTTTAAATGTTTTAAAAATCATTTAAGGGAATATTGGTGATTTAAAAACATTTTGAGTTATTATAAATAACTTTAATATTTTGATAAGTATTTCATTAATATTTTAATATTGTTTAAAATATTAATGATGATGGGATTATTCAAAGATTTAAATCATTTACAAATGATTTCATTGTTTGAAAAATTATTATAAAATATAATAATTGTTTAAAAATTATTATAAGCTTCTGAAAAATATTATAAGGGATATATTAAATATCTAAAATAATATTGAAGCTTTGGGACAGAGTTTTATTGAAAATAAACTAGTTAATTGTCGGATATGGTAATTAAGACCTAAAATTAAGATTGAAGTCCAACCAGACTGAACTAGTTAGACCCCATAAGTGTTTGTAGAGGTTATGAATACTATTGTGACCACATGATTATGTGATTACGATATATAGTGACTGTAAATAACAGTGTTATGTGTTGTGATATGTTATGCTAATTATGAGACCGATATTATTGATTATAGGACTTTCAAACGCAACTAAATTATACTGTGTAGTGATAAGTAGGTTTTATACCTACTTATTGGATATCAATTCACGAGAATTATGCTTATCTCAAGTAGACTTTAGTATGTTTTTAGTGCATTTTACATTTATTTTGCAATATTCGTAATTAGAACTCCTCTAGTATGGAAGTGCAGGAAATGGCATAATTTGGCATTGGCAATGTGGTATGAGACTAACTAAGGCTTGGCAAATGGAATGTGTGTTGACAAGGAACTGAGCATTGGTGAAGGACAAACAACAAGCAACAGCAGCAGACATCAAGATATCTAAAGAAATGTAAGCAACGCTACCAAGACCGCCGACAAAAAGTATTCCTCGCGCTTAAAACAAGAAGGCACAACGCGTGCCCGCGCCCGTTTTGTATTGCGATCACGCGCGGCCGTGCGAGTTATCTGATGTTGTTTGTTGACTTAGGTTTTTGAATTTGATATTGTAGCGTGGTCTTATCTAAAACTATTTTGGTTGGTACTAGACGGGTATTATGTTGGTTTTTATTAGTTTTATTATTAAGAAAATTAGGGTTCTAAGCTTTGAACTAATTCTAGAGAGGATTTGAGCATAAACTTAAGATTTTCTACATCTTCTTCTGAATTTAGTCATTGGATTAATTATTCATTTCATTTTGTTGGAAATTATTGGAGATTTGGATAACACTTTGGAACATAATCTGCAATTGGGTTTGATCAATTATATCTTCTCTTTGAATTGCTTTATTTATTTTCCACGTGTTACTATAATCCCATAATAGCTTTCGGTTCAAAAATGAACTAAATTCCATTATGGGATTCTAACGGATTTTGATATGTAGTCTATAATTAATTGCCTGATTGCTTGATTGTTCGTTTATCATTGGAATTTCTATTATGATTGATTGGATTGCATGAATATTTGATCACCATTCATTTTATATGCTTATATGGAATTGAAAAATGACACATGAGCATAGTTGTAATCATGATAGCATGCGCTTATGAGGCTAAAATGTTTAGCTTTATATTTCGTGAACCAGATAGAAATATACTGTTTCACTGTGTGTAGTAATATAAGAGCTTGTGCTTCAATTCAATATTGCTGCAATTTCACATAGAAATATAGCAATTTTGGTTTTATTGATGATTACATGTTTTTTATTGCATGTGGAGGTTATGTAAGCAAGTCATAATACATTGAAAAATGGTTATGTCTAAGTTTGTGCTCTTGGATAATTTTCCATGATACCTATATGATCTTGCAGGATGGTAATATTTAGATGAAATATAAAATGAAGTTAGAATCCCATTAATTCCAAATTTGATTTCATTAAAGTAGAATTGTGTTTTTATTCATTAATTGAATTTAGATTAATCATAATTGTGGATTATTCGTTTAAGCATATAAAAAATAGTGATACAATTGGTGTATGATATTTTAACTTTAAAACCTTTCTCCGTGGATCAATATTGTTCTTACACTCTGTACTACTTGTTGACCCATGTATGCTTGCATGAGTTAGAGTCCTTTGTTAAGACTAAAAAGGAGGCAACAAGTTTTTGGCGCCGTTGCCGGGGAAAGGCATTTAATTTTATTATCACCAATTTTAAGCTAAATTGTATGACTTAGACAATTCTAATCTTGTCTCATTTCTATTTTTGTTTTTGTTTCAGGTACTTGTATATATATATATCTTTTCGATCCTCCAATTCCGAGTTAACACCTTTACAGGACAACATCAACGGCATGGGTTGGAAATCAAGAGCACGTAGAAATATATAAGCAGAGTTAGAAACCACAACATCTAATATGGCAGCCGCAGAACAAAGAGAAGAGCAAAGGGAGGAGCACATGGCTTTAAGAGATTTTTCGATGCCGAATATTAATGGATTGCAGTCAAGTATAGTTAGACCAGTGATAACAGCCAACACCTTCGAGATTAAGCTGAGAACTATTCAAATGGTGCAGAATTAGGTACAGTTTGGGGGTGCTACTACAGACGATCCAAATGAACACCTATTGAGCTTCATTGAAATATGTGATACCTTCAAATACAACGGGGTGACAGAGGATGCAATCAGACTTAGACTATTTCTATTTTCATTGCGGGATAAAGCTAGAAGTTGGCTTCACTCTTTACCTTCAGGATCTATCACCACATGGGAGGACCTAGCACATAAATTCTTAGCCAAATTCTTTCCAATGGCTAAGACTGCTAAGATGAGGACACCAATTTCCCAGTTTGAGCAGCAATAGGGTGAATCACTATATGAAGCCTGGACGAGATGCAAGGAGATGCTAAGGAAGTGTCCACACCATGTCATGCCGAATTGGATGGTTATCAATGTAACGACCGAGAAATTCGGATCCTTTGTAAAATACTTGAAAGAATTAAATAATGAATAAATAATATTATTTGTTATTACTATGTGTTAATAGGATGAATGTCATTCTATAACCTAGAAACAATCGGAACATCGTAGTATTTGAACCACGTGAGTGAATTAAAGTATTTGAATTTCCAAGACGAAAAGAAAAGTTTTTCGAGAAAGTTTATGAAAAACACTATTCACCGTTTATCGCTCAGGAATCATTTTTGAACTTCCGAGAAATATGTAACGTTATAATAACAAAGCAAGATGGATTATGTAATAATAATCTAAGTATGGAAAATGCAATATTTCACACGTGGACTTAAATTGAGAATGTAGGTATTAAAAATCTAATGAAATAAATTAATTTAATCTTGTATGAAGAATAAGTCCAATAAGATTAAAGTTATAAACCTATGTGGGAGTGATATCAAGCCTAAGTGTTTATTAAGATAAGCCCAAGGTAAATCAAAGCAAGCCCAAAGATAAGTTAATTAATTTAACAACCAAGCTCAATGGATGATCCATTAACTATATAGGATCCATGGGGCAACCCATGGGTGAAGTAGTGGGCAAGAACTTTATGTGATGGGCAAGAATTAAGAGTGATGGCCAAGATTACTTAATGAGCAAGATATGAGTAGTAAGGAGGTTAGTTAATGAGGTGGGATGCCTAATGACCATTATACCCTAGCTTAGAGACCTCTATAAATAGCAAGCTTGGATTTGTTATTTACTTGTTTAGATTTCATCTAACAAACTCTCTCACAAACAACTTATTTGTTAGAGCTAATAAACACTTTGAAGCTTAACCTTCCATTGCTAGATTTCCAAAGAAAGAGAAGTAGTCTTCAAAGGTAATTGATCTTGTCTCTTCTATCTCTATCATAGTAGGGTGATAAGAGAAGTGTAATCTAAATGAACTTAGATGCTAAGAACATAAGAGAAGTGGATAAGCAATGGACTTAAGCCGAATAAAATTATGAATAAGTAACTTGAACCTAAATAAGTTATTAACTTATGATGAACTTGTCATATGATTGTCATATAAATTAGTATGTTGGATAAGATGTGAGAACATTGAGTAAAGGACTTAAACCAATAATAAGTCATAATGAAATGAAAATCATGTAGTGAAGAAATTGTGAAGTTATGAGCTTATGAAGAATAAGCCATAACCTAATTTTAATATAAGTTATTCTATCATATAAGTTGAGGTGTCTAGATAATGAAATGAATGTATTTGGAATGATGAACAATTCACTAATAATGAAGTTTTGCCGGAATTCACACGATTGGACGATAATCGTTAAATCTGTGAAATTCTCGGAATGGAAGTCGTATTTTGTATTTGAACTCAGAAACGTTGGTTTTTGTATTTTGTATTTGGCATTATAGAGTTGCGGACTTGAAAATAGTCAGATTCTAACTTAGAATGAAGAAACGAGCGTTGAACGTTCGCGAACGTTTATCGTTTTGTTAAAAATGGACTAATAGGTGTAATTTTAGCAAACGAAGTTGAATAGATAAAATTCTTACATAAACACGTAGAGTAGGTAATTTGTAAACTGTAGGCTATTGAATGAGCCAATTCAGACTTATAACGAAGGACTTACGAGTCCGGGAATCTCACCATTTGAAAAATCTGTCAAACTTTTCTGTGGCTCAGAGTCCGTGCCGCGGCGCGACTCCAAGCCAATTAGCCGGCGCCGCAGCGCCAAAGTAAGCCTTAGCCCCCGCAAACTCGCGCCGCAGCATGACATGTAACAAAGGGACTCGCGCCGCAGCGCCGAGTCAAGTTTCTGGGCAATAATAGGTGACGCCACATCGCGGCGCCAGCCTCTGGACCAAGATAATGAAAAAAGGTTTACATGTTGAGTATGAGGAGTAATTGATGAGCAATTAAATAAGGATCTTAATGAAACATTGTTAAGACATAATTAAGCTTTAAGTATGATCACTTAGGGTTAAAGAAAGTCAGTTACATATGAACGTAAGAATAACGTAACGAAAAGATGGAACTAATAATAATAAATCTAATACGTAATTAGATTGAGAAGAAGGGTAAGATTCTTTAAAAACCATGTATGATCATTCATGACCTAATATACGTTGTGATGTTATCATCTACTGTAGAGACTTAAAGACCTAAAGTGCACATATTGTAACTGTGGCAGACGCTAAAGGAAAGTACTCTAACCCTTGTTCCAGTTCAATCTGGACAAGTCTTTGTAATTCATGTATTCTTCGCATGAGTTAATGTCTGAGGAAATCAAAGACAATTCTTTTGGCTAGACGTATGCTATGTTATTCTATCAAGTATTGACAAGGATTTACCAAACTAATATTATTGTGGTTTTCAAAAGTAGACTGAGTATGCTAAATTGTTTTGTCGTCAAACGACAGGCACGTTAGGTTTCCACAACTTAAACGTATACATGTTTAATGAATGTAGTGTTGATCAACATAGAGTACTATAGGCTGATCACCTAGACGTGCTCGTAAGCTATGCCGGACTTACGGACTTAGTGTCGGGACATCCTTTTCAAAGAAATTATGAAATAATCACGGTCTTGAACCAGAATTGATGTTTTACTGAATATTGTTGTTGTAAAATGTTTTGAATGAAAAGAAGTGTTATTTTGAATTATCGATAGTACTTCGTAACTATTGTTCAGTTATTGAAGATATACGATTTTTATGTTTAAAGCATGCTATTGTTACTTGAATTGTTGTACTTGTAGAGCTAGTTAGGATCATTCTTGCTTGAACCATATGAATGCAGCTAAGACCTAACGGACCGATGGATCCGACAAGGATAAATGGAAGGCGAAGGCGAACCCGTAGATTACATATGTAATAGTATAGGTTTTGTAAGAATAATATTTGATATTATGACAAAGACAAATGTATTGGTTGTAAAGAACTTGGGGAATGTAAATATTCTTTTTATATATAAGACATATCCGTTCTTTTGAGGCATTTCAATTGAATGTTTATGTGAACTGTAGCACCGTGTAACACCATCTGCCGGGTTAGAAGATACCCGGATTTGGGGGCGTCACAGGTTGGACTCAAAGCATTAGGTTATAAAACTTAAGGGAAGAAATAAAACCTTAAGTCATAACCTTAAGATAAGTCAAAGAATAAAAGATGGAAGTTAACCTTATAAAAATGCATTATATATGTTATGTGTTTTTATTATTCTACTAACGTGTACTAATCAAACTTTTGTGTTGTTTTAGATGTCAGGAGAAAATAGAGACGTACAGGTAGTCAGCGAAGGATCAGTTAATCAGATAGAAATTATACCGAACCCCCTAGCAGCAAATCCCGAAGTGGTAGTGGTTGAGTCTGGAGACTCAGAGAGTCTAGACCTCATGTCCGTGTTCGACGACATGTTGGAATAAGAGGTGGAGGTAGTGTCCTTCAACCCAGTAGCTATAGCAGCAGAGATGGCTCCGGGGAGTCGATGATGTCACTTTTCATGTCAGTGCTAGATAGGAACATCCACTACTGTCAGGAGGTTAAGGAGCTGAAGGCAGAGCTCCAAGCTATTATAGAGGACAAGACGGACGTAGAGTCCATGTGGGAACAGGAGCATGATGAAAGGGTTTTGGCTAAGGACAAGGTCCATGAGCTAAAATAGGAGGTCTTTGAGCTCAGGGGGGAGCTAAAGACCAAGAAATAGAAGATAGGGAGAATGTCCTATATCCATAAGAGTTCTCATGAGGATTTCCAGCTGCAGGTAGCTGGTTATCCCGTCGAGGCAAGGCATATGCAACATACTATCAGCCGTCATATTATTGCCGATCTTGCCAAGGCGGATTTTGAGAATCCCTTAAGGAAGATGTGATCTAGTAGTGGCTAGAGTAGGTTAGATAGGTAAATATTTTGTATCTAGTAGTGACGTAAAACCCTCTTTTGTATAACAAAGGGTAGTCTTTTGTAAATCCCAATTTTTGGAAAGCAATTGCGGGAAAGTAATGTAATCAACTTAGGTTGTGTAATGTAATCGATGTAGTGTTATACTACGATGAATCAATATAAGTATTTTTTGAAAAATGTTGAGTAATGAATGTTTAAGTTATTGTTTAAAATTAAATAATAACTAACTGATAGAAAATGAATAATATCGAAATATGTGTTTATTGTAACAGCAAAATGCCGCCGAGAAGAGTACCACATAATCAAGATGCAAACACAAACCAATCGGAGGGAGGTCTGGTTAACCCCATGCAGGAGTTCGTAAATCTATTAAATGCAACATTTAATAGAACTGGAGGTAATATCCCCATAAAACCTGGTATAGTACGAGCTACTACCTTTAAAGACTTTAAGAGTGTGGGTCCGTCGGAGTTCAAAGGAACTACGGACCCTATCGAAGCCCAAACGTGGGTGAAGGAAATTGAGAAGGCATTTATGAAAGCAAATGTCAACGAGGCCCAGAAGGTTGCCTTTGCAACCTACATGATGAAGGGAGAGGCCAACTTTTGGTGGGAGGCCAATCAGGCTAGGGCCGGAATAGATGTTATAACGTGGGCGAGGTTCACGGAAATATTCTATGAGAACTACTTTCCCACTAGCATGCAGGGAAGGATGGAGAAGTTGTCTATGTTAAAAGCTCAAACTGAGTTAATAACAGAGATAGCTAGGATGGAGATAGTGAAAGTAGTATGCACACAAGCCAATCATGTTTGATGATAAAGCATATACTTTGTAACAATCTTATTCATTTATTAATAAAAAGTATTAATTTATTAAAGGCTTTTAATTATCTATATGATGCTGTTTTATTATATGTGATAAACCCATAGTTTTAAGCAATGCTTTTAGAATAATGATGATGATCATTCTAAGGAGATCTAAATTCTTAGAAAGCTTAAAACTAAAATAGTTCCCAATCGTTGGATTACTAAATTGGGGATTAGTGAATCCGGATAGATTGGTACATACGTTGCTTTCTCATTGGATGAGGATGATTGATCTCATGATCATTTGTTTGTGTGAGACACTAAAGCAAGTATGTAGGTGCTTATTAGAGAATAAGTTCAATCGAACGTGGCTCGCTAAGGAATACCTAATGGAGTTTTACTTGCTTCGTCAATAGGAATTCTGTAGTGATAGTAGTACAAGTGATCCTTGACTTGAGGTCATCATAGTATCTTGTGTATGATGAGTTATACTTTGACTTATTCCTTAAGACCCATAGGGTATATCAAAGGGTATGCTTGGGTATAATAAGTTGTATATGGAGATAATGTATGATCAATAAAGAATCTACCACTTCTAATAAAAGAAGAGAAATGTCCTATGTGATTCGATAAATGACAACCCAAAGAGTCCTCGGCAAGGCGCGAAATGAAATTAGAAAGAAGTTTCAAATTTGCATTATTTAGAGTTGTGCATTTAAGGATCGAATACATATAATTAAATAAAATAAGACTTGACAAGAATTCCATGTCTTATATTTAATCGGGACATCAGATGGTGGAAGGATTGAATTGTATTTCAGAACTATTTACTCAAAGGTTCTTTTATGATTAATGTTGAAATCTATATTATCCGGAAAGTCGTTGATCGCTAGGAGGCTTATCCCTATTGTAGAATAAATATTATTTATTTAAATAAATTAATTATTTAATTTATTTATTTAAATAAGATTAGAATTATTCTAATTGATTTATTCACAACCTAAGTTTAATATGGAGAACCTAAAGGGTCACACCATAAAAGGAAGAATAATTATTTAAGAAGTTAATGGCATAATCATAATAATATGTTAAGTATATTTAATTTAATCTATGGTGATAGAATAAATTAAATAGCTAAATATTTATTATTTAATATTTTAGATATATTAAATATAAATTAATAAGAGGAGTCTTATTAATATTATTACAATTATTATTATTTTAATTTCTAAAAGAGTTTAGGAATTAATTTAATATAAGTACTCTCATTTATTCCTAATTGGATTAGGAAGGAAGATTAGTTAAAGAAGTTTAATTAATTATCCCTAATAAGATTAGGGAGCTTAATTAATTAAAAGAATTTAATTAATTAAATAAAACCCAATTCCTTAATTGTTAAGGTGGGTTGCCCACATCTATAAATAAGAGGAGTCTTATTATGGGTTTGGTTGACTTTTACAACATACGTAATTCCAATAGTTAGAGAGTACGCCCCCTTTTCTATAGAGATAGGAAAAACTAGGGTTTGAGCCAATACACCATTCTTCTTGAAAAATTGTTCTTTCTTGGTGGATCACCTCTAGAGGCCATACACTTGGGTGGCTTACATTGATCAAAGGAAGGAACCTACCCGGAGATTCAAGGAGATCGCGGAGAAGTAGGAGTTGAACTCGTACCTGTGGAAGCTCGTATCTACAAGGGTATGATTCTTGTTCTTTCTTTTTGTTTAATTAATAATTGTGCATAAAGGGTGATCCGGGTATATGGTTTGTAAAATTTTTAAACTCTGATTTTTACACGTTTTCGCTTATTTTTGCAATTTGATTGCATTCATGAATATTACAAACCTAATAAAGGGCATCGAGCCAAACCTTTATGTAAATTATTAATTATTTTAGATTTGATATGTATATTGATATGTGTTTAGAATAATTTAATTGGGCATAATATGTTGTATAATATTTATTAAAAAAAAATACCGAAAGCTGTTTTTAAAATTGGAAATTCCAATTTTTTTTTTGTTTTCCGTCGTCCACGTGGTTAATCCGTGCTTTGGCAGAATTCGTGTGCTGCTTGTTTTTTTCAACCTACGTAGTATATATATTATATATAGATTGAAAGATTACTTAATGAGTTATGAAGGGTTTACAAGTTAATATGTATATATGTAATAGTTTATCAGGTTATCTCTGATTCACGGATTAGCAGGAGCATGCAATTTATTTTGAGAGTCATGTGACCCATTTTTTTTAGGAAGATACGGATACTATACATATTATACGGTTAATATAATATATATATATATTAATTATTTTATAATTAAAATAAAAGTAAATTTTAATTTTAAAATAAAAAGTTTATTTTAATATTAAAATAAAAAGGTTTATTTTAATTTTAAAATTAGAATTTCATGCTAACTAATTAGAGTTGGAATTGGATTCCATGATAACTAATTGGAGTTGAAATTAGATTATATGTTTCCTTAAATAAAGGAGTTTATTTTGATATGAAATTAGATTTCATATTATTTAAAATAAAAAGGTTTTATTTGTGAATAGGAAAAAGAATCATCTTTCCTTAAATAAAGGAGTTCATTTAGATATGAAATAAGATTTCATATTATTCAAAATAAAGGAGTTTATTTATGAATAGGAAAGAGAATCCGTGTTTCCTTTAATAAAGGAGTTATTTTTTTATATATATGGAATTGGATTCCATAATTAATTAAAATAAAGGAGTTTATTTTGATTAAAATTTTGATTAAAATAAAATAGTTTATTTTATTCAAAATTGGATAAATTAAAATAAAATAGTTTTATTTTGATTTAAATTTGGATTAAAATAAAGGAGTTTATTTTGATTCAAAAATAGATTTTATACTAACTAAATTTGCCCATTAAATGATATCAATATATATATTAAATGTTTATTATTCATAAGATGAATGTTATTTATCGATGCATATGATGATGTGTATGATAATAAATGGGATTGATTATGGACTATCAACCAATGTGATTGGATTTTATTTTAGTTGGATGTATGAATGTATGAGTTTTATTAAATGGGGTCTCAGATACTCGCCTTCTCTAATTTTTCTTAATGTAAATTCTATTTTCCTCCTATGTACTTCCCTCGATCACGATCAAGGTTTCTATTTATTTTAAATAGTTTTGTAATAGGAATAGTTAGAATTAATTTTGAAAAATTGGAGATCAAGGAGCAAGGAGCGCGTGAAGACCCGCTTTGTAATGGAGCCCGGGTTTAAATGTAATAGTTATATTTAAATATTATTTTCTTGCACACCCTAGGGTTTGACCTTTTGGTTCACTTGGTGGCTCTAGTGAACCAAACTAGAATAAAAGTCCATAATCAATCCGAGTAGAATATAGTATTCTATATGTGCATGCTTATACTATATATATTATATATTATGCAAACATGCTTCGATGTTCATTAATATGACGCGTATTTTATATATATATATATATATGCATGCAATGCCGCTAAACAAGATGAGACAAATTAATAACAAACCCCTCAATTTTTATATTAAGTCCTAAGCGCTCAAAGATATTTGGAATATCGAACGCATTTCTAGCATGATAAAATTAATAGAGTATTAAATATTTAATATGAGTTTGTTGTGTCACCACAAGGCAAGTATTAAGTATTTAAGATGTTAATTTATCACATTTGATGCTTATAAAGAAAATTGAACAATATTGTTTTGTTGTGTCACCACAAGGATGATATTTTTCTTTTTGAATATATGGAGTGCTAGGTCGGACTTAACTTGATAATTTTGATTCGGATGTGCCACCACTTGATCAAAATAATCTAAGAGGCAAAAGAAAAGGAGTTGATAGTTGATGTAATTGACAAAAGTTGTTCACCTATTTATTTATATATAGTTTGTTGTGTCACCACAAGGCTATATACATTTGAAATGAGATCCTTATTCTCACTAGCAAATCTTTAATTAGATTTTGCTTAACTATATAAGTGAGGGTAATATAGTTTGAAGAAAATAGTGGGAGATACCAATTTAAAACAAGACCTAATTTATTTTGGTAATTAATAAAAGAATGTATGTTAAAATGTTGTTAATTACAAATTCATTTATAGAATTTTACAATGTCTAAAATTACTATCATCATGAAGCATATTAGATGCTAAATTAACCGCATCAATTAAACTGATTGGTTAAGGAATTTGAGAATAGTTCTCATAGTGAAAAGCTATCTTATGTCCTTAATACGCCTATCCCTCGCAATGGTTGCGCATAATGCCTCGAGGAAGAGATTGCTACTTTTAGAAAGTGGCAAGATGATGCACAATTGGCTCAATGCATCATGCTCGCATCTATGAGTAACGAGCTTCAGCCACAAGATGAAACTATAGATGCTCCTACTATATTCCCGCACATCAAGTAGTTGATGGTGAGGAAAGTAGGACCGATAGATATCGACATCTAAGGAGCTCTTCCGATCTAGAATGGCCAATGGCACTATAAGATGCATAAAAAGTCCTTAACATTATCAATTTGATTGATCAATTAGACAACGAAGTTTTGTCATGGATGGAGAGTTGAGCTAAGATTTGATCTTGCACTCACTCCCGGACTCCTTTCACAATTGTTGTGAATTTTTCATATGAACAAGCTAGATATCAGCTTCGCTGATTTGCTTAACATGTTGAAAAATGTTGAGAGTCACTTTCCAACCAAGAAAGACCGAGTCTTACTGGTAGGGGCCAAAGGATCTTCTGAAAAGAAGAAAGATTCTAAGAAGGTAAATATAGAAAGGCATAAACAAAGGATAATAAGAACAAAACTGATACGGATAGCAAAGGAGCTTGCTTCCACTGCAATAAGCCTAGACACTGGAAAGAAACTGCGAGAAGTATCTTGCAGAGGCTAACCAAAGAAGCTTAGTGAAGTTTCTGCCATAATACGCTTTTTGTTCATGATTGAAATAATTTTTTCTTTAAGTCAAGGTTCTACTTGGGTATTGATACCGACTTTGGTTATCATAAATATAGATTTATGAAGGACCAAGCAGAAGTAGAAAGTTAAACAAAGATAAGTAATCCTATTGTGGAAAATGAAGCAAAGGTTGCGGCATTAGCTATAGAAACTTATAGTTTAGCAATCGCTTACCGCAAATCTATTAAGTGAATAAGTTGTTATTGTATTCCAATTCTTGTTAAAAATATTATTTCCATTTTATTGTTGGACAATGAAATCTTTGGTATTATAATTAAGAACAAATGTTGTTCTATTTATAATAATAATGTTTTGTATAGAATCTGGAATATTACTTAATAAATTTTGTATACTTGAGTTACATGAAAATAATTTTGCATATTGAACAAATTAGTATAAGAAAAGGAGATGATCATTCAAAGAGTTAAATGTGAGTATTTGTTAAAATACAAGTGTAAATTATTTGAAAGGTTCAAAGAATTCAGAAGTGAAACAAATTGGCAAAGTATTAAGATTCTTTGATTATATCAAGGAATAAATACTTGTGCAATAAGTTTCTAGATCATCTCAAATGGTTTTCTCATAATGGACGCCTCCTGATACGTAATAATTGATTGATGTATCCGAAAGGAAAAATCGTACCTTGTTGGACATGGTGCGCGGTCATAATGATTTTACCGACATTCCAAAGATCCTTCCGGGATAATGTCTTAGAAATGGTCGATATCTCACGAAAATGGTAACCTCAAAATCCTACCAAGACTCTATAAAAGTTATGGATGGGGAGGATTCCTAATCTTAAGTATGTTAAGATAAGGGGTTGTCCAACTTATATGAAAAGGTTTCAAAGGATAAGCTTGGGACAAGATTTGACAAGTACAATTTGTGGGACATCCTAAAGTAAGTTTAGGTATATGTTCTATAATCCTACTTAGCAAAAGGTGTTTGTTGTGAAACACGCGCTTTCTAAGATAAATGTGTTTATTATTGAAGGGGCTAGAGGGAGGATAATAGATCTTGAAGAGTTCAAGAACCACAAAATACTATAAGTCAAATAAGAGGAACCTCAGATGTAATTCTATTATACCACAACCAATCATAAATCGAATAGTACCAAGATACCTGGAGGTATGGATTCATCATAGATGATGATGATGAGGTACACATCATAGAAGATGATGATCCAAATACATACGATGAGGTAAGTGTTGTAGACACTCGTGAGAAATGGATCAAGCAAGTTTATCAAATATGGAACATTCGCTTTTGATGAGGCAATCAAAAGAGTTTGATTTTATCAAAAATAAGAATGAACCTAGTGTGTACAAAAGGGACAAAGGGGGCCGCCGTGACATTCCTAATATTATATGTTGATATACTACGGATAAGGAATGACATACTAATGCTACAATCAGTAATGATAAAGTTGTCTAAACATTCCTCCATGAATGGTTTGGAAGAGTATCTTAATTGGGGATAAAATCTATATAGATAGATACAACAGGATGCTCGACTTAACCCAAGGAACGTATATTCATTTGATGCTAAAGTCATTTAGCATGGCAAACTCCAAGAGATGTCTCATGTCGATAAGCTATGGAGTGTATCTCTCTTAATAGTCCCTACAGACTCCTAAAAAAAGAGGTCGCATGAGTGACAATCATGTATGCAATGAAATGTACGAGACCCGATGTCGATCACCATATTATGGAGAAGTTCACTATGAGTCGCTGAAAACATCTTAAAGTGCTTAACCCAAGACTAAGGATGTGATCATATTCATGGTGGGTCTAAATCAAAACTAGAGGCTTAATGCACTCAAGTTTTTCGAACGCACTCAAGACGACAGAAAAATCCACTTTAAGGTAAAGGGTTACCTTGAACAAAGGGTGCAAAGAATTGAAAGGTTCCAAACAAAGAAAGAGTTGTTGGTTTAGTGATAAAGACAAAGTATATAGCTATAAATGAAGTCGCAAGTTGATTGTTTGGATTAAAAGTTCATTACGTAACTAGGAATAGTTCCTAAGTCTCATCTTGGATCTAAACATGTGTTGTGGCACTTTCATTTGATTATTAGAATCGTTGAAAGATGGGAAATCACTATAGAGATAGTGGACTCTCATGAACAACATTACATATCCATTAACTAAAGCTTATCCAACAAAGCAGGATAATCGCCACTTAGAGAAGAAGAGTATGAGATACCATGACGATCGGCTTTAGTGCAAGTGGGAGATTGAAAGTAGTATGCACACAAGCCAATCATGTTTGATGATAAAGTATATAGTTTGTAATAATCTTATTCATTTATTAATAAAAAGTATTAATTTATTAAAGGCTTTTAATTATCTACATGATGTCGCTTTTATTATATGTGATAAACCCATAGTTTTAAGCAATGCTTTTAGAATAATGATGATGATCATTCTAATGAGATCTAAATTCTTAGAAAGCTTAAAACTAAAATAGTTCCCAATCGTTGGATTACTAAATTGGGGATTAGTGAATCCTGATAGATTGGTACATACGCTACTTTCTCATTGATGAGGATGATTGATCTCATGATCATTTGTGTGGAGACAATAAAGCAAGTATGTAGGTGCTTATTAGAGAATAAGTTCATCGAACGTTGGCTCGCTAAGGAATACCTAATGGAGTTTTACTTTCTGTCACAATAGGAATTCTCGTAGTGATAGTAGTACAAGTGATCCTTGGACTTGAGGTCATCATAGTATCTTGTGTATGATGAGTTATACTTTGACTTATTCCTTAAGACCCTTAGGGTATATCAAAGGGTGTGCTTGGGTATAATAAGTTGTACATGGAGATAATGTATGATCAATAAAGAATCTACCACTTCTAATAAAAGAAGAGAAATGTCCTATGTGATTCGATAAATGACAACCCAAAGAGTCCTTGGCTAAGGCGTAATGAAATTAGAAAGAAGTTTCAAATTTGCATTATTTGAGTCAGTGCATTTAAGGATCGAAATACATATAATTAAATAAAATAAGACTTGACAAGAATTCCATGTCTTATATTTAATTGGGACATTGTATGGTGGAAGGATTGAATTGTATCAGAACTATTTACTCAAAGGTTCTTTTATGATTAATGTTGAAATCTATATTATCCGGAAAGTCGCCGATCGCTAGTGGAGGCTTATCCCTATCAGAGAATAAATATTATTTATTTAAATAAATTAATTATTTAATTTATTTATTTAAATAAGATTAGAATTATTCTAATTGATTTATTCACAACCTATTAATATGGAGAACCTAAAGGGTCACACCATAAAAGGAAGAATAATTATTTAAGAAGTTAATGGCATAATCGTAATAATATAAAGTAGTATATTTAATTTAATCTATGGTGATAGAATAAATTAAATAGCTTAATATTTATTATTTAATATTTTAGAAATATTAAATATAAATTAATAAGAGGAGTCTTATTAATATTATTACAATTATTATTATTTTAATTTCTAAAAGAGTTTAGGAATTAATTTAATATAAGTACTCTCATTTATTCCTAATTGGATTAGGAAGGAAGATTAGTTAAAGGAGTTTAATTAATTATCCCTAATAAGATTAGGGAGCTTAATTAATTAAAAGAATTTAATTAATTAAATAAAATCCAATTCCTTAATTGTTGAGGTGGGTTGCCCACATCTATAAATAAGAGGAGTCTTATTATGGGTTTGGTTGACTTTTACAACATACGTAATTCCAATAGTTGGAGAGTACGCCCCCTTTTCTATAGAGATAAAAAAAACTAGGGTTTGAGCCAATACACCATTCTTCTTGAAAAATTGTTCTTTCTTGGTGGATCACCTCTAGAGGCCATACACTTGGGTGGCTTACATTGATCAAAGGAAGGAACCTACCCGGAGATTCAAGGAGATTGCGGAGAAGTAGGAGTTGAACTCGTATCTGTGGAAGCTCGTATCTACAAGGGTATGATTCTTGTTCTTTCTTTTTGTTTAATTAATAATTGTGCATAAAGGGTGATCCGTATATGGTTTGTAAAATTTTTAAACTCGATTTTTACATCGCCGCTTATTTTTGCAATTTGATCATGCTCATCATAATATTACAAACCCTAACTGATAGAGGTGAAGTTTTCAAGTGAGGCGGATCGTAGACCGCTTGCAATCGGAGATTCAATCTACCATCGTAGAGAAGTCAAGGAGGTGCAAATTTCAAAACCGATGAGGTGTGACTGGATGAAGAAGAGGTCACCAATGAAAAGATATTAAGTTTAGTCTTGATAATGAGGGATTATTAAGATTTGAAGGAAGAATTTGGGTTCCGAATGAGACGGAATTAAAGGAGCAAGTTTTATAAGAGGCTCACAGTTCTAGGTACTCGATTTATCCTGGTAGCACTAAGATGTATCAAGACCTCCGACAGAGTTTTTGGTGGCCGAACATGAAGAGAGAAATAGCCGAGTATGTGAGTATGTGCTTAACTTGTCAGAAAGTTAAGGCCGAACATCAACAACCAAGTGGCTTATTACAGTCATTGGAGATTCCAGAGTGGAAGTGGGAGCATATCACGATGGAATTTGTAGTGGGACTTCCGACTACTCAGAAGGGGTATGATGCGATTTGGGTAATAGTGGACCGGTTGACAAAGTCGGCTCACTTTTTGCCAATTCGAGTTAAGTATAATCTAGAACAATTAGCTAAACTTTATGTTAAGAAAATTATTTCCAAACATGGAGCAATAATTTCGATTGTGTCAGATCGTGACCCACGATTCACATCGAACTTTTGGAGAAGTCTTCAAGAGCAGTTGGGGACGCAGTTGAAGTTGAGTACGCCATATCATCCACAAACCGATGGACAGAGCGAGAGGACAATTCAGACGTTAGAAGATATGTTAAGATCTTGCGTCATGGATTTCAAGGGTAGTTGGGATGATCATCTACCATTAGTAGAGTTTGTGTATTACAACAGTTATCATGGAAGCATAGGTATGCCGCCGTACAAAGCTTTGTATGGAAGGAAATGCAGAACTCCATTGTATTGGGATGAAGTGGGAGAACGCCGAATGCTAGGACTAGAATTGGTGCAGCAAACATCGGAAGTGGTGAAATTGATACGTATGCGTCTCGTAGCAGCTCAAGACAGACAGAAGAAATACGCAGACTTACATAGAGAGAATAGGGAATTTGAGGTAGGCTCATATGTCTTTCTAAAGGTATCTCCCTGGAAAGGAAAGATACGCTTTGGAAAGAAGGGAAAACTAAACCCAAGGTTTATAGGACCTTTTGAGGTATTAAAACGAGTAGGTGAGGTAGCGTATATGGTATCATTACCTCCAGACCTAGAACGAATACATAACGTATTTCGCGTTTCAGTGCTACGTCCTTACAAACCGGATTATAAACATGTGATAGAATTTGAGCCTATTCAAATCGAGAAGGATTTAACATACGAAGAGATGCCGATTCAAATCATCGATAAAAAAGAGCAATTTCTGCGAAACAAGGTTATATCGTCAGTAAAAGTATTATGGAAGAACCACGATGTCGAGGAAGCAACGTTGGAATTAGAAGAGAAAATAAAAGAGGATTATCCTTATTTGTTTGAGTAGTGTAAGGCGAGATTCTTGGGACAGAATCTTTATAAGGGGGAAGAATGTAACAATCGAGAAATTCGGATCCTTTGTAAAATACTTGAAAGAATTAAATAATGAATAAATAATATTATTTGTTATTACTATGTGTTAATAGGATGAATGTCGTTCTATAACCTAGAAACAACAGAACATCGTAGTATTTGAACCACATGAGTGAATTAAAGTATTTGAATTTCCAAGACGAAAAGAAAAGTTTTCCGAGAATGTTTACGAAAAACACTATTCACCGTTTATCACTTGGGAATCATTTTTGAACTTCCGAGAAAAATGTAACGTTATAATAACAAAGCAAGATGGATTATGTAATAATAATCTAAGTATGGAAAACACAATATTTTGCATGCGGACTTAAATTGAGAATGTAGGTATTAAAAATCTAATGAAATAAATTAATGTAATCTTGTATGAACGTAAGAATAATGTAACGGAAAGCCGGAACCAATAATAATAAATCTAATACGCAATTAGATTGAGAAGAAGGGTAAGATTCTTTAGAAATCATGTATGATCATTTATGACCTAATATACGTTGTGATGTTATCATCTACTGTAGAGACTTAAAGACCTAAAGTGCAAGTATTATAACTGTGGCAGACGCTAAAGACAAGTACTCTAACCCTTGTTCCAGTTCAATTTGGACAAGTCTTTGTAATTCATATATTCTTCACATGAGTTAATGTCTGAGGAAATCAAAGCCAATTCTTTCGGCTAAACGTATGCTATGTTATTCTATCAAGTATTGACAAGGATTTACCAAACTAATATTATTGTGGTTTTCAAAAGTAGACTGAGTATGCTAAATTGTTTTGTCGTCAAATGACATGCACGTGAGGTTGCCACAACTTAAACGTATACACGTTTAATGAATGTAGTGTTGATCAACATAGAGTACTATAGGCTGATCACCTAGACGTGCTCGTAAGCTATGCCGGACTTACAGACTTAGTGCCGGGACGTCCTTTTCAAAGAAATTATCAAATACTCACGGTCTTGAATCAGAATTGATGTTTTACTGAATATTGTTGTTGTAAAACGTTTTGAATGAAAAGAAGTGCTATTTTGAATTATCGATAGTACTTTGTAACTATTGTTCAGTTATTGAAGATATACGATTTTTATGTTTTAAGCATGCTATTGTTACTAGAATTGTTGTACTTGCTGAGCTAGTTAGGCTCATTCTTGCTTGATGCTTGAACCATATGAATGCAAATTTCGACGAATCTTAATCGATGCATCCCAAGAGGATAAAGGGAAGGCGAAGGCGAACCTGTAGATTACATATGTAATAGTATAGGTTTTGTAAGAATAATATTTAATATTATGACAAAGACAAATGTATTGGTTGTAAAGAACCTGGGGAATGTAAATATTCTTTTTATATATATAAGACATATTCGTTCTTTTGAGGTATTTCAATTGCATATTTATGTGAACTGTAGCACCGTGTAGCACCTTCTGTCGGGTTGGAAGATACCCGGATTTGGGGGCGTCACAATCAACATATTTTTTAATGGATTGGGATGGCAGTCAAGGCCGATTGTAGATGCAGCTGCAGGAGGAGCTCTATGGGCAAAGAGTTATGAAGTGGCCTATAATCTCATTGAGACGATGGCAGCAAATGATTTTCAAAATCCTACAGCCAGGATGCCACAACCCAAAGTTGCAGGTTTGTTAGAGGTGGATGCTATCACTCAATTATCAACACAGATGGCATCCATGGCAAAGAAGATTTATTCGTTGACAGAGACTAAGGCGAAGACAGTTGCTTTTGTGTGTGAGATATGCGGTGGTCACATTCAATGAGATCAATGTACTATCGCCTCAGTAGTCCAGCATAATATGCGAAAGCAACTATAGGAAGGATCAGGGTCAATTTTAGAACACATACAACTCCAACAACCGCAACCATCCAAATTTTAGTTGGTCCAATAACCAAAGCAATCAACAAAGTCAGTTTCAACCACATAACCAATTTCAGTCACAGTTAGCTAAGCAATAATTTTCACCAAGACCACCCTATCCACCTGGATTTTCTCAACAACAACATCATACACCACCTGCACCTCCGCAAGAAAAGAAGTTAGAGATGGAGGAAATGATGATGAAGTACATGGAAAATACGGAAGTGATGATTAAAAGCCAAACAGTGGCTATCAACAATTTGGAAACTCAAATGGGTCAGATGGCTAGCATGCTTAACAATAGACCACAGGGTTCATTGCCAAGTTCAACAGAGGCTAATCCAAGAAGAGAGGGGAAGTAACAATGTCAAACGATTACACTTAGGTCTGGGAAGCAGGTTGCAGAAAATCATCATGGCGCGCCCGCACCACTTTTACAAAGGGAAGACGTGCGGCCGCGCGGTCAAGAAATCTTGTTTGAGGAGTAAATGAATAAGGAAGATTCTGGACAACAACAAGAAGAGGGATAAAGAAGGTTCATTTGAGAAGCCCGTGAATAAAATACCAATAGTTAACCCTCATGTTCCTTATCCACAGAGATTGCATAAGCAGAGGGAAGACAAGCAGTTTAGTAAGTTCTTGTAGGTATTCAAAAAGCTGTAGATTAACATACCTTTCACTGAGGCATTGGAACAGATGCCTAGTTATGCAAAATTTATGAAGGGTATCTTGTCAAGGAAGAAGAGATTAGAAGAATTTGAAACAGTAGCCTTGACGGAGGAATGCAGTGCAATGCTTCAACGTAAATTACCTCCAAAGCTGAAAGATTCGGGCAGTTTCACAATACTATGCACAATTAGAAATATGAGCTTCAGTAAATGTTTGTGTGATCTTGGAGCTAGTATCAATTTGATGCCCTTGTCAGTATTTAATAAGTTGGGATTGCCGGCTCCAAGGCCGACAAATATTTTGTTACAGTTAGCTGACAGGTCGATCACTTATCCGTGGGGAATTATTGAAGATGTTTTGGTAAAAGTGGATAAATTCATCTTTCCAAATGATTTCATCATTCTAGATTATGAAGAAGATAGGAGTATACCAATCATACTTGGAAGACCATTCCTAGCAATAGGAAGAACCTTGATAGACGTTCAAAAAGGGGAACTCACAATGCGTGTTCATGATCAGGAAGTTACTTTTAACATATTCAAGGCAATGAAATTTCCAACAGATGAAGAGGAATGATTCAAGGTTGATTTGGTGGACAAAGTGCTAAATGATGAAGTAGAGAGCTTGGTAGATCATGAACCATTGAGAAGTGCTATTGCTGGAAATTCAGAATTAGATGATGAGGAGATTGAAGAATTTGTGCATTTTCTTGATACAACTCCACAATTCAAAAAATTCAAGATTCCTGTTGAACCATTAAAGAAAGCTAGAGAGTCATCAGTAAAATTGAAACCATCTCTTGAAAAACCTCCAGAACTTGAATTGAAACCACTTCCTGATCATTTGAGGTATGCATTTTTAAATGAAAATTCAAAATTACCTGTGATTATTTCTTCTGCACTAACATCTTTTCAGGAAGAAAAATTGCTAAGAGTCCTTAGAGCGTTCAAGTCAGCAATTTGGTGGACTATAACATATATAAAAGGGATCAGCCTATCTTTCTGTATGCACAAGATCCTCTTGGAAGATGATAGCAAGCCTTCAGTGGAACATCAAAGAAGACTTAATCCGATCATGAAGGAAGTGGTAAAGAATGAAGTGTTAAAATTGCTAGATACATGCATTATATATCCAATTTCAGATAGTTCATGGGTGAGCTCGATACAGTGTGTACCGAAGAAAGGTGGTATGACCGTGATTTCCAATGAGAACAATGAGTTTATTCCAACAAGAACAATGATGGGGTGGAGAGTCTGCATGGATTATCGCAGGCTTAATAAAGCTGCAAGGAAAGATCACTTTCCACTGCCGTTTATCAATCAAATATTGGACAGACAAGCGGAGCATGAGTTCTATTATCTTATGGATGGGTATTCAGGCTAAAATCAGATTGTTATAGCTCCATAGGACCAAGAAAAGACAACCTTAACATGTCCATATGGTACTTTCGCTTTCAGAAGGATGTCTTTTGGACTTTGTAATGCCCCCAACCACTTTTCAGAGGTGTATGATGGCTATCTTTTTAGATATGGTGGAGCAAAATGTGGAGGTATTTATGGATGATTTTTCAGTATTTGGGGATTCCTTTGATCTATGTCTGGAAAATTTGGTCATGGTTTTGAGAAGATGTGTTGAGACAAACTTGGTATTGAATTAGAAAAAGTGCCATTTTATGGTATAAGAAGGAATAATTCTGGGACACCAGGTTTCGAAGAAGGGACTTGAGGTGGACAGAGCTAAACTAGAGACTATTGAGAATTTGCCGCCACCAACTTCAGTAAAAGGTGTTTGAAGTTTTCTAGGACATGTATGCTTTTACCGCAGATTCATTAAAGACTTCTCCAAGATAACGAAACCACTTTGCAGTTTATTGGAGAAGGATGCACAGTTCAAGTTTGACGAGGATTGCGTGTCTGCATTTGAGCATTTGAAGAGGAGGTTAACTTCAGCACCATTAATTACAACACCGGATTGGGACCTACCATTCGAATTGATGTTTGATGCTAGTGATTATGCTATGGGGGCTATTTTGGGTCAGCGGAAGGAAAAGATTTTTCATGTGATATACTATGCAAGCAAAACCCTTACTGATGCACAGTTGAACTACACCACCACAGAGAAGGAATTACTAGCAGTTGTGTATGCTTTTGACAAGTTTATATCATATCTGATTGGTACAAGGGTGATAGTGTACACGGATCACGCGACAATTCAACACTTAGTGGCAAAGAAGGATGCAAAACCTCGTTTGATCAGATGGATACTACTATTACAAGAATTTGATTTGGAGATCAAGGATAGAAAGGGAACTGAGAACCAAGTGGCGAACCACTTATCTCGACTGGAGAATCCGAGAAGGGAGGCAGATGACAAGGTTGTGATTAATGAATCCTTTCCAGATGAGCAGTTGTTTGTGGTGAAAGTGGAAGTGCCATGGTTTTACAGATTATGCGAACTACTTGGTGAGTAAGATGGTACATTCTGACTTGATTGGTTATCAAAAGAAGAAATTCTTGCATGATGTGAAGTGGTTTATATGGGATAAACCATATTTGTTCAAGCAATATGATGATCAGATGATAAGGAGATGTATCCCATATAGTGAGACTGAGGGGATTTTACAGGATTGTCGTGCTTCTTTATATGGTGGTCACTATGGTAGAGAGCGAACAACGGCTAGAGTGTTGCAAGTAGGATTTTACTAGTCGACAATTTTCAAGGATGCTTACAGTTTCGTCAAGAGATGTGACAGATGTCAAAGAGTCGGGAACATTTCTAAAAGGAATGAAATGCCATTGAACACGATCCTCGAGGTGGAAATTTTTGATGTTTGGGGGATAGACTTCATAGGCCCTTTCATTTCTTCATATGGAAATCTATACATTTTGTTAGGAGTTGATTATGTGTCAAAGTGGGTGGAAGTGGCAGCTCTTCCAACGAATGATGCCAAAGTGGTCCTAAGGTTTTACATAGGAGTATTTTCACGAGATTTGGGACTCCAAGGGCTATCATTAGTGATGAGGGCAGTCATTTTTTATAATAGGCAGTTCACAGCTCTGTTGGCTAAGTATGGGGTGAATCATCGCATTGCTACAACTTATCATCCTCAAACTAATGGCCAAACAGAGGTTTCAAATCGTGAAGTCAAGAGGATTCTGGAAAAAGTTGGGAAACCCACAAGAAAGGACTAGTCATTAAAGCTTGATGATGCTGTATGGGCATATAGAACTGCGTATAAAACTCCATTGGGCATGTCACCTTTTCAGCTAGTTTATGGCAAAGCCTATCACCTTCCTATGAAGCTTGAGCATAAGGCATATTGCGTAATTTGGAAGCTCAATTTTGATTTGAAGGCTGCAAGAGAAAAACGCATACTCCAACTCAATGAGTTGGATGAATTCAGACTACAGGCGTATGAAAACTCAAAGCTATACAAGCAAAAGGTGAAGAAATGGTATGATCACAAGATCATAGAGACAGTATTTGAGCCGGGACAAAGAGTTTTGATGTTTAATTCCAGACTTAAACTTTTTCTTGGGAAGCTCAAATCAAGGTGGTCAGGCCATTCACAGTGAAGACAGTTTCCCACATGGTGCAGTAGAAGTGTTTGACAAGTTCCCGGACAAGCCGTTTAAAATGAATTGACAGCGACTGGAGCATTATTTTGGTGGCGAGGTTGACAGACAAAAAGTAACCTCAATTCTCTATTCAACATGAAAAGTTAGAGACAGTCAAGCTAATTGACTATAACTTAGCGCTTGATGGGAGGCAACCCATTATTTCTATCTTTATCTTTTGTTTATTTTGTTTATATTGTTTTTGTTAGTTCAATTTAATACTTAGTTGTGTTAGTTTGATTAATTTTGCATAAATATCATGAGAGCTGAATTTGCACATGATTATGTTTGAACATAGCATAGAACGTACGGTGATAAGATAGTCATTCTTGTTTATTCAGTCATTCATGCTTTGATATTGTTAATTGGTGTTTATGCAGGTGTAATGGAATGAAGTCATCACTGTTTTGATGTATTTGGGATGCAGATTGACATTGCAGGATGGAGGGTCGCGCAGCCGCACCATGAAAGCCTTGAGAAACCGCGCGTTTGCGCTGCAAGTTTGTGCAGAAAAAGCAATCGAGCGTCCGTGCCATGTCCCTATTCAGAAATTGCGCGGTCGCGCTCGACACCAGATTTTGACAAAATTTTGGGTTTTAAAGACGTGTCTTGCCCCATATCTTCCATCATTTGAAATAATAGAGAGCGTATTTCCTTGTTCTCCACAACACACACGACTCTTCCTTTCCAAACCGTTCCAAATTGAAGATCTAACGTCTCATCTCCACTACGTATTTATCGCATCAGTTCTCCTACCCACATTCTACATCTACACTGATAAAACTAGGGCTTCAGTGGGTTTGTGCAATATAAGTTTGGGGGTTCTCTGTGCAGCGAATATATCACTCACGATTATATCAAGCAAGTTTTCTTCTTCTTCATTCCGAGCAATGGGTCCTAAGCGTGCACGTTCTGTCACTCCACCATCCTCATCTTCCTCCGGTAGTCAAGGCGAGGATATTGTGGATCATACGAAATTTCTCAGTCTGGAGGCTAAAATGGAGTACTATAGAATAGTGGCAAAGACATTTGTGAAGGAACGAGGCTTCAAGCCTGAGAAGCAGGACGACCAGTTGTGGGATATGATTCGAGAAAAAGGATGGGGAGGATTTACTGCAACCCCTATGCCTGCGCCAAGGTTATTGTTCGAGAATTTTATGCTACTGCCAAAGACACTATGAGTGGGTTATCTATGGTCCGAGGAGTTAAAGTAGATTACCGACCTCAATCAATCAGAGAAATTTTTAGAATACTCGACACTCCACCGACTGGGTATGATAATTGGGTCAAGACTGCCCGTTTGGAGACTGATTTGGATGAAGTCATAACTGACTTGTGCATTCCAGGAACGCAGTGGACTTGTAAGGCAGGAACAAATCAGCCTCGCACTTTCCCAGCCTCATCCCTGAATCGCTATGCTAAAGCTTGGAATTTGTTCATATGTGCGAAGCTTGTACCTTCGACGCATCAGCATAAAAACACAACTGAGAGGGCTATCATTTTGTGGGGAATAGTCACAGGCAAGTACATCGATGTGGGTCATCTCATTAATCAGAATATGTTACGTTACATAAGGGGGAGCACTACAGAAAGTATCTCACATGCGTCTGTTGTTGCTAGTCTGTGTGCACATCAAGGAGTCCGTTGGGGGTAATGAACAGATGCAATGTCCTAGCCAAGATATCACTCATGCGACGATTTCCAAATTCAAGGAATGGGTAGGAGGTGCGCCACACCCGAGGGGAAAAGGTTTCATCCTTTAACCCGCATCCTCGGTGCCTCCACAACAGTCCATATAGGAAACTGAGGCAGGAACGTCAAACCAAGCCACCGCTGTCCATATTGACCGTCGTCTCCGAAGGTTGGAGCGAAAGGTCGACGCTATGTACGATAATTTTGCAGAATTTGCTACGGGCTTAACAAGGTCGCTAGCGGAGGCGTTTGCACAGCAGGGTACAATGCTCGAGTGGCCGCAATTTGGGACAGCCATGCCATTTCCACCACCTGATTCACCACCCGACGAGGGTGGTGCAGCTGATCAGTAGGGGAGTTTTTCTAACCCTATACCTTCATTCATTGTTATAAAGAATATATTAAGTTTGGGGGTATTGGGTAGTTGGTAGTTTCATGTAGTGTTTGTATGTTAGTTTAAATTTTAATTTTGCATGTTTAGTTTGCATGTTTATGTGTTAGTTAATAATTGCCAAAAAAAATTCTGTTTTTAGTCATGGTGATATGTGTTAGTATATGTTTCGTTGCATTATATGTTTAGTTCCATGTCTCGCATTTCTAGCTATGTGGAATTTATGTCTAGCCAATGATGAATTTGAATCTTGAAGGATTGTTGAGTTTAATGGATAACATTAGCTTAGATATAGTGTTTTACATGATGTAATCCATGGTGTTGTTTAGATGCTTTCGGTTTGCACTGATATGTTCACAAATATTTGTAGGCATAAGGGTTATGTGTTTTATTGCTTGATAGGAAATGTGGTTTTTAAAAATAGAATTGTGTGGAAAATGGACTGAAACTATGAAAACATTGATAATCAAGCTTTGGGAACACATGGGTATGCTTATTATTATTATATTTAAAAAAACACATGACTAGTCTTATTTCGGGGCCTTTGTTACTTGACGAAATGCATGGTAGAAGGGTGTTAACACTTAGTGCCCTAAGGTCTTTTATGGTCTGGGAGTCGTTGGTTGAAAGCTTGCTAAGGGGTAGCACTGTTAGCCTAATGGAATGAGGCATTGCCCGGTCATGTATATATATAAATAATAATAATATTAATAAAAATAGCAATAAACACTGCGGAAAAGAGTGAAAATTACCCTCGTGAGTAAAAATAAAGCAATATAAACCCACCGTTGAACCTTAGTTTGTATTGATATGTTAGAGTAGTCTTTGTTGCATTAATATACATGAATCTTGATTTAGACTGCAATTTTCTATTTTGAGCAGTTTAGCATGTGTATTCTTTGCTTTAATCAAGTTTTAGTGAACACAACACACACACAACATCTTTATAGCATGTATGGGTTATGTGAGTGTATGATATTATGTCTATAGCTTAGTTTTAATTTTTATTCTCGAATTTGGATAATTCGCTGAGGCATATTGGATTGGAATTCTATTTTGGCTGGAAAAATGTTGGACTCATTTGCATCGTAATCTAGTTGCATAGTAGGTAGTTTCATTTCATTGTTTAATGTCGTAGGCATTGCTTGAGGGCAAGCAATAGTTCAAGTTTGGGGGTAATTGATAAGTAGGTTTTATACCTACTTATTGGATATCAATTCACGAGAATTATGCTTATCTCAAGTAGACTTTAGTATGTTTTTAGTGCATTTTACATTTATTTTGCAATATTTGTAATTAGAACTCCTCTGGTATAGAAATGCAGGAAATGGCATAATTTGGCATTGGCAATGTTGTATGAGACTAACTAAGGCTTGGCAAGTGGAATGTGTGTTGACAAGGAACTGAGCATTGGTGAAGGACAAACAACAAGCAACAACATCAGACATCTTTATGCAGTGATGTAAAGCAACACTACTACATTGCTGTTTGACAAAAGTATTCCTCGTCTTGCCGCTTATATGCAGCAGAGGCTAAAAGTACATCATCAGTGCGCCGCTTAAAAACAAGAAGGCACAACGCGCTCCCGCGCCCATTTTGTATTGCGATCACACGCGGCCGCACGAGTTATCTGATGTTGTTTGTTGACTTATGTTTTTGAATTTGAAATTTGAGCGTGGTCTTCTCTAAAATTATTCTGGTTAGTACCAGACGGGTATTATGTTGGTTTTTATTAATTTTATTATTAAGAAAATTAGGGTTCTAAGCTTTGAACTAATTCTAGAGAGGATTTGAGCATAAACTTAAGATTTTCTACATCTTCTTCTGAATTTAATCATTGGATTAATTATTCATTTCATTTTACTAGAAATTATTGGAGATTTGGATAACACTTTGGAACATAATCTGCAATTGGGTTTGATCAATTCTATCTCCTCTTTGAATTGCTTTATTTATTTTCCATGTGTTACTATAATCCCATAATGGTTTTCGGTTCAAAAATGAACTAAATTCCATTATGGGATTCTAACGGATTTTGATATGTAGTCTATAATTAATTGCCTGATTGCTTGATTGTTCATTTATCATTGGAATTTCTGTTATGATTGATTGGATTGCATGAATGTTTGATCACCATTCATTTTATATGCTTATATGGAATTGAAAAATGGCATGTGAGCATGGTTGTAATCATGATATCATGCGTTTATGAGGCTGAACTATTTAGTTTTATATTTCGTGAACCAGATAGAAATATACTATTTCACCGTGTGTAGTAATGTAAGAGCTTGTGCTTCAATTCAATATTGTTGCAATTTCACATAGAAATATAGTGATTTTGGTTTTATTGATGATTACATGATTTTTATTGCATGTGGAGGTTATGTAAGCAAGTCACAATACATTGAAAAATGGTTATGTCTAAGTTTGTGCTCTTGGCTAATTTTCCATGATACTTGTATGATCTTGCATGATGGTAATATTTAGATGAAATATAAAATGAAGTTAGAATCCCATTAATTCCAAATTTGATTTCATTAAAGTAGAATTGTGTTTTTATTCATTAATTGAATTTAGATTAATCATAATTGTGGATTATTCGTTTAAGCATATAAAAAATAGTGATACAATTGGTGTATGATATTTTAACTTAAAAACCTTTCTCCGTTGATCGATACTGTTCTTACTTTGTACTACTTGTTGACCATATATGCTTGCATTAGTTAGAGTCCTTTTGTTAAGACTAAAAAGGAGGCAACAAGTAGCAGTAATCAACGACAAAGGCAAGTTTTCTTAACTCAATCTCGAGTTATTACTTTTCAAACATAGTAGTGTGTAGTTATTGCTAATTATTCCACATCTGAGATTTATTGTTGATTATTCGCGGTTAGTGCAAGTTTATTAATTCAAATTGAATTGTTAATTTTTGAAAGTATGATTGGGGAATAACTGTTGTTGGTTATTCACAATATTATCGTTGATTGCAAATAGTGCAGTCGATTTCTGTCTATTATAGAACAGTTTTGAGCTATGTCTTAGCTAATTTTTTTGGCGAGACAAATATTTGTTAAAACTTGATAGGTTCGAGTATTTGAACTCAATTGTTATTGAAAGGTCAATGCCAATTATTTCGGTTAGATCGAGATAGAGATTAGATGTTGAAATCATAGTATTTCGTTAAATCCAAACTATATTATTGCGATATGAATTCTTGTTGTAAGATTGAGATGAACAACCTTTTTTTATATAAAATGGAATCTTATGGTCAGATATACGGTCGTTGCTCGTGTGTGAGTATAATGCATAATATTGGGTACAAGGGGTTGGCCGCTCCAGGTATTTGTGGAGGGGTATAATTTAATCTGTATGGTTATTTGATACACCTGGGTAATTCAAAGTTAAACCTTTGATAGTTACTTGAGAAGTTCAAGGTCCAGTGGGATCGCTTAGCATAAAATCTAGAAAATAATCCATTTTGTTATTACGTAGGATCATGTATTGATAATCAATTGAACATTATTGAAACTTCGAAAGCGTTTTACTCTTTCACTATTGAATTATTGTTTAGCATGAAATGCGATAGAGTCTTGTTATTGATTAACGATTTGTTCAGCGAATTCAAAGTCTTTTAAACTTTTGTGACATTCTATCGAATCGATAGTCTATTATTCTTGATTCCTATACTTTATTGTATGTTTTAACTTGCGGAGCAAACTCGTTGCTCACCCTTTCTTAAATATAACATTTCAGCTAAGATCGAAGTAACAGGAGGTTTGGAGAAGGACAAGGGCAAATGCATATTGCAAGAGTAGTTATGATGAACAATATTTATTATGTTGTTATGTATAACCCTTTTTGTATATCTAAGGGTATGTTTGTGATGTTAAGGTTAGAAAACCTGGGGATAATGTATATTAATTAATGAGATGTAGGTTTATATTCATAATTGAATGGGTAGTTAGATGTTATTTGTATGATGGATCATGAGAACCAAACTTCGGGGGGGTCGGTAACCCTTGGGATCCGGGGCGTCGAGAGGTTGGTATCGAGTCATGAGGTTATAAACCTTAAGTGGAAGGGGGGGGGGAGGGAAACCCTAGGATTATAACCATAAGCGAGATAGAGAAGACTCATTTAGAGTTCTAAGTGAGGGATTGACGAAGTGCATCAATAGTGAGATGTGTGGACGCATAGTGTCTATTAATTTCATACTGGTGATGTACTAATCAAGGTTGTTTAAAACTGATTGTAGGATGTCAGGAGAGGATGAAATGAGTACAGAAGGGTTGGTGGCTGTTGCACCAATGCCATTAGCCGAGGTGCCAGCTCAGAGTAAGTCAGTTGAGAAAGTTGGAAGAGACGAACGTATGGTGAAACTAGGAAGCGATCACAACGAGTATCTTGAAATGGATTTGAATGAAGATGAGGAGGTAGAGTCCGAAGAAGTTAAGGTGGAGTCAGATATTAAGGCTGAAGTAGGAGAAAATGGTTAAGTATCTGCAGAAGTTCAGGAGCTACGGAATAAGGTATTTCTATTGGAGGAATTGTGGAAGACGGAGAGAGCATTGCGCGAGATGACTGAAGAACGAAACAATCTGAAGGCACAAGTAGAAAGAATGAGGGCAGAAGGTGGTGGATCATCAGAAGGTACAATCAAGCAGAAGAAGGGTAGCAATAAAATAAAAAGGACCAATGACAGTGATAACAACTCAGGAAATTCAAATTCAAAGAAGAAGCAAACATGTGGCAAGTGTGGAAAGACTCATTTGGGAGAATGTATGATGTGGAAGAATGTATGTTGCAACTGTGGACAAGGAGCGCATATTTCGCCAAATTGTCCTAAGCCAAATAAGAGAAGATGTTTCTCATGTGGTGGAATGGGTCACAGATTCAACAAGAGTCCTAAGAAGAAGGCAAGTGAAGGGAGTGGACTGTAGACAACTTAAGTATAAGCAGTAGTACCTTTTGGTAGTAAGATGTAGTATTAAAAATTGTAATATCGTAAACGATGAGTTATGATGAACATGTGGCAAAGGCATATTGCAGGAGTAGTTATAATGAAAAATATTTATTATGTTGTTATGTATAATCCTTTTTGTATATCTAAGGGTATGTTTGTGATGTTAAGGTTAGAAAACATGGGGATAATTTATTAATGATATTAATTAATGAGATGTATGTTTATATTCATAACTGAATGAGTAGTTAGATGTATTTGTATGATGGTTCATGAACACCAAACTTGGGGGTCAGGTAATCCGGATTTGGGGGCGTCACAGTAGCTCCTTTGGTGTTCAAGTTTTTAACAACGGTGATAAGTGCGCTGCTAGCTAGTTCACTTTTTATCCAATTTTTTATCTAGGCTATATGGGTTGATATTACAGCTGGGTTGGTGCTAGTAATTAGGAAAATAAAGGCTGACTTTGGGGTGTTGGGAGCTGATAACGGGGCTGTAACGCCCGAGAAAATCGAATTTTTTAGAAGAATTAAAATTTTATTTAATTATAAGGATTAAATGAATTTAATTGATTATTTATTGGAGCATGCTAATTTAAGGTCGTTTTATGACCTAAACATATCAGAACATCGTAGGATTTTGGCTACGTGATAGAATTAAAGTGTTTGAATTTCCAAGACAAAAATAAAAGCTTTCCGAGAAATTTTCTGAAAAACACTATTCACGCATTTCTGCTCGGGAATTATTTTTGAACTTCCGAAAAATACGTAACAATAGAATATCGATGTGAGATAGAATATCCAATAATATTGCAGTTATGGAAAACGCAGTTTTTTGCTTGCGGACTTAAAATCTAACGGTTAGAAGAAAGCGATTTACGAGAAGGAAATGTAATGTGATTAATGAATAAAACAATGATCGTATAATACGTAGGTATTATACGAAGTAATGAATACGGATACGATATGAGGTATTATACGAGAATGTATAAATGATGGTATGTCGTATATGTTGAATAAGTATAAGAGTTATAATACGAGATTAATACGTAAATTACACGTTATAAGGCTTTAAGCCAATTGTAATGGATTTGTGGGTTTTGTTAAGGATTATGTTAGCCCAAGTATGGAAATAGTTAAGTCCAATGTGAATTAATATGAAAGCCCAAGAGTTTGTAATGGGAAGCCCAAATGATTAAGTTAAGTTAATTAAAACTAAGCCCAAGCTAAGATCCAATGGGTTAAGGTGATCCATGGGGCAACCCATGATCATGTGGTAAATCTTGGTGACCAAGATATTAGTGTGGTGGCCAAGTAAGAGTTGCGGTTCGCAAGTAGACTTAAGGATTAAGTAACGGATAAGTTAAGAAAACTTAATGGCTAACTGTTGTGATGGCCAAGTATATGTGGGGATCAAGTTTACTTAGGGACAAAGTATGGAATAGTAAGGAGGTTACTAAGGAGGTGGGAGGTCTTAATGACCCTTATGCCCTAACCTTGGCTTTCCTATAAATAGAGGGCCTTGGATTTCATTTGTTCCTTGTTCAAAATACCAACAAGTTTAGTGCTTATTTGCTTAACAGAAAAAGTGAGGAAAGCTAGAGTATGAAGTTCAAGCATCAAGAAGGAGATTAAAGATTTAGAAAGTGTTATTCAAGAGTAAGTAATCCTAAGCCATGAATCTTTTTCTTTCCCATTGTTAGAGAAGTAGGTGGTGATAGAACATGCATGCTAAGAAGAGGTTGAAATAATGAATCAAAGGGCTTAAGTATTAATAAGCAGTAATTAAGTCATGTTGTAAGATAAGCAATAAATGAAGTTATGATCTTAAGAAGACCGTATATGAACTTGTAACATGGTTACACAAATGAAGTTAGTATGTTAACAAGAAGCATGAATAATTATTAGAAGTCATAGACTATCCTAAGTCATGAGAAATGGAAACATAAGTAGTTTGTATTTTTATAAGTTACAAACTCACAAAGAACAAGTAATAACTTATCATGTTTAGAAGTTAATGTAGTATGGATGTCAAGATGTTAGTATGATGAATTGAATCCTTTTGAAACGAAGAACAAATCTTAAATAACGAAGTTTCGCCGGAATTCACACGATTAGACGATAATCGTCAATTTTAAAATTCTCGGAATGGAAGTCGAATTTTGATATTGAGCTTGGAAACGTTGGTTTTCAATGGATACAAGTCTTATTTGGCATTATAGAGTTGCGGACTTGAAAATGATCGGATTCCGACTTAGAACGAAGAAACGAGTGTTGAACGTTTACGAACGTTTATCGTTTTTGTTAAAAATGGACTAATAGGTGAAATTTAGCAAACGAAGTCAAATAGATAAAATTCTTGCATGAACATGTAGAGTATATAATTTGTGAACCGTAGGCTCTTGGACGAGCCAATTCGGACTTATAACGAAGAAGTTACGAGCCCGGGAATCTCACCTAAAAGAAAATCTGTCAAAATTGTCTGTGGCACAGAGTCCGCGTCGCGGCGTGACTCCAAGCCAAAAGTCCGGTGCCGCAGCGCCAAAGTTGCCATAGTCCCCTACAAACTCGCGCCGCAACGTGACTCATAACGAAGGGACTCATGCCATGAATAAGGAGTCCAGTTACAAACAATATTGGGTGACCCATGGTAGCAAGACACAAGAGTAATAGTCGGTGCCACAACGCCAGCCTCATGACCTAGATAATGAAAAATGTTTACATGTTGAGCATGAAGAGTAATTGATGAACAAAGGAACTAAGGAACTTAATAAAACCTTATTAAGTTAGGATTAAACCCCAAGTATGCTCACTTAGGGTTAAAAATAAAGTCAATGAAATGTGAACGAGAGTGGTGTACAATAAGTGTACTTAACCAATGACAATTAAGTGTCGATTAATAATGTAAGGACGTTAGTAAGCCGCAATAAAAGACAATTAACTTGAACCAAGTTGTAATAATGAAATAATTTCAATTAAGTTATAGAAAGGAAAGAAGTTGATAAGAACGATGTAAAAGAACGACGGCAAGCCGGAACCAATAATAAAAAATCTAATACATGATTAGATTGAGAAGAAGGGTAAGATTCTCTAGGATCTATGTATGTTCATTCATGACCTAATATGGTATGCTATGTGGTTATGTGTTGTAGAGACTGTAAAGACTCTAAGGAAACGTAATTTTATTATAGCAGATGCTGAAGGCAAGTTTTTCTTAAACGCTTGTCTAACCTTCGTGTTAGCCAAGTTTTTCAAATGATTCAAGTTATGAGATGCATGTACAATTTTTTTTAAAGAAAGAGTCGATGCTAGTTGTAGACACTCCAAATTTTATGTACTACTGTCACTAACATTGCAGGAGGACAGATTCGTCTTTTAAGAGGGAACCCTAAAAGACGATCCATATCCATACCGGATACCACCGGAAGTTTAGCATCAACCCTGGATCGCAATTTGGGAGTAACAATTCCAACCTCGGAGATAACCCCGAGGCCTGCAGATACAATACCAGAACACACCCCGGAGAAGACCGATTAATCTCAGAGATCACCCCGAGATATCTAGTCTCAGTCCCAACCATGGGAATAGCCACCAACCTTGGTGATAACCCCAAGGAATGCAGTTTCGGTGATTACCTCGAAAATACTTGTTTCAAATGCGACCAGCTTCAATCTCGGCGCTCACAATGAGATGCACTGTACCAACCCGGCATTAACATCGGGAAGACAGGCACACCTCAAAGGTGACAATGAGGACCTTCAACAAATTGCAGCAGTCCAATCTCAGCGAAGCCTGAGCAACGTCTGCTTTATCAGCCCAATCTGGCGATAACACCGGTGAGGGACAACATCGTCATCTCGCCAACACGATGCCACGTAACGTCGTCTCAACATCTCTACGCAATAATGTCCCATAAGACTAACCAATCCCGAGTGACTATTGTGCGGGTAACGGATGAAAGGTGAAGCTTGAAGATCGGAGGGCATCGTCCCATCTTCAATGACTTCGTACAAACTCTAATCCCATGCCATCGTACAACTCTCGACAACGGCGATCTGAAATTAGTCCTGAATACTTCAAACGGATGCTCGGATTGCACTTCTTAAAGTTCGAGTGGACATTACAGTGCCTGAGTGCACGTACTTCGAGACGACCTGACCCGAAAAACCCGAGCCCACCCGGGTTGCCTCTGCTACACCTGCGGCTAAATTGCCTATAAATAGAGGGCTTAGGCTGCCCATTTTGAAAGAGAAAAAGGCGAGGAAGCCCTGCCCAATTTGCTCTGCACTCACCCCATGCAGTGTATTTTCCCCTTTTAAACACCTGTGAGCTCATATATAGCCCATTTTGTACCTACAAAAGTCAGTGTTTACCCACTCTAAAGATATAGAAGTCTTCTTTGGCAGTCAGATGTAAGCCTTCTCACACACTTTAGAGTCTTTCTCTTCATCTTTGCACACACCCTTCAACACGTTGAGAGTCGTGTTGCATGCTTTTGCCCGGACTTCGGTCCGTGGTTTCATTTCAGTCTGTATATAAACATATATTATATATATATTTATATATATATTGACCAACATTATCGAGTTATGCCTCGATTGAGCCTAGACATCGATCTGGAGCGTTTATTTGCTTTAATATATATACATTTATATATATTAACTGTGTGTCGAACTTTGTTCGATGAGCCTAGACTTTGGTCTGGAGCGTTTATTTGCTTATATATATATATACACACATTTATATATATTAACTGTGTGTCGAACTTTGTTCGATGAGCCTAGATTTCTGATGCAGGCGTTTATTTTCTTTAATATATATATATATATATATTTATATATATATATATATATATATATATATTTATATATATATATATATATACAAACTTTGTATATGAGCCTGTGTCAAACTTTGTTCGATGAGCCTGTACTTGATGCCTTTCGTTCTTGCTTTAATATATATATACATTTATATATATTAATTGTGTGTTAGACTCTATTCGATGAGCACAGATTTTACATCTCAGTGCGTTTATTCACTTTTATATATATATACTTATTTATATGAGCGTGGTCGAACTCTCGATTCGATGAGTCTCGATTTTACATCCGTGCGTTTATTGCTTATATATATATATATATATATATATATATATATATATATATATCGTCCCACAGAGTTTACTTACGTGGTGGTTGTTAAACTTACGATTTTCTTTACGTTTAAATCTCGCCTTTGAGTTTACTTAATTGGCGATTGATCGCTTTTATGACTTTATTTACATTAAGTCCCTTTTGGAGTTTCCTTCGTGGCGGTTAATCATATTCTGACTTTATTTACATTTTGTCCCTTTGGAGTTTCCTCCGTGGCGGTTGATAGCTTTAACAACTTTATTTACATTTATGATCCCCATGGAGGTGCTTCGTGGTTGGTGATCATGTATCATATATATATTCTGACTTTTATATATATACCGCCATCGCTTCCATGCAAATTGTAGTCCTCACATGCTTTAGGAATCATGTGATCACAGATTCATCCCATTGAATCTAGATTCGGTTCTCGTGATGGACATTTTCAACTGTAAGCAGCTTGTAAATTATTCTGTGTTGTCTGAATCTCCTCTGATGGTTTCCATACCCACGAGGAAGTCGGCATTATTTTGTACATTATTTTCGTACGGATGCCTCGCATCTGTCAAATAAAATTAATCAAGCCGAACACTTAATAAAATGGGAGTGTAAATGGTCTCAATTTCTATTGAGCATCAGGGTTTGAAAAACCTCTTTTGTAAAACATCACTGCCATATCTTGCTTAAAATTAAATTTTTACATAAATTCAAACCCTATGTATATAGGTTCGAACGAGGCCTCGCAGCACTTCCAAATAACAGCACATTGACCCACACACACACATATTGAGATAATAGTTTCTTGAAAAGAGGCGGTCACCGTGGTAAGACGGATGTCGGGGGGGTGCCTAACACCTTCCCCCCGCATAACCAAGTCCCCGGACCCTAATGAATCTCGTTTTCCAAGCGACCAGATAGCGATTGTCACATCACTGGGTCAATGTGAAAACCTTTTCTCGGTTGTGTTGGTACAACCATTTAAAAAACCAACTAGCGACTCTTAACAGTCCATCGTCGACATTATACATGTCGGGCCTTTTTCACTTGTTTTTTCAAACAAATCTCACCTAAAATGAGAACACCAAAGAACAAGTAACGGAAAGGGACATCCAAAAATCCCGACGTCGACAGGTGGCGACTCTGCTGGGGACTCCAGTAAGAGGACTTAAGCCGATATTTCAATCTTTTCAAAATTGTTATTTGCTTGTGTGTGGATGTTGCATTTACATTTGATGAATGTGTACGAATGCATTTCCTTATTTGCACTTAGTGCTTCGCACTATAACTGCTTATGATATTAGTGTTGTGCACCATATCTGCTTGTGATATTAGTGCTTCGCACATGTCATCATTTTCATACGGTGAGACGTGATGTATGTGAATATATGTTGTGTGGTCCCTCCACCAGGAGGCTATCCCGTCGGTGTTTGATTACTGGACTCGTGAGAAGACTAATTCTCCGAGGCTCAGGAAAGGCACCACCCAAATTCGCTCCAGTTGAAAGACCGAATTAACTTCACATCAAGTAAATTGCGATGATTTGGGAACCTTCATGCCAAAAAGCCGCGAGAATAACCTAAGATAGGTCAGCCTCTGATAAACCCAAAATAGAGGAAAGTCTCTTCATGCTCTCTCATTTCAAATTACTTGTAAACACAATTACTTGTAATTTCATTTCATATCTATCTCCATGTAATGAGAAATATGAAGAAATGTGTATATACATATTTTAATTAACATGCTACAAACAGCTGACATCGGTTGTGCAGGATAAAATTCCTAAAATGGACACATCACATAACATGTTATTATCCACATTCCCTAAAGACTAAACTATGCAAGTCTTTCGCAGGGAATCAATCGGACCTACTACTCGGTCAAAGTCCAAAAAGGCAACAGGCCTACAGTCAATAATGTCGTCATCCGACCAGACTGAACTTAATCCAGTTTCTCGCAAAGAATTCGACGGATTAAGCAAGCAAATTATTGATTTGGTTGTTCTACTTAAAGAATTACACCAGTCTAATCAGGGTCCAAAAATACCCGTACATGATGAATCCTCCACACAAGGGGGAATCCCGGTCATTACCATACCTGGACTGCAGTTGGATACGACCAACAAAACTCATGATCTTTGCTTAATCCCACTTTGGAGACCCGATAATCGGTGACATCAAAAAGAAAGTCCTCCAAATGGAAGAGACCCTTTGTGCTATCAAAGGAATTGGAACACTCCCGAGTGTTTCATATGCTGATCTTTGTATTTTCCCTGGTGTTCATTATCCAGAAAAATTTAAAACTTCTGACTTTGAAAAATATGACGGGTTAGGAGATCCTTACACATATTTAAAGGTGTTTATTGGAGAACTTGGATCTTATGCAGAGGACGAAAAACTTAGAATGTAATTATTCCAAAAGAGTCTAACTGGAGAAGCCCGTTCGTGGTACACAAGATTAGACGATTCAAAGATCCATAGCTGGGAAGAGCTAGCACATACTTTCCTCACTCAATACGACTTTTCGTCTCGGATGGTTCTGATCGGTATCAAATTACCAAGATCAAAAACGATCTAACGAGTCTTCGTGAGAGTATGCTCAAAGGTGGAGACGCCTGGTACGCCCAAGTTAGTCCTTCCATGACAAAATCGAGATGGTCATGACTTTCATAGACATATAAAGAAGCGCTTTCTATGAAAGAGTTTTAGCGGCATCGAAAACCATTTTCTGAAATGGTCAAACACGGGAGATGGCCGAGGCGAGATTGAAGTCCTGGAAGATTCAAGACCTAGTCAAGCACTCAAAGTCATTATTGATCACATCCAATCTAGAAATTATGGGAACAACCCCGAGGGTCCATAAAAAGAAAGAAGAAG